>OZ038511.1:56026583-56036583 GCA_964036315.1 Acanthosepion esculentum | reverse complement strand
GGCAGCACAGAAAACGCACTATAATCGTTCTGATGAGAAAAGAACTCCCGAATTTGTCGGCGATGGATTCAGACAGAAGCAAATATCAAGTGCTTCGAGGAGGTAGTCCTTCCCTGGGTCAAGAGGATGGCTACTGGAAGATCCTATATCTGGCAACAGGACTCTGCACCATCCCACACTAACAGAAGAACAAAGTCATCGCTATCAGACAATTTGTTTCACCACATCACCCCTTACATCTGGCCACTTAACTGCCCAGACTGCAACTTCCTTGATTATTATGTGTTGGTCGCAGTTGACAAGGCAAGGATTATGGAAGCATTCACCGGCTTAAAGAAGGAGACTATCCAGAAGAGTTGCAGGAGATTCCGAAGTCATCTATAGGCCATAAATGAAGTATTTAAATATATTTTTGTGCAGTTTTGGTAAATATATATGTTAAAATGTGATCTCAGTGTTATTTTCATTTTTGCATCATTTAGACGAGAATTTATCCATTGCATCATATATATATATATATATATATATATATATATATATATATATATATATATATATATATATATATATATAATGCGCATATCATTATGATACCATTGCAGTTATAAATAAAATTAAAGATTATAACAATATTTCTTTTAATTTCCTGAGGCGACTTCAAGGATTCAAGAATGTTTGTTTCCCTGTTTCACAAAACCGGGAAACCCTTTTTTGTGCAGACAAAGTTCAACACAATTAATCAACAAAAATATACAAGAATTAAATGATTAAGACGATAAATCTGAATTTGCGTGCAACCTTAGAGAACAGATAGATGAAACCTTTAAATTTATAAGGTGCTAAAGCACTTCCGGGTCTACACGAAACCTCAGTGCAGCTGGTCAAAATAATCCTGTTCACAGACAATATGGCTTTTATCACTCATTCAGATGTGTTCCTGTTGCAGTTAATATTTTGATTTGCAAAGCCTCGAAACTATTCGGTATGTAGGTTAGTCTTAAATATGGTCAATCTGCACCCACTTTCTCCAAATCAAATCTATAACTTGTCTTCTGGTTCTATCAGCATAAACTGGAAATAATCAAATAGAGAAATACGCAGCAGACTGGCCACAGCTAACCAAGGATTTGGTATACATAACAAAAATATCAGCGGCAACAGAATCTTCATGAAATCACTCAGAAATGAATCCTTCTATTTGGTGCTGAATCCTGAGTCGTATAACGGTAAAACCTTCACCTACACAAGCTCTTCCATCACCGTCGGCACTACACACTTCTATAATGCATTAGAGAGACTTCATTACTAACATCTGATGTTCTATACTTATTCATGGTCTTGTTTAAACTAAGAGTGTGCTGACTACGTAGCAACGATGTGGGACTTGACTGAAGTATTACAATAGCTACTTGAAAAGATTCCACATCTGCACGAGACGCTACCGCTGTCAGTGAAAAGCAGGTAGCTCACATAGAAGTAAAGGGTCTGTCATGTAATATCCTTAGCCAATTAAAATACCGATAAAATATCAGAAGAATATAAGCAATGTGAAAAGTCATGCTTGCATCGAGCGCAGAAAAAGTTCCAAATTCTTTAAATTTCAAATTCTTCTTCCCAACCCACCTTTTGGTAAAAAAATTTATCATTGTATGATTTGTATTTACGAAGATATTTTAAAATTAAAAATACGTAAAAATTGCATTAGAATGCATTCGAAATTCTCAGAATTAAAATGTAAAAACGAACGGGAATAATTCTTATTCCTGTTCGATATAACTTTTTAATTCTGCTGATAATTATTATTCCCGTTCGTTTTTACTTTTTAATTCTGCTGATAATTTCGAAACTCTATATGTATTTTAAAATTTCTATTCTCGAATTTATTTCCATATCTACAGTAAATATAAGTGTAACTTTAAAAGAATGAATATTAAAACAACAACGTAAATTTAAATGAAGAATATTAAATAGTTGTAAAAAAAATTATACAAATACCACAGAATACATTACCGTAATATTTAGTGGGGCGGTTTTAGCTTTAATAGATTCAGATATTTTACGAACATATAAGTCATCTTATTCGATAATTTTAATAGGGAAATTTTAATTACTTATTTTTAATAACAAGTTTACTTTAAATACAAGCATTTTGTTTTTATGTTTATGTTGTAGGGATATTATCTATCTATCTATCTATCTATCTCTCTCTCTCTCTCTCTCTCTCTATATATATATATATATATATATATATATATATATATATATATATATATATATATATATATATATATATATATATATATATATATATATAAAGGGCAGTCGTCTGTATGTGTCTGTGTGTTTGTGTCCCTACACGCAAGCAACCAATCAGCCACCAGGTGGCATGGCACTAACGTTTAAGGCTGGTGGCCCTCTGTCGGACCGCCGTCGTGTTCGTCTCTGGCACGCCGCTAGATGCCCACTGATGGCTGCCATTAGAGGACCGCTGGCCAGCGGACCACTAGTGACTTGCTTGTAGGGGTATTATTGATTATTAATATTTTTCGGCCATCTTATGGAAAATAATTATTTATTCTATCTTTAAAAATTAAACTTCGTTGTTTTTTGATTTGTCACTAACATATCAAAAAATAATTTTAAATTAAGTTTTATTAATGCAAAAACTGTAGCGAGCATTATTTTTTCAAAAATTAATTTAAATAAAATATAGTTAAATTTGTAAAACAAATATTCAACACGACTAATGTTGAAAGTAATTCAAGTCTGTCTTTCATAATTTTATTTACCTAAAGTTTTTCTTTTCAAATACAAATGTAACTTGAAATTTAAACATAATCGATTTTCAAAAAGAAATTTCCAGTGTATCTTACTTCTACTCTCTTTCAAAATAGTTAGAAATTACATTCATTTACTGAGAAATGTTTGCTTCTTTCGTTAAAAAGAAATTAATCACTATTCACTAATCATTTGGTAACGAAAAAAAGAATACTGATCTGTTACGTGACATCTGTCCTTCTTTACGGCAACGAATGTTGAACGATTTCCTCAAAGATGAAGAAGAGACTCGAGGCGACGGAGATGTGGTTCTACAGAAGGATGATAAGGATATCATGGACCGATCGGGTGAGCAACGATGAGGTCTTAGAGAGGTTGAAAACAAGGAGGAGGCTTATACTTAACATAAGGAAGAGGCAGCTGAAGTTTCTGAAACACATACTGAGGAAGGAGGGCCTGGAGAATCTGATACTTACGGGTCGAATGGAGGGAAAGAGAAACAAAGGAAAACAACGCATGACATACCAAGCGGCCTGAAGCATGTGGATGTCAGAACATGGTCTGTGGGAGGTGGCAGAGGGTAGGAACTTGATGAGAGCTTCAATGGATCGAGGGAGGTGGAGAGCCATGATCGCCTACGCCTTGAAAGGAAACAGCACATAGAAAAAAAGAAGTTTTTTTTAAAGGTAAACATTTATTTACCTAAATTTTCTTCACCTCTTTTATCAATAATTTAGTTAATGTTGTTTTCAAACAAATCAAATCGATTTATTTTTTCAAATTATTATTAATGTATTTATGTTAGTATTTAATTAAAAAAATAAGGTGTTTTTTGAGGAAAAATATGAGGATGTCCAGCTCCCTAAGACAATTCACCCACCAAAGCGTGGTATTGGTAGTGTGGTATTTTTCTAAATTTAGTTATTGTGTAGCAAACGAAAAAACAATGAAATTTATTTTTTAAAGATTGAATAATTTTTTTTTCATAAGATGGCTGAAAAATATCATTAAATTTTCAATAATAAACTATTATTCAGAGATCTTCCGATCAACGCCGGCTATCTCCGCTAGTTGATAATAAAGAAACAAAAATTACTTAAAAGATATAATAATTACGTCGGAGAACACTTCTACAGCGAAAGATTGTAAACTGCAATAGACAAAAATATAGAAGGACCTAAAATATTAAAGTCTGGGTTGACATCAGCTGTGGCCATTATGAACAGGAACAAAGAAGCAAAGTCATATGTATTTGTAACAGAATTGCTGGCAGCCTTAAACGATTTTTATTTTAAAAAATGAAATGTACTTCTGTGGTGACATACGAAAAAATGTTAGTAGATCAACTTTCATAGCGCTTCCAAAGAATCCAGGTGCAGATGAATGCGAGCTCCATCGGACGATCAGTCTAATGAGCCACATAAAAAATTTATCATCCGAATCCCTATGAAGAGAGTATATAGTAGAATTAGACCAGAAATAAGAGGAGTGTGCAATTTCATTAAAGGCACTGAAACATTGACGGCGATATTTTTGCTCAGATGGTACAAGAAAGCAATGTATACCTTTGTTTAATAGACCTGTTGCAAAATCGTCTGATAAGGCACAAAACAAAGAACTGTTTGAACTTCGAGGAGAGCTTGACTTATTCAGGAAGGACATTTATATTAATCCAGAATTTATATTAGGAGGAAATAGGATGCACCCAGATAGAACATACATTAAAAACATGCACAAAAACAGAAGATCATGACATCTCAGCAGACTTATTCGGCCTCAACAGCGAAAGGTGATCATGAGAGACCTTAATAACCTACCAGGATTATATTATGCGCGAACACAATCCTAAGAATATAGAATATGCAACTGACACTGTGTTGGTAGTCGACAAAGTGAGGAATCTGCATCTATTTAAATATGTAGGAAATGTTTTAACAGAAGACAGAAAATCTTACATCGCAATCCAAAGGCGCACTCGAATAGCGAAAGGTACCTTCGAAAATCTAAGCAAAGTACCAAAAATATGAAACATTTCTTAGAAATAAAGAAAAGTTTACTGAACTGTTTTGTAATATCAATTCTCTTGTATGGCAGTGAATGCTGAACAATCTCACCAAAGATTTAAAAAAAATAAATTGAGGAAGCAGAAATGTGGTTCTCGAGAAGAATATTGACAAACCTATGGACTGAACATGTGAGTAACGAAGAAGTTTTAAGGAAACTGGAACCAAAAAGGACACTTACAATGAAATTTCTAGGAAAGATAAAAGTGAATAGGCTTGGAGAATTTAACACACGCAAGACATATTGAATGCGAGGACATCAGAAGTAAAGAAGAAAGTTAATAACCATCTTAACTTAAATAGATAGCAGAACAGGAGGGATCATGGATAGACAAATCTTAATTATAATTACAAAGTATAGGAAGTCGTGGAGAGTTATGACTCTAAACAAAATACTGTTCTTTATTATTTCTGTATTGCCATGCATTATAGGATAGCATATTTGCCTATTCGACGCTTTGTCATTCAGAGTTTTCCGATTTTAGACAGGTTACCATCCGAATCTAGAGATCTCATTTTTCCGTGTCATTTAATTGTTGAGTGCCATGAGTAGATGGATTCATACCTTTGTGAAGGGAATGTTTGTGAGAGTGAACTCAACAGAGACTTGCATGGAATTTGAACTCGTCTCACCTATTCCACTTACTGCGTCGATATTCGTTACACGACCAGCACATGTCGGTACTATATCCTTAAATACGCTCAAATATTCAGTCATCATATTCGTTTCCTCTTGGGGAAATGGCTTCTTAATATGGCCAAGATATTTTCAGACCAGTGATTTTTCAAAGTTCATAAAACAGAAGATCTATTCAAATAGGACACTCATTTATGCTAAATAGTAACATTAAAAGAAATATGTTTTCAAGAATATCAGCTAACGCAGAAAAATCGTCATTACAAAACGAATTAACTAATTAAATACGTTTATTAAATGCTAGAACGTATGTGATGTGTATTTTCAGCTGCTGTAAACAACTTTACTATACATGTTTCTTTATATAAGTAACTTATTTATAATTAATTATGGCTTAACACTCCCAAAAACAACAATAAAAAGTAAAATTAAACAAAACAGTTGTTAAACATTAGATTCTATTCTGTATTAGAGAATTCTACAAATTCGACTAGTATAGTTAGTATGAAAAGTCGTTTTTTTTCAATATATTAAGGACAAACATAAAAAAGACTTAACCATTTAACCAATTTGAGTACTAATTTTTACGAAGAGTCAAACATCTCAAGTAATGGTTTAAATTCTAAGTTATTTATAAAACAAATCGTGAATTATACGTCCAGAAGACATGTCAACGTGGCGAATATCATTTTGATAGTTAAGGCATAACCTAATTGTTTCGAAATTTTTAAGATATACACATTTCGCAACAATTCCTGTAAAAGTAATGTCACAGTGCACCACGAGCATAGTTCTAATTTGTATCAACCCTATACAAATTAGAAGAATCATTCTTTTACGCTTTTACGTTAGTAAAGGGTAGAGAGTTACTGAAGGAGGTTGAGAGGTAAAAGTAAGAAATAAGAATTGCAATTATTGAAGATATATGAGAAATATAACGGTTAACACTAAATTTCAAGAACATGAGATTGTAGTGATCGAGAAAATATCCTCTTGGAGGGAGGTCGCACGAAGTATTTGTTCGAGAGGAAGTTCCTTCTTCCTAATTGAATACGAAGGGAATGAGGACGGTTTTGACTTAGTGTACGTTGTATGGTCGGCTTACATGTGAAGTTTAGCATTGGTGGAACTATGGAGTGTGGCACGTCAGAACATTTTCCCATAGAAATAGCAAAAAAGTATCGAGAGGATTGCAATGTGGGAAAGATGATGTAGAATAGAAAATAATTAATCACACAGAAATTTTAGTATTTATCAAAACTTGAAAGTAAAAAGGGGCAGCTGCAGTTCATCTCTGCCAGTAGAACTCCAAATTCGGTCTGATCTGTAACGGTATAGCATAGGAGATGTCTTTTACTTACTAGTTCGGTACAAAGAGACGATCATTTTTTAGCGTCTTTCGCAATGGATCATATAGATCAAGAAATAAGAAAAAAAAGAAATTTAAAAATAATAATATGTATGGGTAGAAAAAAATAAACAAGTGAGAATAAGAAAGAATGAATGCATGAAAGAAAGAAAGAAAGAAAGAAAGAACGAAAGAAAGAAAGAACGAAAGAAAGAAAGAAAGAAAGTGAAAGAATGAAAGTAAGATAGAAAATAAAGTTACGTTCATAACTTTTTCTTTCTATCTTAGGTAGAAAAAACTAGAAAGAAAGAAAGAAAGTTATATACATAACGTTATTTTTTATTATTGGGTAGAACAAACTAAAAAAGTGAGAATAAGAAAGAAAGAGTATCTGTCTATATTTCTGAGATGAGGTATTATGTACCCTATTTAGATTATTCGGACTATTGTCCTCATCTTTGCCGCCATATTTATTACAACGTTTCGGCCGTTGTACGCTCCACTCACTTCGGGTGGTTGCAATATCGAACTGAACCCTTTATTTCGCTCACTGGGGTAGACTGTTTTAGTTTAACGTGGCATGTTTAATGGATGTCCGTTGTCAGTTATCTCCTGTTAATTCCCCTCTCCAAGTTCTTCACTGCCTTAACCGGGTATTGAACTCACACTCTTTGGGCCCTGTCATTGGATCTAACTAACGCCTTTATCCACTGTGCCATGTCTCCTCAAGGTCACATGGCACAGTGGATAAAGGCAGAATTAACAGGAGATAACTGACAACTGACATCCATTAAACATGATACGTGGAACTAGAACAGTATACCCCAGTGAGCTAAATAAAGGATTCAGTTCAACATTCCAACCACCTGAAGAAGGCCGTAGCGTACAACGGCCGAAACGTCGTAATAAATATGGCGACAAAAATTAGGACAATAGTCCGAATAATATAAATAGAAAGAAAGAGATAAAAATAAAGTTATATACATAAATTTTCTATCTTTCTTGGGTATAAAAGACTGAAAAAGGCAAGAATAAAAAAGAAAGGATAAAGAAAGAAAGGAAAAGAAAACAAGAGGGCAAGGGGTGAGCTTAAGTCCTAATCGGCGTTCAAAAGCTCCTATTTCAAAGTGATATTGAAGGCTGGTGTAAGGGTCAGCAAAACGGAATCGAAATAAAATTCCAATTTGGCTGATACTGCTTCTGTTCACTTCAAACTGATGTCATTGGAAAAGGCGTGAATCTATTTTCCCTCCACTCAGTCCCATTTACAAATAACTTTATAAATTTCTTACTACTGCCAGGATTATTGTATATATTGAGAAGTGTCCAAACTATAACAATGACATAAAAATGCATGACAAATTTTATTTCTCAATACACTACACAATATTGACGCATTTGCTGTATATTGTATAGGCAGCATTTGTTCGATGTTGACAAATCAGCCTTAATGGAAAACAGAATCTGTCCTTTTGTTTCATTCAAGTTTGCAGCGTCGCATAACCTTTTCTTCACCTTGGTTTGTGAACCTACGATAAGTCCTTCTGTTTTTCTTAGTACCATGCGGGGCTTTAAGCCTGTCACGTTGACGATATTGAAAAGACATATCATTTGCATGCTTCTATATACCTTTCAAAAGCAAACGTGTTTTTTTTCATTTCCTTATCGTTGTCTATTCATTCGCTTAGTTACTTTATTTTTTTTCACACGACGTATTCGAACAGCGACTGATACTAAGAAGCGACAGAAGCACGCAAACATTGCATGCGCTGAAGACATCTTTCTTAGGCCATGTCATCATATTCCATTTGGTGCTTTTTAAAAGAGAATGGACTACGTTTTTTTTTTCAATTCCATTACACATATCAATTCTTTTGGCTTTGCTTTATTTTCTTTCTTTAGTCTTTGGTATTTTTGATTCTTTCTTTCTTTCCTTTTTTCTTTCTTTCTTTCTTGCTTGCTTTCTTTTTTATTCTCGTTTTTTCTTTTCCTTACCCATACATGACTTTATTTGTCTTTCTTTCTTCTTTTCTTTCTTTCTTTCTTTTCTACACATAAATGATCTTATTTTATTTATTTATTTTTCGTTTGTTCTGTCTTATTCTTGCTTTGTTCTTTGTTATTCTACACGTACATGACTTTATTTTTCTTTATTTTTTCTTTCTTTCTTTCTTTCTTTCTTTCTTTTTTATCTTTCTTTTTAATCTTGCTTCTTTTCTTTTTTCTAACCATACATAATTTTATTCTTTCTTTCTTTCTTTCTTTCTTTCTTTCTTTCTTTCTTTCTTAATTTATTTTTCGTCTTTTATTTGCTCTACCCTCCAAATCAGTTCATTTCTTTCTTTGACTCACACCCTCCTCACATTCTTTCTTGTACTGAGTCCGAAAATTTTGTTTGTTTTCTTGTTTCTTTGTTTCATTCAATTTCCTTATTTTACACAACATATGTCTGACATACAGCAAACTGTCACATCGTCGTTTCCATTGAGAAACATTTTTTCTTATTTCGTTCATTTATTTTCCCTCAATATGTGCTTTTGCACTTTACTTTCAGAGAGAGAGGTCGCACTGAATGTAAATTTATGTTTGCGAATGGGTTTTTTCGTCAATAAAATTTGTTTTAGTTTTTTCGTGAAATATTGCTTTACATCTTTTATTTCTTTCAAACATTACTTAAAAGTATTTCTTTTGACTTCAGATGAATATCCATGCACTTGGATGTGTATAAGCGCTTTGCAAGCAGCTCCATATTGGCTATGCTCAGATACATTCATAATTACACACGCGCGCACAATTGTACAGAAATTGTGTGTATTGTATGTACTGAACCTATGTCTAATGTACGAATATCCTTTTACAAATACCTTTACATTCATCAATGCATGTTTAACAGATTAACTGAAACCCTAATTTTTTACCAATTCACACCAAGCAAGGCGACAATACCACTAAGACTTAAGGAGCTACTGGGAATGGAAGACAACGAGGAGACATTACAAAAAAACCGGAGACCTAATCCTAAACAAGGATAAACCTCTAATCTTGGTCAAAATACCGTAGAAGAGGCTAAGCCGGACGATAGGTGAACTTAACTACACCTATGGAGGAAAATAAATGTAGCAAATACAATTTCCGTGTTTAGACGGAGACATCAGAATTATGGAGTTGAGGGAG
>OZ038511.1:55999083-56019083 GCA_964036315.1 Acanthosepion esculentum | reverse complement strand
CCATTTTGTTGCATTTTACTACAGAATTCATAACAAAAAATTCAGGTTTTGGGCAAGCGAGCATTCGTAAAGGCTATACTAATTTTGATGTGCATTGCTTGAATTCTTCTTAATATTTAAGCATGGAGTGAATTGTCTCCTGAAGTGTCTGTCTTGATATTCCAAAGTCAGACTTGCCCACACTCTACGGAATGCCCTTGGTTGTGAACCTGGGAATATTATTAGCGACATGCATCACTTTTATTGCTTACTGGAAGGATACGATGGGTTTCTAAACAAGCATTTTTAGACTTTCTTTCGTATCGTGATTTTTTTTTTAACATATGTTATTCAATTTATTTTTTCCTTGAAATTACGTTAGAATAGACGCTAATATCGGCTGGTCTTCTTGACAAAATGTTACATGTCCGGGATTTCTTAATCAATTTCCATTTAACCGTAGGTGTTTTGTTCTTTTCTTTTAATTGTTTATGTGTGTGTGTGTTCCTTTTTTTTGTTTTTTATAAAGGGCCGTGCAGATGTTTCCTGTCTCTTCACCTTTTTGTGTGTGTATATATCTAAATATGTCTGGGTGCTTATGTATTATAATCTGAGTGTGTTTGTGTAGTTTTACGCCAGTGGTTAGCGCCCTACTCACACACTTGGAATTAAAATGTATACATTTTGTCAAGAAGACCAGCCGATATTAGCGTCTATTCTAACGTAATTTCAATGAAAAAATAAATTGAATAACATATCTATTTTTTTTCTTTTCTCCTCAGTAATTTTATAATTTTAAACTTAATAGAGATTAAATTTACATTTTAAAATTGGTAATTTTTTACCTTTAATTTTAATATCAAATTTTATCATATAATTTAATTCTTATTGGTTAGAATAAATTCTATTTTAGTAAACCCCAACTTTAAAGCTTTTAATAGCTATTATAACCTTACTTCGTTGTCAAGTTATTTGAATTCCCGTGTACTTGTATTTTGATTGGTCATTCCTGCTTATGTAACAGCGTTACTCCTTACGAAGGATCGTTAATTAATTTGAAACTTTTAAAACCCTTTATTCTACATTCAACATCATCACTTGATAAGACACCGGAGGTGTTGAAACAAAATGGCTATTTTTGTAGTGATTTTATAACATATTTATGTTATAATTTTTAAATAAACAATTATATATGCTCTACTCTGTATTGAGCACTCTTTTAAGAATAGTAATTGTTGGTTATTGGAATATATTCCGTATACACCAATCCTATACTTATATATATATATATATATATATATATATATATATATATATATATATATATATATATATATAGATATATATATATTATATATATATATATTATTTATCTTCCAAACACACAAACAGTCACGCGCACCCAACATATATATACATACACACATAGACACACATACACACACACACACGTATATATATACGGTAGAAAATGTTGTGAAAAGTACAAATAAGTTCATTTATTCACATAAATTGTCTAGCTATTTATAGCACTGAGAATATTCTGTAAATCACACACGCACACGATTAGAAGGGAAACCAGAAAGTGTTTATATATATATATATATATATATATATATATATATATATATATATATATATATATATACATATATATATATATATATATATATATATATATATATATATATATATATATATATATATATATAGAGAGAGAGAGAGAGAGAGAGAGAGAGATACCGGGTATAACTGCAAATTTACCGATATCACATTGCATATCCGTTTTGGGATTTAGTCGCGAACCTCAAGATGAATATCGGGGGTACAAGACCATATATGGCAACAGTATTTCATACATGGACGAATGGTAGATTTGTAGCTGTGAAGGACAGATTCAGACGAGATAAACCACTGGTGCAACACAACGAACCAACTTTCCTTGTGGTAGATGCAGCTATTGATTCAATGTAGTTATTCCACCCCAGGTCAGTGGACATCGTGAGACCAAGATGGCTTCGTGACACGCTAAATAGTCAAAACAGTGAATCAAGACCCACTCATTAGCCCCTAAAATAATATAACCTCGAAATATAACCGTTGGCGTCTACCAAAATAAATGTGTATGTGTGTCTATGTGTGTGTATATATATATATGTTGTGTCCGCGTGATCGTATCTGTGTGTTTTGAAAATAATATATATATATATATATATATATTTGATAGACTATAGAACAAATGAGAACCGTTTATTAATCTAACATATTTGACTTTTATTAAGGTTTGTATAATTTATGTATGCAGTGTATCATAATTCTAGTTTGTATATGTGAGATTCTGTAGACAACGTATATATATATATATATATATATATATATATATATATATATATATAAAACGCGCATGCGCGAAAATAAAAGTATAAAATGGCAATAATTTACCCATCGTACCCTATATATATATATATATATATATATATATATATATATATATATATATATATATATATATATATGTATATATATATATATATATATATATATATATATGCGCGTTTTTTAATTTTATCGACTGCACAGTATAGTATGCTCATTTGAGCACCGTCTATGAGAAAAATAGCACCATGAACATTATATATATATATATATATATATATATATATATATATATATATATATATATATATATATTTATATATATATATATATGAAACAAACAAAATCTTTATGGTTTCTAGTCGTCGGATCTGATAGCTGATAGCTCCTCTAATCCTAAAAAACCCCAATGTATTTCCTTTACACAGAGTTTTGCTTTGCATTCCGATATAAAGAAGCCGAATCCAACACGTCGTTTATAAGCTTTCTACTTTCCACGCCATCTACACACACACACACACACACACACACTCTCTCTCTCTCTCTCTCTCTCTCTCTCTCTCTCTCTCTCTCTCTCTCATACATATATATATATATATATCTCAATAGTGATGTATGTTCTTCTTCTATGGGGAAGATTAGACCAGGTACAATTATTTTTCTAACTTAGATCAGAAGCCAAACGTAGAGTCATTAATACTTATATTGATTGATATACAAATTCTAATATATGAAGCAAATATCATTGATAGATAAGTGGTCGGCTGCAGGCTTAGAAATCCTATTGAGTCAATAGACTGAACTGATATATGGATAGTTTTGTTGATGAATGAATAGGTTGTTCATCTTGGCCCATTGAAATGATGCCCAGCTTTAGATGAAATTATGTTCATCTTCATATACGCATGGACCTCAATAGTAGTTCGGTAAACAAGCCGAAAAAAAACATACTAACAAAAGAAAGAAACCGAGACAAACGAACACAGACACACACCGATTCATGCATACATACGCATACATACATACATATATATATATATATATATATATATATATATATATATATATATATATATATATATATATATGGGAGGGTGCGTAATGAAAAGAAGAGAAGAACCGAAAAAATCAGTCAAAACTACACAAAATCCTAAAATCTCCAAAGTTGAAATTACATTTTTTTATAATAACATAAGTATCTAGTCACAAAACAAACGTTACTCAGCCAAACATTTAACTTAAGGTTCTTTGTTGGTTTAAGATCAGATTGTAATATCTTTATAATTCTCGTAATAAGAAAAAAAGTAAATTCACTTATTCTACTATTTCTTCTTCATATCCTTTACCTTTCCCCGTTCAAAACGTAATCCACTCTTTTCTCCCAGTAGTCTATCAACATTTGCTTGTTTTCTAAAACTTCTACGCACAGCACATGCCCGCAAGATATAGTTTAATTTTCTTGTAAAATCGGAATACGTTTTGTATATAAAACTTCAGTGTACAGTTTTTCATCTTGTCACAATCTTCTGAACAATGTTGTTTGAGCACACGCATTTGATGTGTAGATCTTTTCTCCGTTGCATATAAACTCTGTATTATTTAAGGTTATTTTATCATGAATGTATTTACGTTCTATTTTTCTGTAACGACCTACTTTAACACCACAGTTATTTGCATGTTTGAAAATTGCATCCTTTTGACAACATGACGAAAAATCTGACACAGAAATCAGAAAGCACATTGGAATATAGAAATTACCTTTCCTGAAGATTGAGCAAAGGCTCGGAAAAATTCTGTCAGAAACAATGAATGCTAACGGGATACTCCAAGATTCGAGATACCAACTGGATATGGCAAAATAAAGCTAGGACTAAAATGTAATATGTGAAGCGTTTTAACAGCTGACAGAAAATGTTACAGAAATCTGAAGATACATTGCAATAATGAAATATTTCTTCTAATGAGTAAACAATGAAAACATAGTTATTAGCAAAAAAGTAGCCCAAAATTCGAGCCACGATGACAATAAAAACAAATAAGAAAAGAAATTTAACTATATGGTGACTGTGATAAGAAAAGATTGAAAAACTTCGAATGCCTATTCAATTAATTTTTATTCATTTCACCCCAAGCAAGGCAGGAATGCCACTTGTACGCACGGGGTTATAGAGAATGATAAAGAAGACAGATAATAGGGAGATTTGAGGATGGCGATTGAGGTTGCATTTAAATCTTTGAAGATTGTAGTTATCAGGGAAGAAAGTAAACGGCAGAGTGTTCCACTGGCGGGAAGTACCAGAAAAGAAACTGTTGGTGTAGAAGTGGCGATTCCATTTAACTATTTCAAGAGTAAAGGGTTGGAACCTAAATGCCAATCAAGTAGTACGCTTAAATTCATGTATTCGAGGCACAAGGAAGAAAGCTCGTCAGCGCAATTACCATGGAAATATTTGTAGAAAGGACAGAGGGAAGCCACATCACGTGACTGAAATTGAGATACCTGGTTAGGATCGATTACATTACATACCCTTTTTTAGGTTTTGTCAAGAATCTCAGGATGTACAGCAGAATCTCAAGATGTATGTATTCTGACGAGAAAAAAATTCTAACAAGACACAGTGACCCAACTTTCCCTGCAGTAATTGCAGCTATTGATTCGATGTTGTTGCTTCATTTCGTTCGTTGAAAACGTCAGGCCAAGAAGGTGTTGCTCTAGTCTAGCGTCAGCTCTGCTCATGGCAGTCAAAAAAGTTCTCTGTGATGGTTAAATGAAAACAGTTTTGTTTTGGATGCGTTCAAATTCATGAGCCATTTCCTGATCTAGTTTACCCCTAATTGGAGGTCCTTTTCAAGAGCAGCTTTTTTTTCTATTGGAACAAGAGTAAATGCTAATTTCATCTGCATAAATACCTAGATGGGAAGTGATGAAATCGGGGAGATCATTGACAAAGATCAGAAAGAGTATTGTAGTCAGAAGAGATCCTTGGGCGACACCCGCGTTCGTGTGAAGGGATCTGGAAGCGAGCTCGTGTAAAACGACCTTCATTTAAGATTTGATAGGAACGATTGGATTAAATAAATGTCTTCCAAAAACTAAACAAATTTAAAGAAACAGGAACATTTCGCAGGAAACAAAGTAAATGAGACCATATATCGCTGATATTGATTCAAACAAAAATCAAATTGATGGACCAATGGGAAAGAAGATTAGATTACATTTAGAATGGGTAATTTAAAAGATAAAAACGAACATGAAGTGCGTTTGTTTTTTCTTATTACTAGAATAAAAACAACACTACTATCTAGTTTTAAACCAAAAGAACATTAATTTAAAAGCTTGGCTGTGTGACGTTTGTTTTGTGGGTGAATATTTATGTTATATCATCTCTATATAATGATACTTGATAATGGGCAATATGTACAAAGAGACGTAGTTCTATAGAAGGATTTTGAGAATACTATGTCAAAATCATCTGTAGAAGTTTTAACGAAAACGGAAACTAAAAGTACACATATATAGAATCAGAAAGAGATAGTTACAATCTCTAGCACGCATAATGAGAAAAGATAGCTTGGAGAATTTGACACTCACAGGAATTGAAGGTAAGAGGGGCAAAAATCGAGTAACGCCCGTAAACAGTTTGTTTAAATAAATTGTAGAACAGGGATTGGAATAGCTAGCAAGGAAACAAATATTGCTTAGAGCTACAGAGGATTGGAAGTTGTGGAAAGCCATGATCGTCTACATATTTAAGGGACATTGCATATAAAAATAATATTTGCAGACGCTATTTTAGATTTTGCTTTTTGTCGGAGTTAAATGTTTTGTGAACCAACTTTATCGCAACTATTGATGACATTTTTTCAGCAAGATCTTACGAGAATAGCATCATTGTGATATTTCTGTTTGGAGATTATTGATTCCTAATCCATATCTTTGTCTAAGATACAGATTAAGGCTGACAAATCGATTTACACATGTTTGCAAACCTCGGTTTTATATTTATCCAAGGCTTTGTACAAGATTTAATTTGATTCGTCTAGAAACAACACAAAATCTGTGAGTCACATTTATTTCGGAAGGCTTTATGTAAGGAACGGATCGGCTGGTGATGTTTATGTAATTTTAATGTTTCTTTAATAGTTAAGGACGGTACCAGCCAGTGGTAGCTGTGTAAATAAACAATATAATTATTCTTTGAGGATATTAAAATTACTCACAGTTAGTCGCAATTCAATATGTGAGCAAATGTTAAGTTGCCTGAAGCTGCGCCTTTCAATGGAAGATGAAAAACGAGATCAAAACTGTGCAAGTTGATCGGATAACGCGAGAAAAGAGACACGGTAAAATACAAAGGAATAGACATAGATTATCAATTGTAGGATGGCACATTATGTTTATTAACTGGAGGTCAATTGTTTGATCAGACAGAATTCAACCAACAATACAAGGGAAATTCTCTACATTTATCTATACACGAAACAATATATTGATAAATTGATTAATCAAATCCGTATATGACTGGATACCCGAGAGCAGTGGTGCCCAAACTTTTTCTCTGGGCCGCATTTTCGTAATTAAAATTTGCTCGAGCCTCATGTGATAAAAAGTACATTTAAAAATAATAAAAAAATCAGAGAGATGGTTAAAGGATGATAACCGCGGATTCGAGGTCAGAACATTATTATTGATAACTCTCTCCTCCAGTTTGCGGACACTAGTTACTATATTCTTAATACTTGATATAATGCAGAAATATCACAATTATAAAATCGGTCAATAATTATTTATAACTATTTATATAGTGGGACACATGCATGCAATTACAAGTAATCCATAATGATATTCTAAACTTAGAAATCATTTTTATTTCATGAACTTTTTAAACTGTTTCTAAATCTTCGATTGTATTTGAATCATTCTGCCTCACCAGCTATCCTCTTCCGTCGCACCCATGAGACGAGCCGCATCATTTGGAAACCACTGCCCCACTTCCATGAACGAATCGTACAGGGAAGATCTTTGAACACGTATCATGAATCACTCATTTCTGATGACATACAAATAAATAATAAAAAAAATGACCAGCGGTGGAACTTGTTAATGTATATATTCTATTTTTCTGAAGAAACCTTCGATAAATAACATGTTTTGTTTGCTACCGCATACAAATTCAATTTATAAACTTCATCTATTATCTCGAAATGCATAAATTATCAGAATGTAAATAAATCCATTTTCTTACATTTCAGTTTACATCAAACATGAGAAGACAGCTAGTTCATAAAATAAAACATGCAGTAACTATTAAATGTTTTAATCATACACTCCAATTGTAAATGAGTTCATTAAACAGTAATTGCCTCAATGAGAACATACTACACAATGCGGGTTCAAATTTCTAACTTTATATGCAAAATATTCTGAAAAGTAAAATAAATGAACATTTAGACTGACAATGGAATAACATCATTTAGACATATAATCAAATGTTATGTTTTACATTTGCAATTTAAAAATATAATCAAATACCTTGATTTAGAGTTGCAATAGAATGTTATAATTTAGAAATATAATTAAATACCATCATTTCCACTTGCAATGGAATGCAATCATTTGGACACGCAATCAAATACAAACATTTAGATTTACAATTGAATACCATCATCTAAACTTATAATTGAATGTTACATTTGCGATTTAGAATATAATCAAATAACATAATTTAGAATTGCAATAGAATGCCATCATTTAGAAATGTAAATACCTTGATTTAGTATTGTATTAGAATCTCATCATTTAGAAATATAATCAAGTACTATGATTTAGAATTGCAATAGAATGTCAGTATTTAGCCTTACAACCAAATATCATAATTTATCCTCGTAAATGTATAGAATCATGTACACTTGTAATGGAACAGCCTTCCATTCAGATAAGAATGTTGTCTTGCAATCTTATGCCACCTTTAATATTTATCACCAATTCTGCAACACTGATTAGTAGTCGAATGGAAAACAAGGCATTTTGTACAACAGTTAAAGATAATTTTTTCTTTGATTAGATTTCGATTTTCGATAATTAAATTCAGTAAGCAAGACTCCGCTGTTAATAATAATGGAAATGAATTTGATTTCGTATGAATCGTTTTGGGAATGATTTAACGAATCTCGTCTCGTATCTCAAAAACAATTGTTTATAATAAGCGTACCATAAATGGAAGATGAACTAACATAATGTTAAAATTCCGGCTCCAATTTCTAAATTTCTTCATTCTCTTTTCGATATATTAACAGCAGCAACATGAAAGCTATGTGTTAAACACAGGACATGAACTATCCCGTCGTGCCAGAATTTATTTTAGGCAGCGAGGATTAAATTCACTACAAAGGAGGAATAGTTGAACAGATTATACACGTACACATTCACGCCAGATAAAGTCACCTGGCTTTTAATTTGTTCTCAATTACATCCCTCTGTGTATGAATCTCTCCTCTCTCTCTCTCTCTCTCTCTCTCTCTCTCTATATATATATATATATATATATATATATATATATATATAATGGACTCTCCCGTAGATTTCGACGTATGAGGTTCAGACAACTTACATTTATAAAACTCATTTATGTTTTTGCCTCTGATGACTTTTTAGTCCAGCAAGGGATTTGCAAACAAGGCCGCAAATAGAACATGAATGTGGATTAACCGCTGCAGATAGTGGTGCCGCTGCCAATCGTTTGGCTCTTTCTCGGTCTTCCCTCAGTTTGCTCATGCCTTCAGACCGAAACTTCCTGAGACCTTCAAAACACCGTGGTCTCCATTCTTTGCGGTCACCAACTACATTTTCAAGACTCCCATATGGTATGTTCACTGCAGACAGGTTACTCTTCAACTTGTCCTTGTACCTAAGCCAAGGCCGTCCCACATTCCTTTTCCCATCTGCCAGCTGACTGTACATCGCAATCTTCGGAATTCTGTCATCAGGCATCCTCAAGACGTGACCAGCCCACCGCAATTGCGATTGGATAAGGAATGATTCGATTCCAGATATTTTACATTTAGTGAACAATTCAGCATTTGAAACCTTGTCTCGGAGGCCAAGACCACAAATGGAGCGTAGACAGCTTTTATGAAATACGTCTAACTGATGAATGTGATGTCTGTACGGAGTCCAGGACTCAGAGCCATAAAGAAGAATGGAAAGAACAACAGCACGGTAAACAAGGATTTTTGTGTCCAGCCGAATACCCCTTTCGTCCCACAAGCGATGGCGAAGACTTCCAAAGGCGCAAGTGGCTTTGGCAATTCTGTGAACAATTTCATCGTCAAGAGAACCGCTTTGGTTCACTCTGCTACCAAGGTAAGGAAAGGACTTGACATAATTTAAATCATGACCATCGACTTTCAATTTACGCTCAGGAAATCTATACTCAGGTGGATTTTGCCTTACACCTTCAACTTGTTTCGGCGTAGGGCGTGGTTGATGTACTACCTCAGTCTTCCCTATGCTAATTGTCAGTCCAAAGGCTTTGCACGCGGCAGAAAAACGATCAAGAAGAGCCTGGGCTTCTTCGAAGGATGTGGCAACCAGAGCAGCATCGTCGGCGAAGAGCAAATCGCGGATAATTTCGGTGCGGAGAAGAGTTTTGGCTTTAAACCGTTGATGGTTAAATAAGCCACCGGATGACCGAAATTGAAACTTGACGCCAGTGTCAATGTCACCACATGCATGTTTCAGCACGAGAGAAAAGAAAAGTGCAAAGAGAACTGGCGCCATTACACATCCTTGTTTGGTCCCGTTTGTAACATCGAAGGGATCAGACATCATGCCATCTGAGACAACATTGGCCTTCATTCCCTCGTGAAACGAAATGATCACGTTTAGCATGTTTTCGGGAATACCGAGCTTCCCCAAAACCCGCCAAAGAGCGTCTCGATTCACAGTGTCAGAGGCTTTCGTCAGGTCAACAAACACCATGTAAAATTCCTGATTTCTCTCCCGGACCTTTTCTGCCACTTGGCGAAGAGAAAAGATCATATCAATGGTGCCGCGACCCGATCGAAAACCACACTGGGATTCAGGATACACCTTATCAACGAGATGTTTAATGATCCTGTTCAGGATGAGCCTATCCAGAATCTTTCCCGCAATTGAAAGCAAAGATATCCCACGATGGTTGTCACAAACATTCCTAACTCCTTTATTTTTGTAAAGATGCTTGATGCAGGCATCCTTGTAGTCCTGTGGAACACGACCCGCCCTCCACATCCTCACAAAAAGAGCATGGAGCTTTTTTACCAACGCATGCCCACCATACTTATACACTTCAGGTGGAATTGGGTCCTTTGGTGATGGGGACTTGCCTGAAGCAATTTGCCTGATGGCATCCCATACTTCCTGATAAGCAGGTTCCAATGACAATTCTGGAATATCTGGATTCTGAGGAATAGAAGATATGGCATCATTGTCAATGACAAATGAGGTATTTAAGACGGTTTCAAAGTGCTCCTTCCAGCGGTTGAGGATATCTGATTTGTCAGTAAGCAATGCTTCTCCGTCAGCTGTGCTTAAGGGAGAAGCACTGCCCTTCTGAGGACCAAACACCTCTTTCAGACCATCATAGAAGGCTTTCGTGTTCTTGCTGTCAGCAGCTTCCTGCAGTTCAATTGCCTTATTGTACCACCAGCGTTCTTTCATAGCTCGGAGAGCACGTTGTACCTCACCTTTACACTTCCTGTAAGCCACGTGCTTTACTGTTGAGTTTTTGTCCTCAATCCAACATTTGTGAGAAGAGTGCATTTGGTTGATCAGTGCTTTTACTTCATCGTTACTTTCATCAAACCAATCCTGGTGTTTTCTTCGTGGTATCCTAAGGACTTCCACTGCTGCAGAGTGAGTCGCTTCTCGCAATGCTTTCCAAGAAGATTCGACATCATCAGTTATATCAACAGCCTCAAGGTTCTCAACAAGCCTATTGGAGAGCTCGGTTTTCTTTTCCTTGGATTTAAGAGGACGCACATTGATGCGTTTGGGAATTGTCGATCGTGTAACTCTGTGCCTCCGCACGTGCAATGAGAGCTTACTTCTGAGAAGGGTATGATCCGAAAGATAGCAAGACGTGTGGAAGGAACGAGTGATTTTGAAGTCATTAAAGTCCTTCCGCTTGGTTATGACGAAGTCAATAAGATGCCAGTCTTTCGAACGAGGATGCATCCATGTGGTTTTCCGGTGTACAGGTTGTTGGAATAAGGTATTGGTAATGCAGAGGTCAAACTCCCTACAAATTGTAAGAAGTCGTACACCATTTGCATTTACCTTACCTACACCATGTAGACCAAGAACACCAGTCCAAGATAAGCGATCACTACCAACACGCGCATTGAAATCACCAGCAAGAATGAGTTTATCCTGATGTCGAACTTTGGAGATGACCTCGCGAAGGGTATCATAAAAGTCATCCTTCTCTTGATCTGAACTAGCCAATGTTGGGGCATAACAACTAACTAATGTTACCCTGGTGTTCCCATCTAATTCTAGGGAAAGAGTTGCTACACGATCAGACACGCCTTTAGGCAAAGACGGTAAGGAACGTGCAAGCTTGGACTTAATGGCAAAACCAACGCCAGATTGACGGGGTTCATTTTCTCCCTTCCCTGATCAAAAGAAGTCATATCCTCCTTTTTCCTCTCGAAGTTGAGAACTACCAGGCAAGCGAGTTTCGCACAAGACAGCAATGTCAATATCATACTTCAGTAACTCAAGAGAAACTAGAGCTGTCTTGCGCTCAGGTACAGCATCATTATCCTGTAGGGTACGGACATTCCAACACCCTATTGAGAGATTTTTTGTTGAGGGTTTTTGTCGTATTCTATTGTTCTCACTGCACAACTGGATAACTATACAGCTGCAGCGGGCTGCCAAGTTTAGTGGTGAGCAAGCAATTTTTTAGGGCTCCTTTTATCGCCCCTTCCCCGGCCAGGGGAAAGCAGTGCTATCCCTAAATAGGGCTGCTTTGTCACTGATGGAAGATACGAACAGCACAATTGCTCACAGGTTTGCGCTAGAACGACCATCTACCATCAGCCGCCACTGTGCAGAGATCCAGCCGAGGACTTCCAGTAATATCCTTTACCTGTCCCGGTCGCTTTCACTCCATCGCCAGTGGACTTCTCCGATGCAATTGGACTTCTTGCTGGAAAGTGTGAGGTTTTCATAAGAATTTATGATAAGCCGTCAGAAACCCATACAAATGATTTGATTAAAGTGGTGAAGGCTCGTGTAGGACCATCCACACTTTTCGGAGCTGTTGATTAACTCATTCGGTGCAATTAATTGCCACAGAACAAGCAGACAACAGCCCTCAGGTTTGAATTCAGAGTTTCCCTCTCCTAGATGTATGCCTTAACAAAAGCTAAAGGGTACATCTCTCCTAGTGGTATTCACTATTTTCCCATAGCTGGGACCCCAACAGGTGCTACCACCCCGGGTCAGGGTGGACCTGGGAACACCAGCAATTAAGAGGTGGTTCCACGCTTCCTCAAAACCTCTTGATCAGAGGCCTTGCTGTTGGATGCAGTTTAACGTCGTACCCAGGATATATATATATATATATATATATATATATATATATATATATATATATATATATATATATATATATACACAGGTAAGATAAGAGAAAATGGAGTATAATTTCCACCGTCCATATCATTTAATTTTAAAAAGTTCTCAATACAGTGTTGATCTAAATTTTATTATTTATTATCGGAGATTAAACAAAAACATGTTAAGAATCGCTACACAAAAGCAATCGTGTTTCAACACTACAAATGTATCTCCTAGGGCAATGGTAAATTATTGGGGAGTGAACGATTAATTTCAAAAGCAGAATACTCCTTGTTTTTTGAAAGAGAAAGGGAAGACGAAAAAAATACAGAATTAGAATGAGGTTTGTGTGTTTACCGTGATTAACCGATTAAATATGACTTATGCTAAAATCAAAACCAAACGAAAAAAAATTATATAGGTCATGACATGAAGTTGTCTACATACAAATCCTAGACAATTTCGTTTAAGACTGATACAAATGATTACGTTATTTCGCAAATGTTAGAGAAGTGCGACGTTCAACTTTCACAGAAAGTTAAGGGGGAAGGGGGAAGGGGATAATGTCGCATAATTTTAACTAGCTATATACTCGGCCATCTTCGTACATTAATGATATATTTGAACCTTATATGAAAGACAATGCTAACCCAATATATATATTTTCCCTAACTCTAACCCCCCTCTATCTCCAATCAAACATATACCCTCACCTATAGAATGTAGGATTAGCAACAACGCATCTAACAATAAATATAACGGTTTTTATAATACTGCTTTAAAAGTAGTGGTTACAAGTACGCAGAAATCAAGTATAGAAAACATGATAATAGCAATTTAAGGAAAAGAAATAGGAATAGGAAACTCATTTGGTATACGCCCCCCTTTTAATCAAATGGTCAGTGCTATGTTAGGCCAGAAGTTCCTCCTCATGCGCATGAGGGCGAGGGGACGCTTAAAATTTAAACTTCTTTTTACAAATATGCGTTCTTGTATATAGTCTAGCTACCTTCATTTAGTTTTATTATAACTTTGTTTATATTTTTATCACTTTTGCTATTAGGAAAGTCATAGCAGATGATCAGTCAGAAAAGGTGAAATAGAGATAGGACCTTGACACAAAGTTAGTACGATTAGGTCCTAAAGGGCGTTTTCCACGGTTATTGATTTGCTTAATGTATACAAGTGTGTGTGTGAGAAGGAGAGAGAGAGAGAGAGAGAGAAAGATAGAGAGAGAGTGACTGTGTGTGTTTGTGCGTGTGCACATGTGTGTGTGTGTGTGTGTACGCGCGCGCGCACGCATGTATGTTTAAAGAAAACTATTGGTAAAGCCACAATGAAAGAACGTACCCACGCTAACCTAACCAATGAATAAACACGAAAAGTACAAAGGAAACCGAAAAAAAATCCAAAATTAAAAGAAAGAAAACAAAAATATAAAAACAGACAACCGCCTACGCCAAAAAGAAATTAGACTAAAACAGAGCAGTAAGACTAATAAGACAAACTGCAGTCAGGGACTCAGATTTAAATTAGCTACATCGATTCTTGTCCTCTGGCGACATGAACGATTTTGATCTAAGTACTTGAGTGGTGTTTGGTGTATTAGTGTTTTTATGTGTGTGTGTGTGTGTGTGTGTGTGTGTGTGTGTGTGTGTGTGTGTGTGTGTGTGTGTGTGAAATGATATAAATAATATGGAATATAATAAACTGGAAAATAGAGAGATAGAAAGAGAGAATAGAAGACATTTTCCCTGGGAATGTGGAAGTGAAGAAAGGGTCATCTCTGTTGCCCCACCCCTACGAATTGAAACGATACACCAAGAGTTTACTTTTTTATCTATCTAAAATCTGGCATGCGGATAAAGCAAATTGGGTAATAGCTTGAGCTCTTTCTTGGGAAATTAGAAAAATGCATGTAATTGGCGAAATGGTGAAGCAGACGGCAATTATATTTTCGTTAACGAAAACGAATTCAGAAATTAAAACTGAGAATGAAACCGCTGCGCAGGTTAGCATTATGAAAATCAATCCGTCATAACAGGCAGGTGATCTGATTTATGAATTAGCTAAGACAGCGACAGGCCAAAGGGTGAAAAACAGCGTGTTTGTTGAGAATTTAGATAAATATATTATCATTGACGAAAACAAATTGAGAAATATTTTTTATCTATCGCTCGGAAGGTTAAAAGGAGTAGGTGAACTGATTTGTGTTTTCGCTGGATTAGTGGGTCCAGGAAAGGCGTCAAAGAATTAAAATTAACAAGGAAAATAAACCAAGAACCTTCTCCTACGCACTTTAAAAATCAGATTTGTCACAAAGAAGTGGGCAGAATTAATCAGATATGGGCAGAATAATGAGAAGGATGGTGTAAGCGCAGAATTTATCCCCGCTTGTACGGCGTACAGGTGCGAGATGTGAAGTGAAGCAGGTAATTTTGCAATTTGATTAAGAGAGCAGAGACAGGGAACAAAGAAAACCTTTATTGGAATTAAGGAAAAATAGGGAATCACCGAATCCACAGAATCCCTCGGCCACACGCCAGTTTGTGACCGGAGTGCATGACTTCGGGAAGCTCAGAGACTTTTGGCTTGAGACCCCGCATCAAGTGCCTCTAAAATCCACGTCAGCTGCTACCAGATTTCCTGAATCCAAGACTTTGAACCCAAATCCTCCAGAAATTTAAACAAGGCACATTGTCACAATATAGATTGTTGCGGGAAGGGTTATTTTTTCTGGACCCGAAGCGACATAAACCAATTGAGGATTAAACTCACGAAACTCCAGTTTTATTTTTCGTCGTGATGATACATTTCTTTAATATAGCAACCGCCAGATCTTGCACCTGCGCTACGAGACTACGATCTTCGATTTTTCTCCTGCTTTGAGATCAAGAACACAACGTGGGCAGGGTTGATGTGGATCTAAGCGGCCAGCGACCAACAACCAGCTTGGACCAGCGTCAGCTGTGATCAGCGCAGAGTCAGCCCTGTGGTTAAAACCTTGTCCTAAGACTCTGAGGATCGGGCCACTAAAACGTGGTTATACCATCGGATGAAGTGGCGACGGAAGATATATATATATATATATATATATATATGAAGAAATATAGTCTTAAAGTGTGCTATATTTATGGGATAAAGTTCTCAATATCAGAGATAGAGCGTGTGTGTATATATATATATATATATATATATATATATATATATATATATATATATATATATATATATATATATATATCAACTATTTTATTGGTTTAAAATTTTTTAAAATATTTTAAAAGATGAAGCTGATTCTACTGCAAGTAATATAACATGACTTGCTTTTTTGGTTCCTCGTGATAAATGTCTTGAAAAACAGAATCAAATATAGAATCAGTTTTCGAGAATGACATATATTTGAAGTATTGGATATAATAGGCTTACATTTCCGATTAGATCACACTTCAAACTATCTCTTGAGAAAGAAAGCTTAAAATTACTTAATTTGTGTCAATTTTTCATCCCTATTAAAATGTAATGTTATAAATTGCATTTTAGACACTTGATGGTTTTTTTCCGTAAAAGAAAAGATGCCTCCCAAGACACAAAAATGATATGCGCTGTGTACGGTTAAGGTACTTTAGCTGATAGAAATGTACGGAAGCGGTTCGCTAAGTTTAGAGTTAATGATTGTAGCTTTATTGATGAAGAACGCTCAGACATACCCTCACTACAGATAACGACACTGATTGAGAATAACTGTCGTTACCCAAGGCGGAAATTGGCATAAACACTGAATTTATCAAAATCTACCATCTATGAGCACTTAGTGAAGCTCCGGTACTCAAATCGATGTTTGTGTACGAGATGATTTGAGTGAAAAGAATATTTTGGATATCATTTCATCTGTGATTTGCTGTACAAACGGAAGGAAAATGCACCCATTTTGAATCAAATTATGACGGGTGATGAGAAATGGATACTTTACAACAATATTCAGCCAAAAAGATCCTGGTGTAAGTGACATGTGCCAACTTTAGTCATTTCAAGTGCAGGTCTTCATCCTACAAAAGTCATGCTGTGCATCAATTTGGATTGGAAAGGAAACCTGTATTATGAGGTTCGGCCAAGTAACCATTTAATTGAATCTGAAAAGTACTACTCGCAAATGGACGAATTTAAGGCAGCATTTCCAGAAAAAAACACCTTGAATTCGGAAACAGGAAAGTGTTCTTTTCCATCAGGATAGTGCCGGACCTCACGTTTCTTTGGCGATCCGGCGAAAATTGTTGCAACTTGGCTAGGATGTGTTATCTCACCCGACATATTCACCAGACTTTGCTCCTTTTGATTTTCATTTATTTAGCGCCCTGCAAAATAATATGATCGGTAAAAATTTTAATTCTTTGGATGACATAAGAATAAACCCTTAATAATTTCTTTGCCGAGAAACCACCGACATTCTAGGAAGATGGTATCTTTAAGGAAAAATAGAGAAATTTTGTACAACGAACTGGTTCATATTTAGTTGAATAAATATTTAATGACACAATTTTATTTTGTGTTTTAATTTCCCTTAAAAATCAGCATGAACTTTCCGGACAACCCAATCACAAACTTTACCTATATTTCAATTGATAATTTTCACGAATAACACAGTACAATGCGACACAAATTTTAAGTTAGTGTATAAGGAAGATATTGGTCTTCCCACCTTAACTTACCTTGTAGCATTCACTAACCCACCGTAAAGACCAATTTATAACTGTGGTGCAGTAAAAAAGTTTTTGCGGGCTTCTTAAAATGTTCCCAATTATTTTATGGCATGAAATATATTTATGTATTTTTTTTCAATATTAACTGAAGGCTTATCATTGTCAGAATGTTTTTTTAGATAATGTTTAAGTAATACAAGTCTAACTAATTAACCCATAGATTGAGGAGAAAAGGTAGTTTCTTAGCTTTCCCAATGGTGTCGATGTCAATATGACGAACGCAACGGGAATTGGAAGTCGGCTCTCCGATTCAATGTCATTATCCATTATACGATCCTCCCATCTAAGCTTACAACACCTAGTATTTGCAATTGATCATACATCTAGGTAATGCCCAGGTCCGACGTTCTTTACCTTCGCTAATCGCACGGGAACCGCTGTTTCAACGTGATGTGGACGTAAGCCTGTACCAACGACGGGCATTCATCTAACATGTAACAGTAATCGATAGTAATCGAGCTAAAATTACATGAAAAGTAATATATGAAACCCTATAATAAATGGTTAGCAAGTTTGCAGGATATATATTAATTTATTCTTAAAATATCTGAAACAGTCAAATAAATGATGCCGATTACTGACACCAACTTCTGGCGAAGTTACAATTTTTAAGAATACGAATTTAAAATAACAATTTTATTCACCTTTTCATTTTTTAAAAAATTTGAATCAATACAGAAACATGTGTCAACACAAAGGATTGTCGACAGAATAAGTAAGCAAAATCTTGTTGGTTGCGCCTAAAGTAAAATATGGTAGAACGTTCCCGGATGTTGTAAAGTACATCCTCAAGAATGTGAATTTCTATGGCAGCATAGAAACAAAAAAACAATCTTTGCTTCAATATGTTGGTACAATTTCCCAACGTCCCTGTGGCGTTAAAAATAAGTAATGGCCGCACTAAATATTTTAAACAATATTTATATTTTCCTTGCTTTTGAGGCTTACGGTCAAATGACATGAAAACCACCGGTTCTCGTTCAAGCACAAAAGTGTCGAGTCGGATCAATACTTTGATGGGAGAGTGAGTTTGAAGACCAGCGACTGTAAAGGAGCACTTACAATCTGAAGTATGTTACGACTTTAAATAAACATCAAAAGGTTGATAAACAATAAAAAAGCAAAGGAATTATTCTGTCGTTTGCGCATCATATTGCTGATTACAGTTTATGTAAATGCTCTGTCCTTAAGGCTGAACACCATTCCTACATGTAAAATATATTTTTATTCAAATACCTGTGAGCAGCACACTCGATAGAGTACGAAAAATAATAGGCATTTGAGCAAGAAACACAATCTTTTATTATTACCTGAGATTGTAGAAGCCATTAAAAATCTTGAGAAAGGATGGGGTGGGGAATACACATTAACTTGGAAATTTGACGTTTCCTTCAAGTAGCGATGTAAGTTCGCCCCTTTCAAACTCTTAGATCAATTCTCATAGAAGTTAGGATGTTTTTCATTTAACAATTTAAATGTATTTAAAGAATTATTTTCCTGAAATTTGTCATGTCATTTGTCACAGGCATTTGTCATGTTTTGTGGGTTTGAATGTTAAATTCAGACCCACAAAACATAACAAATGCCTGTCTTGTTATAGTGATTGCAATACAATTTGCTTCTTCTTGCCTAACGGTCCATTTGTTAAAAGCACGCTATTACATGCAACATTTATTTTGTCATAAAATAATATTGACACATGTATTTTCTCTCTCTCTCTCTCTCTCTCTCTCTCTCTATATATATATATATATATATATATATATATATATATATATATATATAAGGTACGATGGGTAAGTTGTGGTCATTTTATATTTTTAATTTCGTGCATTTGTTTGTTTTTTGTCAGCGGTAAGTTTTTTTTATTTTGTCGGTATGGTAAGGTCAGTTGGGCACTGTATGTGAGAAAAAAGAACACCATTCCAGCAATAAGTTTCTATCAACTAATGTAACTACACAAGTCTTGTGAAATTGGCATTTACTCTCCTTGCTGAAAAGATGTTTACTCGATCGCCAAGTGTTACTTTTGCAATGACAGATTTATTAGTAGATCATTCCTTTATTGGTGTTTACAGTCATGTAGCGTTAAAACACCGGTTACCGTACCATCACCGAAGGTAAGCAACATCAAACCTCCTAGATCGGTTACTGCTTGAAAATACCAGGTGCTTTAAGCTTGGATGTGCGCGTGCCGTAAACGATAATGGCCGGAATTGGAAGCTGGAGAGCGGAGTTCCAATTCCGGTTGGATTCATTATATTCACTTAAGCGAA
>OZ038511.1:55751583-55994083 GCA_964036315.1 Acanthosepion esculentum | reverse complement strand
AACAATGTTCATGTTGATATTTACAAAAACAATAATTATCACATGAAGAATAGTGGCACGTTGTCGTATAATAAAAACAACATTAATATTTACTCTTTTATTTTTATTATCCTTAGCTTTTTGAAGAGCTCGTAAGAAATTACAAAGTGATTGTTACAATGAAGTCGAACCATTCATTTATTGTTAGTATTGCTGATTTTTCAATACCTCTTTTGCTGAAAATTCGTGACGAGCAATTTCCAGGCATGAAAAATCAGATAATTCAATCGCAAAATCGCTTTTGCAAAATAAAAAAAAGCCAAGAAAAGTAATTGCTGATTATTACGCAAGCAAGCTGTATGCAAAAGGTGACCTTAAAACGGTTCAATTCTATCTTTCGCTCAGCGAAAACTATAGAATTCAGAAATATTAGCGACAAATCTTTCAAACACCTTTGAAACAACGTAACGAAAAGAAAATTACTAAAACTAGCAATGATAAAACAAAGCTGTCTAAAATGCATTCACACGTATAACCAGGTTTGTACAAGTTCAGTATTTTTATATGTTAAGCAAATCGGAAATTCAAACAGCTAGCTGAACCTCAGAAAATGTTGGAATCTTCCGCCCAAAATACCATTGAGGCAGCATTAAAATTGCAATAACCCATATTTGTTTCAATGTGCAAACACGCCACGTCTTTGGATAGATATGTCAACATGATCTTTGTCGGAGAGATGATTTTACTAACATTGATGGCGATATTAAAAAGAACCCTAAATACATAAGGACGTGGAATAGTCATTGCGGGCATAGACTGTAGGGGGTGATTCTTTAAATCAGGCTACATTTGAATTAAACTTCTAAATGCGATGGTTAATCAAATCTTGAAATTGCTCGTTCTCGGACTTCTCAGTAAATATTATCAATATTATCCGAACTCCAGTGACTAATGTGGTTGTGCAGGGGCGCAATAGATGTGCCCGTCGGAATTAGAGATCGGTAAGACGAGGCCGAATTCTAGTCGGTATCGTTACATTCACTTACGCGCAAATACACATGAGAAAGGTATGAATTGACTCCACCCAGCTTTTGGTTAAATAGTAAGTTTTCTATCTGGAATAATCATTGCTGTTCTCAACAATTGGTAATGCAATATTCATTCGAAAAAAAAAAAAGAATTATTCTAACAATCCTCAAATATGTTTCGGCCTTGGTTTATTTACAAATAAGTGTCCATAAGGCGTACAAAACAAATATCTCTATCGACGGCTACAACAAACAAAAATACCACTAACACTAGCCTACAACATGAAAGCTTCAAAAACAAAAATAGCCATTTGTGGCTAATTAACGGACGCTGGAAATAAAAATGATATCCAACTTTTTTGATTGGCTCTAGGTTTTATGATACGGCACTAGTGTTATACGAATACTTCACAAAATTGTTGTCTTTGCCTGATAATAAATTATATATAATAAGGTTATCAGGAGAATAGTAATTATTCTTCTAATAAACTAATTGTTGTTTTTCTTCCACACTGGTTTTTACACATTTAACTGAACTATGAAAATGTCCCGTGAATGTCTGACAACGCCGAATACTGGTGTGTATATGTGTGTGGCGAAAGGACTGTTGAGAAAAATCTCACCATCTATATTTTGGATGCACAAGTGGAGACCAGAGCAAGAAGTGGGAACCACGCACATGCTGTAATACCTGTGCAACAAATCTCAAGTGCCCATGATTTGGAGAGAGCCACCCGATCATACTACTGATTGCTACTTCTGCATGAAAGCTCCAACTGCTTAGGGACTAAGAAAAAGAATGTTTCGATATTGCAATGCCCATTTCTATAAGCTTTACGTCCATAATGAAAAACCCACTTGTCACCATAGTGAAGACTTACCTGTCCCAGAAGTAAATAAGACAATGGAGGAGACAATTAAACTTCAGGTCTTGATCAAACAAATTCCGATCACAAAGATATTCTCCGACATTCGATCCGAATTACACCTCATAATTCAAAGTAACCTAAAGGGGTTCCTCAGAGATTTGGAACTTCTTAAGCAGAACTGTTGAATTACAGGTTATATCAGTGGGATCTGTTAACTGGTGATGTATTTCTCTGATTTCACAGTCTAGTTCAATTCTTCCTTATGGAAGATGTTTTGGTGTACTTTAATGATATCATCTAACATCAGTTAGAATACTGCGGTATGGAGAATTTTCATCGATTCCTCGAAGACAAGTCTCAAAATTGTCTTGTTACACAATGTTAATGTTTTACTTGTAATCCCTGTTGGTTATGCAGTCCACATAAAGACTTATGATGATAGGAAACAACTACTGAGATGTATCAACTATGATCAACATAACTGGCACCTTTGCGGAGATTTGAAGGTTGTTGCTCTCTTGCTAGGACTGCAAGGTGGGTATACAAACTACTGGTGTTTACTTTGCAACCGAGAAAGAAGAGAAACTGTCCACTATGACCATCAGTGGAACCTGGGACAAAAACTGTTCTGCTTGCAACACTAGATGATTCAAAGAAACTTTTATTGCCACATCTTCACATAAACCGTGTTCTTATGAAAAGATTCATGAAGGCTATGGGCAAAACAAAAACACAATTTAGGTATGTGCAGAATTCCGCCATGTGCAGAATAAATTTCCCAGGATAAGTGAAGCAAAGATACAGGAAGGCATCTTTGTTGGCCGCCAGATTCGTAAATTTGTTTTGAATGAAAGGTTTGTCAAAGTACTACGGGGAAAGGAACAAAAAGTTGTATGGAAAGTTTTCAATATTGTGGGTAATGAACGGAGAGACAATTGCAGAAAACTGGTGGAAGACCTTCTGAAGGGCTATAAACATCTTGGCTGTAACATGTCAATGAAGATGCGCTTCTCAGACGCATCCTGATATTTTTCCTGCGCAAAATCGTGGTACTGACAGTGATGAAACGGTGAACAATGTCATGAAGACATTGAAGCAATGGGAAAATGGTATCAGGGTTGGTGGTGTATATCAATGCTGACTGACTATTGTTGGACATTGACCAGAGATGATCTTTGCAGTTTACAAAAAACAAATTAAGAAGCGACTTTTGAGAGAAGTTCTATAATTGTATTTTATTCAATAAACACAAATATTGCCATCTTGATGTGTTTGCCTATTACACTGGTAACATACATTAAATAGAACAGAACATCAAACAGAGTTTGCAGACAACGCTGTTTTTCCTGGAGATATCCATTATATTCATATGTATGATATATCTGACAAAATATAGCTAAAACTATAAGCAGTTATCTAATTTGAGGTTATTTTCGAATTCAGCATGACAAAATACATAAGAATTGGCACATTTTATTTCTGAAGTAGTTAAATTATTAATAACTTTCTCTTGAAATTGCCTTCTCTTAGAACTCGCCATGGGCTTATTCAGTCAACTTAAGAATTAAGATTCAACAGAAGATTTAATTAGAAGAATCATGACATTTTCACCGGTATGATTAGTGCAATATAATAATAACGACGAAAAGATAAGAGTTTGTCGTGAAGATTTTCAAATATCGTCCCGAGAAGAAGCAAAAAAGCAAAATGAAATTTCAACTAAAAATGTTAGCAATAATTAACAACGATTGTAATTGTAGGAAGAAATGTAAATGATTTTGAAATGTTAAAGGGCATTTAGGATGTTCGATTAACAATTATATAAGCTGATACAGTTATTAGCTGCCGTTGAAGATGCCCCTCTATAGTCTTTTATCTATGTGACCCGATGAGAAAAGATATGTATTAAATGCATTTACAAGCAGCGTCAATATATTTAAATTAATTATTTCTACAGCAAATAAATATTTCCTTAGAAGTTAACGAACATATTGATATAACTTTATGTATATATAGAGAGATATATAAAAACATCAGAATTGTTTAAATGTATTTGCATACGCTCTATCCTTTATATTGTGCACTTTAACCTATAAATATAGCATACCTTAAAACCATATTTCATATATATATATATATATATATATATATATATATATATATATATATATATATATATATATATATATATATATAAATATAAATATAGATAGATAGAGAGAGAGAGAGATACATAGATAGATAGACGAGGGTCATTCAATAAATAAGGGGAATTTGTCGGTATAATGACTTTTAACACAGATAGAAGCTTACTTTTTTTTAAAAATTTTCAACGTAGTCTCCCAGAACTGTCACACACTTTTCCCAACTGTCCACAACCTTCCGTATTCCCTCAGCGTAAAAATCTTTGGACTGATGTCTCAGCCAGTCGCTCACAACACTTTTGACTTCATCGTCACTTTCAAACTGCGTGCCTCTCGTGAACGCTTTCAAGGGATCAAACAGGTGAAAGTCTGAAGGGGCAAGGTCTGGGCTGTAAGGGGGATGAGGGAGCAGTTCCCAGCTCGTTGATGTTCTGCACCGTTTGGGCTGCTGTGCTGTTTTTGCTGTGCAGTAACCATCTTTGGCACCCACCGACAGTTGACCTTGTGTGCTGTCCCAACAGATAAGCTCAAAGTCCTTGCAATGTCATCCACTGTCACCCTTCTGTCAGACTGAATGAAGTCATTGACTGATTCGATCACCTCAGGAGGCCTCCCAGGCCTGTCTTCATCCTCAACACTGTTCCGCCATTCTTTAAACAATTTAGCCCACTTGTAGACATTTTTTGGCTGAAACATGTGGCACCATATACAGTTGACATTCTCCTATGAATTTCAACTGGTTTGCACCCTTCAGCAACCAAAAACTTGATAACTGACCGCTGTTCAATCCTGGAGCATGCTTCTTGGTCGGCCATCATTGTTAATCGCCAAAACTCTGAAAGTTTTTTTAAATCTGAAAAAGAAATTAAATCCACGTGAAAAAGAAGTAAAAGAAAAAAAAGAAAAAAGAGTAAGCTTCTATCTGTATTAGAAGTCCTTATACCGAAAAATTCACCTTATTTCACCCTCGTAGCTATGGCGTATCAAAAATATTTTACAAAATTTGGACACAAGAACAAAAGGTCCATATAAACATGTTTGCATATCCTTTGTTTTTGAGTTATTAAATTTAAAGTTTACATTAGATGGCGGTTTGTTGGTATATAGACTAGGTTACATTTGCCATCTCTGAACATTAGTGGTTAGTTTGTCTTCAACGTTTAACGTGTGTCGTACGGAGTTAACTGAGAACTATTCCGTTTAATACTGGCACGATATTCTTATCGTGAGAAGACAGATACGATTTTTAAATACGGCCGCACGAATAGTAATCGACTCAAAGTTGCAAGGCTGTATCAGACTGCTCATATTTATAGTCGCGTTAATGAAACAGGATCTGTGGCACTTCAAACTATGAATTGAGGAAGATCGAGATCCGCTCATACGCCTGACCACAAGGAACACATTCTACAATCTATCGAAGACAATCTAGGTATCAGCACACGTCAATGGGCCTTAGCATGTCGTACATCTCATAGTACCGCATGGAGGGTACCTCAAGAGCATCTCCTCCATCTGTATCAAACACGGGACATTTGCAGATGGTTTATTGCACAAAATGCCGATCCGTTGTTTGTCACTTCAGATTTGTTTTCGGATGAGGCAACATTTGGAAGAGATGGAATAACAAATTTATACAACCAACATTTATGGGCGAATCGAAATCCCTATGGCACAATAAAGGCTAGACACCAGCATCAGTTTACGATTAATTTTGGGGCTGGAATTGTAGGTGATTATCTCGTAGGCCCACATGTTCTCCCAGAACATCTTACAGGAGCTGTCTACAGGGACTTCGAACACACTTCCAGACCTGCTAGAGGATATACCCCATCTAATACAAAGACGCATGTGTTTCATGCATTTTTATCTGTGGGACCCCACCTAAAACAACTGGTTTATGCAGCAGACATGAATAATGCAGAGGCGCCTCATCAACGTATCTTGAGGGCCTGCTAAACCATTCAACATCGCGTGGGAGTATTTGAAATGTTTCGCCAGTCAATGATGCGACTGGTGCATGCGTGTGTTGAAGCAAGCAGAGTATATTTTGAAAATTTGTTATGAGTTGCTGATTTGAGGTACAACGATGGCCTTCAGGATATACATTTACGTGAGCATTTTACCTTGTTTTGGCGTCAGGAACCCAAACCAAAGTTTGTAAAAGAATTGTTTGATTGTATCCATGATCATACATTCAACAGCGTCTACCGTAAAATTAATAACTCAAAAATGAAAGATCCAAACTTTTTTACTTTGTAAAAGTATTTTTGATACATCCTTTCTGTCTGTCTGTCTGTCTGTCTGTCTATCTGTCTGTCTCTCTCTCTCTCTCTCTCCATATATATATATATATATATATATATATATATATATATATATATATATATATATATATATATCTTATAATCAATTCTTCCCGAACACGGCGAATGTGAAAGACAATGAGAACTTAGAAGGAACCAGAAACCCAATCCTCAACAAGAAACAGGAGATACACCTTTACTCCTTTTAAAAAGACCTAGGCGGAGTGTGAAACGTATATATATATATATATATATATATATATATATATATATATATATATATATATATATATATATATATATATATATATATATGATAAAGGTTTAGTTAAAGACCAACGAAAAATTCTTTGTTAAGGAGTTTTTAAAATACTTTTCTATATTTTGGAATATTTGTCTGTTTACCGGCACATATTTAAATATTAATATTTCAGTTCCTGAGAACTTTCGCTGTTCATTAGCCATTATTAAAAATTTCTGTTCTTTTTTTTATGCCCGTTCCATAATTTTCAAATATTAGTTCGTTGTATCTTCACTTCTTTTTTATTAATAAAATATATATTAGTACCTTATATATTGTCCTTAAAAGTGAAAGCATTATATTGATACTGGTTTGTTTACTTTTAGGATTAATGTTTCTATCATTTGTCTACATTTTTACGGTTGGTTTGATATAGTATTTTTGTGTTATTGGTAAGGAATTATCAGATTGTTTGTGTCTTTGCTGTGTTGCCTGTTAAAATACTATAATATATAAGTATATATAAAAGCAAAAAATTTCTTTCAACAAATATTCGAAAAGAGTGTAACAGGTTATTTCTGGAACATAACGTTTTTATGGCAAGCAGTGTTAGAAATTATTAAATTCACCTTATTCATTGAATGACCCTTAGTAGTAGTCATTCTAATAAAATTAAATCTTCATTTATATTTTCCATACTTGGAATTTCATCCACTCGCCAAGAAACTTGGTTCTAACAATAGATGGTGAGAAGACCATGAGCAGAACAATGTTTTATGCAAAATAGGAACTACTAGGAAACTTATACTTACCTTCGGAAAGAGACAGATAAAGAAGAAAGATGTTGTACAGAATTTAAGACGCCCAGGACACGCTGAAATCAAGCGAATCAGGTTGAAAGAATGTGTAATCTATTTAACGTATTTCCGTGAATGAATAACACAACCAAGTCAAGTAGGGTCTCCAAAAGATGAAAAGTTAATTATAGCAACAAATTATGGAGTTTCAGGAGCGCCTACATCCTGATGGGACATAATAGATGAGGTGTATTACTTAGAAAAGCTTCTCTTTCTATTCACTGAAAACCAGGCCTTTGAACCGAAAATTGACTTCATTTCGAAATTTTTCACTGTTTTTCTTCGTTATCCAATTCGTTTTTGTTATAAGTGAGAATTTCTTTCCAGTTTCGTAAAAGAAATTTTCTTTATGTATTATTAATTATGAACATTTTCTTTTTTACTGCGTTGTAGAAGAGATGAACAGATAAAATCGTAGCTACAATCTTCATGGTAATAAATGTATTGCAGACTTTCCTTTAAGGGTTATTCATTTGCTAATGGATATTGTCACCAATAACTAAAGTAATTTTAAGGACTGGTCTTTTACAAAAATGTATCGGCAATAGATAGATTCCTCTCAATATTACTTGCTGGTTATTTCGGATAAATACGGCTACATTCTCATGGAAGAATCAGATGCAATTAAAATGGTATCAGCGAATACGAATTTAAGTGAATATTTTCGATTGTCGAGAAATAAACGTCCAGACAACCTTCTTCCCCCCAAAATCCTTCTTACTGCTTTTAAATATGGCCCGATTTGATATCCTAATAGAAATCTTCGACCTGATATAAGTGATACTTTAATTTGCTCAACAAATTCAACAGTTTTTAATTTCTATAATAACATACTCCTGATCTCTGTTTCCATTTGTTTCATATTAAATTCTCTTTTTGTGTTAATACTTTCACAATTTTACGACCGCATCTCCTCTGACCTCCTATGGTGGTCTTTTGTGGTCTGCTGTGCTCTTGAATGATGTGCAATTTATTCTTTCAGCTGCCACATATTCTTGCAATCGACGCACCTGCAACGTCTATTTTGGTATCATCTGTGTCACATCCTATACTAACATAATTACCTCACGTAAAGTGGATAGATGAAAGGAATTTAAAATTAAAAATTAAAAAGAAAATCGGATTTGTTTCCTTGGGCGCCTTTGTCAATTACTAGTAGAATTGATTCGTTTCTTTGATCCGCTGTTGTGTTTTAACACATAATCAGTATTGATAAAATCTACTAACGAGATGTTGATAAACTCGTAAACGAAGTCTTTGATGAAATTGAAACAACAACATTGCTTTACTTATTTTGACGGCAGATAGTCAACTCTATAGCCTCTCGGCAGGCATTACTATCGGGGGCGATGCAGGGACAGTACGGCCAGTGCGAGCATTAGGTAGAAAACTATGTAAGAACAGATAAATAAAGTCATTGCAATGAAATTAGCCCCCGCCCCAAAATTTAGTAGGTATCACAGACTATTGGTTTTTACTTTACATAAAAAGTTCGCAGTAATACACTCAAGATTGTACTCCGAGTCAATGGTCTAGTAGATTAAAGCGCTTTTGTAAATTTAGTAACATAGTAATTGTAGGCTTAATCTCTGTCTCGGGTGGTACTGATTTAGATCCAGTAGTATTAACTATGTAGTACTAAATGAGAAGTACTAATTGAGAAGTACTAAATGAGAAGTACTAATTGAGAAGTACTAAATGAGAAGTACTAATTGAGAAGTACTAAATGAGAAGTACTAAATGAGAAGTACTAAATGAGAAGTACTAATTGAGAAGTACTAAATGAGAAGTACTAATTGAGAAGTACTAAATGAGAAGTACTAAATGAGAAGTACTAATTGAGAAGTACTAAATGAGAAGTACTAATTGAGAAGTACTAAATGAGAAGTACTAAATGAGAAGTACTAATTGAGAAGTACTAAATGAGAAGTACTAGATAAGAACTAAACGAGATATCGCTATACATGGACAAAAGAATGAGAACACTATAATCTCCAACGTAAATTAAACAAAGTGCTCAGTTAGAAATTCTTTGAAGGTTACGTGTATCGACAAACTCCTAACAAAGTCCGGTGAGCTCAACGTCATGATAATAACCTTAATAATAAAGACAGAATTATTTCCAATGTAGATATTGTGAACCCAAACCCATCATTGTGCTAAGATCAAATTCTTTATCCTTTTATTTTATGTCAGTGCAGACAATTCATGTACGAGTAGAATGAGAGTTATCGGAAAATACGATTGGTGTGTCGAGATCAAAATCCTGTCGAGGTTGTTGCCTTTGATTTCGTATAAATTCTCTTGAATCTGTGCTATCTAGGGGTTAAAATACGGGAAACGCAGCTCTCTAATATTGGTTGGCAACAATTCTAAAAGAATTTAATGTCTGGATTCAAAACCCGTTGGGAGAGGGGCCGACCGATCTATCCACTAAAAGCACAAAACCATACTAGTAACGTTTGGCATGATTAGGCTGTGACACAATATAACACGTTTTTACAAATAATTAGACATTCATATATTTTCTTTACATATTATATATGACCCCGTCCCACCATAATATTTGGCGTTCGAGCAGTTAGAGCAATGATTTCGCTTTTTTATAATCGCTAACAAAATATTCGGCAAGCCAACTTACAAGTGGAATTAGTGATATATTGTAGCGGTAACCAGAATTTTTTTTATGTACATATGTCTAGATTTATTAACCAAGCTATCGAATTAAAGAGCTTCTATGATTTTCATCAATCAATCAGGTTTTAGGCTTCATTTTAGCACAGAACTGTTTTGTTGAAAGTTGATAAAATACACAAAACTGTAAACGGGAAGATGATATTTTACTGTGAATCTCGCGGGACATTACAGAAAGTTCATTTAGGCGATTTTCCCGGTTTTAATTTTGGTGTCGCACTTAGGAACTATTTCCATTAACACAATACTAATAACAATTTGAGAATTTTCTGTTTTCATTTCTATTCTCGATGACAGTAATTTAAAATATTCCTTAGGCATTTGTCTTGGGACATGATAATTACAATGAAGACATAATAAATGTTAATTTTTTTCAATGCTTATCTAGTTATATTTTCGGATTTTTATCTTGATCTATATGAAATCTTTAGGTTTGGGAAAATATCACTTGAACAAAAGAAGTCAGATATGATTAATAACTATTCGATATGTTCTATGCGATTTTTATTTAAGCAGATACATGCTATACAGTTTCGTGTCCTTTCAGGGCATACTCGGTTTCGGCTCTCCACAACCTCCTGTCCTTTATAAGTCTTAATAATTTTGTCTTTATACATCTCTCCTAAACCTTGCTCTACCATCCATTTACTTAAGCTTGCTAGCTAGCGTTGTCTTCCTATGGCCCTCTTGCCATCAGCCCCACTTGTATCAAATTTTCTCTTTTCCTCATTATGTGCTCCAGACACTTCAACAATCTTTTCCTGATTTTAAGTATAAGTGTCCATTTGTTTCCATTTCCTACCGCCATTTTTTTTTACATCTTCAGTCTATGGTATCCTCAGCTATGAAAAGTTTCAGAATCTAATCGAATATTAAATGGTGAATAGACATTCTTCTCTCACTATTAACTTAAGGACGTCAAGGTAAGGATTTTCTTTTAATGTAAAATAATAATAATAATAATAATAATAATAATAATAATAATAATAATAATAATAATAATAATAATAAATTGTATTTTGTTTGGTAGAGACTGTGTAGTTCATCTTATTAATGTCTTCAAAACGATTGCCATTGAAATTCATCTTTAGTTGAGGAACAACTGAAAGTCATAGAGAGAAAGGTCTGTACTTTAGTAAGGGTGAGAGACAGTTTTGATGACCATCAACTATCTCCCTATTGTCAGCAAGGCGTCGTTCCTTCTGTTCATCGTTGAGCATCCCGTGAACAAATTCCGCATAAATTTTGCGCATGTTCAGGTTTCATGAATAATTCACAACTCCAATCTTCATGCTTATGATCGTTAGAGACACATGACGATCTTCGCCCAGAAGAGTGCGAATTTTCCCGACCAGCTCTGATGCTTTGACATCCATGTCCACATTGTCTCCCACTCACTTCGCTCATCGACTCTCATATTCTCTCCACCGCCCTTGATTCTCTTGTACTAGAGGAAATCAGATACTAGGCTCATACAAGGTAACCAATAAGCATTTCATATATTTCTCTAGCATTTTATCCAATTTAACAAAAAAACTTTATTGCATAACGAGCGTTCAAATTATCTTCACACACTGACTGCTTTCTGCAAACTTGTCCACTGTGACAAGTAGTGTTCAGTATAGTTTGTTCATAGAGCGTTTACAAACGTCTACTTCAATCTAGAATAACAAAAGTCAACAAAAGATATGTAGTCATTATTAATATATTCAAATGTACAAAAACTTAAGTTACAATAGTCTCTCAAAAATGTCTCAAAACCTTATTGAATACACCTTAAATATATATATATATATATATATACCCAAGTATAGGATTGGTGTATACGGAATAAATTCCAATAACCAACAAATACTATTCTTAAAAAGTCCTCAAAACAGAGTAGAGCAAATATAACTATTTATTCGAAAATTATAACATAACCAGAAGTGTTGAAAGAAAATGGCTATTTTTGTAGTGATTTTATAAAATATTTATGTTATAATTTAACATTATAATAATGTTATATATATATATCAGTGTGTGTATAAAACCACTCTAGATAATGTGGGGCCGTCTCTCATATATCACGCATTAGAATATAAGGAACAGGTATCCGACGCGAGGATCCAGGTTCCACGCAGACCCGCACATACACTGGTGTAGAAAAACCTTTGCACTATCTTGGTGAATTAATTACGTTTGTTAATTTTACCCCCAAAACGAGTATGATTACCGATATGTCTTTTCAGTACATTTTATGTTTTTGAGGGCCAGAAAACAAGTTACCGCATTTAAAGCAAAGATTTAAGCACTTTCTTTTGCAAACAGTGATCTTTATTAATGCAGAAAGTACGTAACGTTAAAATATAGAATTAGTAATTAGTATTTATGCCTTTTATGAGGCACGGTGGAGTAACAGATTTCGGCTCGGTTTAAAGAATCGGAAAACCGAGTTCGAATTCCAGGCGAGTTCATCAAATTCACTTACGTACTAATAAACTTGGGAAAGGAATGAATCCATTTTCCGCCCTTGGTATTGGTAAATAGCAGGACAGATTGGGCCCTGTAGCCTTGGTTGGCAAACAAAACTGACTTCGAACCAACCTAGAGAGGGTTGGATTCTGTCTGTCTCACCCAAGACACCCTATTACTCTTATAGCTGGGTTACAGGACTCGTGATTGCTACTTTCGACTAGATTTGATATTGAATGGAACAAGGTCTATATGATCTTATCGGGATCTTTTCATATTATTCTTTGTGGTAATACCAAAGTTCTCATCACAATTCTTTAATTATATTCTGGTCAAGACTTTGTGCGGACAGGCTTCCAAAAGTTGAACATCTTCATCCACAAGAAACCTTTTTTGTTGCATGCGATTATGTGGCAAGAAGGACAGCCATTCTGGCAGATATCTTTGGGGTTTAGCAGGAGATTAGACCGGTAGTAAACTAATATAGTTTCCGCTGTTTCGGTTTCCATCAACTTTTACCAATTTTCTTTTTATGCATCTCTTTTTATGCAACTGCACATCATCATCATGTGTCCACCACCAAATTCTACCTTCCTTTAGCGTCTCTTGCATTGTTTCTTTCTCCCACTGGTTGTCTTAAATATTCTCTTGCATTAGAATGCCGCTGTATTTTGCACTCATTACAAAATTACTTTTTTGCCACTTTCCAGTCTCCCATTTTAAATGTTCTTTTAACCGCCACAATCTTCTATTCCGATGTTTTTTGGTTAATAGTGATTTTTGAAGTTATACGCTCGTTCTAGTTGTTTTTTTTTTTCGGGGGATTTCTTTGTAATATTCTGCTTAGATTCACTGTTAAGAATTCAATCACTCTTCACTTGCCTGACTGTTAATTTTGGATTACCTACCACGACATATCATCTATCTCGTCTAACCTTTGTGACCTACCTATTTTAATTGCACTTAAATCGATTCGAGTAGTAGCAAACGTCGGTTGGTTGATTTGAACACTGTTTCTGGAAATTCCCAGCCGTCTGGTTATTGTGCGTTGAGTCATCTTCCTTTTCATAGTCACAATCTTCATCTTTGTTACAGCGGAAATTTTAACCATGATATCAGTGCAAAGAAAGCAGGTTGATGTTCAACTAAAATGACATGCCAAGGTAATTATACTTATGTTAATAAGATGGAACATTTCCTGCTAAGAATCTAGCATATTATACTGACTTTAACAACTCTGATCCTTCATTAGGGTAATAGTTTAACTGGCCTTTTCTTTTACTACACGGCACTTACGAAAATAAAAATACGAAAATACCCCAGCCAAAATATTGCAACGTATAGTTACATCTATATAGTATTTCTAAAATAAGATATATTAGGTTGGTGCAAAAATAATGTCGTTTTTTGACGTTCAACTTCATGTGAGAAAACGACATTATTTTTGCACCAACCTAATATTTCCACAACTGGTGAGGGCCGGTTATTAGGTAGCGTATTTTTCCATTCAACCAGCAACAGAATCGTTTTGTTTTGTTTTTCATTTCTAAGTTAATATATTCATGATGCATTATAGCGTTTTAGGTATTTTCACAGTTTAATATAGTGTGTAAAGTATCAACATGAGAGATGATCTCAATAAGGAAACCAAATTTTCTGTAAGTCTGCAATGTTAGTTTTTGCTATTCTGCAGTCAATATTCTTTCCGTTGTTTTGAAATGAATATATTTGATGCTATTATTTTTTGTAAGAAAAGTGGAAGCTGATGTTGCTGGTGTCAATGCCCAACTGGTTTTCAATTTTATTCAAAGTTTATATTTTCTCTCAACAGATTCTCAGCGCCATTACATAATTTTTCTCACATAAATTCATGAACGTGTTTCTCTTTTGCCGTATTATCAGTGCACCTAGCATTGCTTCTTCATTGCCTATAATATTTCTTTTGTTTCTTCATCTTGTATTCTAACGTTTTCTTCTTTTCGATCATTTCTCTTCTCGCTTATCCTTTTTTTTAAATTTTTCTTGTTGTCCCGCTACTTTCTTTTATCTCTTACTTATCAACACTTTATTTTTACTTTCGTGTTTATCTCATTTCTTCTGCTTCTTCTTCATTTTGACTCCATTTTCTCACTCCATTCTCTTCGTTATAATATAAATACTTTTCTTCTATAGACTTTCCTTCTTTTTCACAGAATTCAGTTCTTATTTTCTTTCCCTTTTTTTTTACTTTCCATATTTTAACGATATCTCTATTGATCCCTGCACTTTCATAAACATACGGACTTTTCCCCTAGCTAACTATTCTTCTGTTTCTGTCGTTATTGTTTCCATTTTACTATTTCATAGTATCTTTATACTTTATTCCATTTGGCTTGCATTTTTTGGCTCTTGTATTTACTTCTTATCGTTTTGTTTCATTGCTTTCTTCTTAAAAAAATCAAATGTTCTTTTCCGCCATTATATATTCTCAGCTTCCATTTTTAGAAAATGCATCTTTTTACTAACTCATTTACGCTGGGTTTAACAGGTGGTTCCTTCCTTTTAGCCGCTTTTTCTTATTTTTCGTATTTCACCGAAAATGCTTAATAGATTATAAACTCATTTCGTACTTTTGTTTCAGATATTTTTTAACGATTCTTTTCTCTTTAGTCTTATTTTGCACATTCGAATCGAAACAAAGAATATAAGAAACATACAAAGTGTAATAATAGTCACCAACGGATGTCAATACGTTAAAAATGAAAGAAAAAAAAGGATTTTTTCTTTGCGTTTAATCGTATATGCATTTATCTGTGGTACAGTCGATCAGTGCTTATTTATTCTTTTTCTCTTTCCTCATTCTTTTTACTTTTTAATTTTGGGCTAAAATAGAGAAAAAATTATCTGTGGAAGGACAGAAGAATCATAAAAAGCACATTTAGCTAGCACATAAAACCCTTCCAAAATGATGGTAGGTTTTGTTTAAGCCTATTCCAATTTACCCGCCTCTTTCTTTACATCCTGGCCTTTCCTTTCTATCGCTGATGTAAAAATAGGGAAAACACTCTTGCGGGAAGAAAGACGAGAAATAAATCACCAAAATGGAGATTGTTAAGAAATAAAAAGAATAAAAATTAGATATTGATTAGCATTTAAACATGTGCAATGTTATCTGGGAAACAAATGCTCGACTGCTATGTTTACATTCGCTTCTTTATAAATATCTTGATATGGACATTTGGACGAGTCACTGGCGATTCAAATCCGCTGCCAACATCCTCATTATATTCTTAAAAAATGTAAGATAACAGAAATATACTGAGTCTCTTTTGTACATGACAAGAAAAAGTTTTAATTACATGTTCGGTATAGTTGAACAGTTCGGAGAAATTACTAGTCAACTTTTTTTCTTAGCATTGAATTTCTAGGGAGAAGATATACAGACAATATCCAACATTCAATGACCGAAAAGTTCATGTTGAGGTCGGGTGAGATCTTTTAAGTTTTTTTTTCTTAAACAGTTCAAAATATAAAATAATTAAAATAGACGTCCCATACCCAATAAAATTTCGGAACTTTCCAGTATTAATGGGGATTTCCTTCCTAACTTTTTGCTTAAGGTAGTGTGTAAAGCCAACATCGTGATTATATCATTAATTCCTCTCCAAGTTATGTGTGCTATTCATGTTATGTGTTGCTGCGGTTGGAAGTCTTTAAGCAATGTGTCTTGTTATTTGGCAATTTGATTAATTGTTCAACAAAGTAGTAGTAAAACTTACTTTTTACTAATGGGAAACGAAGGGAATGAAGATGAATAGCTTCCGGGTGTATGACATTGCGGGTCTTAGCTGTAAATATCAAGACTGTTGGAACCAAAGAATGTCTCTCGGCGGAACATTCTCCATGGAAATAGCGATAGAGTAGTGAGATGTTTGTGTTATTCATCTCTGGAAATGGCGTTGTAGGTTCATTAACCACACGGCCAAGTAGAAGCTTCTGAACACTGTCCAAACAAGGAAGTGAGTACTGGGTTGCTCCAGCCCAGATATGACAGCAATTTTTTTATTTTATCTGGCGCTGGTAATGATAGATCATGGCAAGACGATGTAGATATTTTCGGGAGCGGTACAAAGTGCTAAATTTCTTTCCAGAGAGGGATCTTACAGATGAGTCCCGCTTGAGTTGAGGATATGCTCAGTGATGATTCAATATCATTAGTTTGATTTTGGAGGTATTTAATGTTACAAGCCACTCCTTCCCCCATTAAATCATCAGAGTTAGATCAGAGGAAAGCATCAGCTTCCAATTTCTGATCATCCAGATTTATAAAGGTACTCCTGTAAACCACTGTATCCTCTGCATGAATATTTACTAACGATCTAATTATGTTCTTAGACAGATCATTAATAAAAAGTATGAAGAGGGAAAGCTCATGAAGAAAAAATTGGGGAACGCCGGTATTGATCTCATGGGCTTCCGGTGACAGTCCATTAACAACGACCTTCTAACTATGGAGGTCATAAGTGAGAAAACCCTTCCAGATACTCCATAACTGAATAATTTGTGTAGCAACCCCCAATGTCAGCCCTTGTCAAAGGCCTTTGATATATCTAAGGCGATCGTACTCTTGATGAATTTTATGTCTAGTGTCTCACGGTTTCTGTAAATAATGCCAGGACATCAGAAGTGGACGTAACAGAGGTAAATAAAATTTGTTATCGATCAGGATGTTGTTCCCGTTGAGATGTTCAAGAAACTCTATATTGATTATACGAGGGTTGGCTGAAATGTTAATAGGCTGAAATGTTAATAGGCTGAAGGAGTGATACTAGAGCAGTAAAATCTATTTTAAACTCTTCTTACTGATAACTGCATTGTTTATTTCCAGGTAAACTAGCATACGACTGCTCAAATAAGTCTTCAAAAGCAACTAAATCCGACAAAATTTGCATCATGGTGTTATCACATACTAAGAGAAAAAAGTGTTTACCCCCCCCCCCGAGACATTCATGGTGACATGGTTGCTTCATTAGAAGATGGCGCTCCAGGTTTATCAACAAAAGTGCAGAAATGGGCGGCTGAATATAGGAGGGGAATTGAGAGCTGAAGGTCTGGACGTCCTGCAACTTCCACCACCGAGGGAAAACATTGATCCTCTTCACCACATGTTGATGGATAACAGCCGACTGACTGTAAATCAAATATCCCGTGAGAGAGTTGAGAATATTCCGGCATGACAAAGCATTAACTTGGCATAACAAAGGTTTCTGCTCGTTGGATGCCACGTCATCTGACACCTGACCAAAAGCGTAACAAGCTGATCACATCACGGGGAGATCTGATATTGTTTGAGGTGGATCCAGCTGGTTTCCTTGAACATCTCTTAATTAAGATAAATGTTGCGTCCATCACAGAAGGAACAGCCTTCCTCACATGCTCGAAATTAGACTACGGTCGTTTCATCGGCAGGGAAGTTGATGGCCTCAGTTTTTTTGTGATGAAAAATGCATAGTGTTTATTGACTATCTTCAAAAGGACCACATTATCGATGGAGAGCACTATGCCGATTTGCTGAGACAGTTACGACAGTCTCTGAATAATAAACGCCCAATAAATCTGTCAAAAGTGGTCTTGTTTCATCAGGACATTTCCCCAACACACTTCAATAGCTACTCTGTTTACATTATTCGGACTATTGTCCTCATCTTTGTCGCCATATTTATCACAACGCTTCGGCCGTCGTACGCTCTAGCCATCTTCAGGTGGTTGGAATGTCGCACTGAACCCTTTATTTCGCTCAAGGACACATGACACAGTGGATAAATGCGTTAGTTAGATCCAGTGACAGGACCCAAAGAGTATGAGTTCAATACTCGGTTAAGACTGTGGAGAACTTGGAGAGGGGAATTAGCAGGAGATATTTGACAACTGACATCCATTAAAAACATGGCACGTGGGACTAGAACAGTATACCCCAGTGAGCAAAATAAAGGGTTCAGTTTGACATTCCAACCACCTAAAGAAGGTCGGAGCTTACAACGGCTGAAACGTTGTAATAAATATGGCGACAAAGATGAGGACAATAGTCCGAATAATGTAAATAGTGTACATAAGACCTCATCTCAGAAATACAGAGAAGATTCAATAGCTACTGTCCGTGACTGTGGCTTTGAAGTGATTGTTCACGCTTTCTGTTCTCCAGATGTGACCCCAACTTACAATCATTGGTTCCCCCACATGAAAACACATTTGGCTGCCAACCAGCATCGCAGTGATGACGGAAAGAAACAATGCAATTATTAATGATAAGAGTTTAAATTAATGCATGCGATATTTCATGGCTCTAGCATCAAGGCTATATTGTCACCATATGAAATTTTCAGATCGCCCTGTCGTACTTAAACAACTATTTTACCAAATTCACGAACCAACGCCTTCATCCACTATTGTACTGTGATTCGATCTGGAAGCTAGAACTTGAAGCTTTTAACATAATTGTTATGGGAACTTACCCACAATAATAATGGACTATTCCGGACATCATAAATACTGCGCCTCAAGAGGGAGCAGCGTTCAGAATCAGAGTCATAGTCACAGAGTTCAGAGACAGAGTTAGAGACAGAGTCAGAGTCAGACGATTACTGTAAGAACATTGGAATAGTGATACTTGTCGAGACAACATAGTTCACTCTAACCAAATCTGATATTCATTACTAACACTTCTACTTCTTTGCACATATTTCTGTTTGTAATATATCTGTGTTATTCCATACCTGTGTTCGAGTTATTCTTCATTGCTTCTACCTTGGACCATCACCGTGGTACAAGAAACTTGGACCATAACAGGTGGCGACGAGGATGAGATTCGAACTCACGCGGGGAGACATACTTTTTTGCTATCCGTCACACATAACAAGTGGCGACATGGAAACCCCCCAAAAGAAAAACGAACTCTCTACGCGGAGGACATAGCTTTTTTGCTATCCGTCGCACATAAAAGTGGTCGACGAGTAAACTCTAAAAAAAAAAAGGTTCTACTCGAGATTTCTAAAAAAAAAAAAAACAGGTTCTACGCGAACACATAAAAAAACATTCTTTTTGGATATCAATTATACTGGCAACAAAGGAACTTTTTTGCGTACACAGGTTACAGAATATCAGGTTACACTAAAGTAAAATACGTACACAAAATTACGTTAACATGGAAGATTTTAAGTAACCCATTGTGGAACCTATCAAAATCCAATTTGAACAGCAGCAAAAGTACGAAGAGAAACATATTGAATTACAAGAGTTATGGCTACGTGTAATGTCAAATAAAGATCAACATTCCGAGAACGAAACAGTTCTCTGACAAGACGCTATTTGGAGTACTATCGAAGATTTCACGTACGCACCCGAAGAAGACAAAACGTTTGCAAATTACTTCCGAAGGTACTAAGATCTATACGAATCTGACTGCAAAAATTGGTCAGACGCACGAAAAGTACGTCTATTACTAAGAAAATTAAGCACATGCGAATATACCAAATTCGTAGATTATATCCTTCCAAGAAAAACAAATGAGCTAACTTTCAAAGAAGCCATAAAACTATTAACAGGACTTTTCAGCCATAATACCTCACTATTCCACAAAAGATGGAAATGTCTGAACCTTACAAAAAGGACAGCAAAGATTGCATAATTTTCGCGTCTATTGTTAATAAATATTGTGATGACTTCAAATTATCGGAACTCAGCGCGGACAATTTCAAATACTTAATTTACGTCCAAGGGCTGGTTTCAAGCAAAGACGCGGAAATGAGACGCAGAATCCTTACTAAACTCTCCAAGTGAACAAGATTTTACACTTCAAAAACTATCCGAAGACTACCAGAGATGTGAATAAAGACTCAAAAGGCATAGAAGAAGCTGGCATAGCACACATACGTAAAGTACGAAGACAAACCAACTTCCCCCCCTTAAAAACAAACCAAACCTTTCCCCCCTCAAGAACAGATAAAACAACATTTTATAACTCTAAAAGTCAATATCAGAAAAAAACTACCACCCAGTCCATGCTATCGCTGTGGGACTTGTCATTGGTATAAAGACTGTACATACCGTTTTAAAACTTGTCTAACATGCAAAAAATAGGACACAAAAGTTCTCATTGTTGGTCTAGAAGAGAAAGCAAAATCAGAATAAGAATCATGAGGACTGACCAAGCTGATGAGACTAACATAAGAAGATACGTACAAGTTGAAATGCAAAATAGAAAAGTCAGGCTACAGCTGGATTCTGGCTCAGACTTAACTATTATAAACCTACAAACATGGAGAAAACTGAATAGACCTGCCATGTTAAAAACGGATAAAATTGCTAGATCAGTTACGGGGAGAAAAATAAAATTTGAGGGTAAAGTAATTACAAATGTAACATTTTTGGAATGACGAAAAAGTTTAAAATGTTCGTGTTAATAAATACCGAAAACCTATTCGGAACGGACTGGATTCAAAAAATCGAACTGTGGGATCTAACAATAAGTACGTACTGCCAAAATGTAAAAAGCTTACCAACCGAGGCAGACAAATTAAAAGAGAAACTAAAAACCAGTTTCCCCGAAGTATTTTCAGCAGGTCTCGGAAGATGTAAGAAAATGGCAGCAAATATCGAAATAAAAGAAAACGTTCAACCTATCTTCAAGAAAAAAAGGAGCGTACCGTTTGCGTCAATAGAAAAAATTGATCAAGAATTAACTAGAAAGCACTGGCATATTGACAAAAGTAGAATACAGTAAATGGGCCGCACCGACGGTCTACGTCAAAAAGAAATCAGGAGAAATTCGAGTTTGCGCTGATTTTTCTACAGGTTTGAACGTAGCAATAAAGGACTACCACTATCCTCTACTCAGTCCAGAAGAAGTATTCACTAAATGAAATGGCGGAAATTTTTTTTCAAAAATAGATTTAAGTGAAGCGTACTTGCAAATTCCAGTCGATGAGGAAAGTTCAAAACTACTGTGCATAAACATACACAAACGATTGTACAGATACCAAAGATTACCATTTGGGATTAAGGATGCGCCGGCTATATTCCAACAGACAATGGATACGATGCTTGCCGGACTAGAGTACACGATTGCATACCTTGATGACGTATTGATTAATAACGAAAGCGTTGAACAACACTGGCAACAAGAGGTGTTTAAGGGAATACAAAGCTCTGGATTCAAACTAAAAGAAAACAAGTGCGATTTATTCATGAAGAAGTGTAAATACCTTTTGGCCAAATCATAGATCAAGAAAGAAGACGGCCAGACCCTGAAAGGTCAACAGCAATAAAAAAAAAAGGCCAGTTCCTAAGAACATAACAGAACTACAACGTTTTCTAGGCTTAGTGAGTTACTACCAGGAATTCATATCTCACATGCATAAACTTTGCGCACCACTGAACGAGCTGCTAAAGAAAGAAAAAGTTTGGCAGTGGACAGATCAATGCCATGAAACATTTGAAAAAAATAATTAAGACATTAACATCGGATTTATTTTTGGAACATTACAATCCTAAACTAAACATTATTGTAGCAAGTGACGCAAGCGCCTATGGAGTCGGAGCGTGTATATTGCATAAAATGCCAAATGGGACAATAAAACCCATCGCACATGCTTCTCGAACCCTACTATAATTTCAGATTGGAGTATTTACCAACGAAAAAAGTCGGGCACTCGGATGATCTGTCGAGACTTATACTAACAAAAACAGAACCATTGGAAGATACGGTAATCGCAGCATTTAGAAATGAAGAAGATATCAGGACAGTACTATGTTGTAGAGTTAGAAACCTCCCAGTCACATTACAAGATATAAAAAATGAAGCCAAAAACGACGAATTTATAAAAGAAACAAAAGCAAAAAATATCAGAAAAAAATGAGCAAATATCGGACAGCTTTACTCTATGCGATAATGTGCTACTTTACAACGAAAGGGTGTAATTCCCAAAACACTACAAAAGCGAATCTTAAAGGATTTCCACAGAGGCCATCCTGGTGAAAATAGAATGAAGTCGCTAATGCGAAGCTATGTATATTTGAAAAATATGGACCAGGATATTACTCAGATGGTGGAAATGTGCAAGGGTTGTAACTTAGCAGCCAAAGCACCGCCAATCATCCATAAGCCATGGCCAGAGACTGATCGTCCGTAGTCAAGAATACACGCAGATTATGCAGGACCAATTGACGGTTTTTACTATTTAATCATAGAGGATAGTTATAGTAAATGGCCGGAGGTGTTTTGTTACAAAAATCCTACTGCGGAAACTACCATAAATTGCCTCCACGAACTATTTGCTCGGTTTGGAGTAGTGGATTGCCTAGTCACAGATAATGGAACGCAATTCACATCAGCAGACTTCCAAGAGTTTTGCGAAATTTATCAAGTCAAACATATAAAATCCCCGCCTTATCACCCAAGATAAAATGGGAAGGCGGAGAGATTTGTTGATACAATCAAAAGAGCGTTACGAAAAGCATACGATGTGCCTACGGAAAAAGCATTACAGCAATTTCTTCGGGTATATCGAATTACGCCAAATAATGTTACACCATCGACATTATCCCCCTCAGAAGTGATGTTCGCTAGAAAAATCAGATCTGTATTTGATAAATTGTTACCAAGTCAAACGAAACAAGTAACACAGCCCTCCGCACGAAAAAAGAAAATTCCTCCCAGGAGAAAATTTTTTTTTAAAGCATATAAAATAATACATCTTACTGGGAACAAGGGACAATTGAGAAAAGAATCGGCAATATGGTTTACATAGTAGAGGGACAAAAATTCTCACATAGAAGACACGTAAACCAAATAAGGAAGAGACCGTTACAGGATGCTAACGGTCCACCTCAAGAAGAGGTGATAGACACGATTTTCGATATATTTGATATAGAAAGACCGCAAACAATGCCAGAACCAAGAAAATCGTCCAGAAAAAGAAAGTCCACAGAACTTTGGAAATAGATCCAAAGAAAAAAGGATATTAAAAACCACTGCTACGCAAAAGGGAGGCACGGTGGAGTAATGGATAACGGCTCGGATTGAGGAATCGAAGAACCGAGTTCGAATTCCAGTCGAATCCGTTACATTCACTAACACCCTTGGGAAAGGTGTAAATCCTCTTCTTCTCCCTCCTCTTCTATGGGTAAATAGCACGACAAACTAGGTTCTATAGCCTTGGATGGCAACTGGTCTAGGAGAAGGTCAACTGTGAATTCAAAACCAATCGGCGTCTGCACCGGCATCCGGCGGCCTCTTGGTTACTCCTGCCTCTGCGTCTGTGGAAATTCTGCGGCAAGTAAGAGCATATTCCTCCCTCTACTGGGATAGCACGCGTGTGAAGTTTAAACTCCGTTTCATGAATTCACCGCCGTTGGAATCGGGAGTGGCTGTCGCTCGTTTCAGCATTGACGTGCTTGGTCGGCCTTCGTTCGGGACGCGGTGAATTCTTTGGAAGGAGCCGGCTTAACCGATCCAGGGTGAATGCCGCAACATACATACATACTACGCAAAAGCTTCGGAAGTGGGTGTTATGGGAACTTACCCACAATAATAATGGACTATTCCGGACATCATAAATAGTGCGCCCCAAGAGGGAGCAGCGTTCAGAGTTAGTCATAGTTACAGAGTTCAGAGACAGAGTCAGACGATTACTGTAAGACATTGGAATAGTGATACTTGTCGAGACAACATAGTTCACTCTAACCAAATCTGCTAGTCATTACTAATACTTCCACTTCTTTTGTACATATTTCTGTTTGTAATATATCTGTGTTATTCCATACTTGTGTTCGACTTATCCTTCATTGGTTCTACTTTGGACCATCACCGTGGTACAAGGAACTTGGACCATAACAATAATGATCTTCATTCCATTTTGCTGCTCATTCTCCAGTTGCTGGTCTCACACTTGACCACTTTCTTGCCGCTTCTCTTTTCTTACTGCTGCTACTGCTTCTTCCACTGAAGTCTTGTTGTTTGTTTTTTAATCTTTAGCTATTAATGGCTCCGTATGGTATTTATAACTCCACATTTCCAATATCCCCTCTTGCAGTCCTTATGGTTTATATCATCTGTTGACGTATGTTTGCCGTTTTATGTATTTAGTTACTTTTGGTTTGGAGTCCGGTTGCCGCAAAATCGACAAATATCAGTTCGTCTCAATTTTATGGTTCGTTTCTACATCTGATACATATGAGTATTGAAAGCTATAATAATGAATGAAACTGGTTTTACATTGGGAAATCAGAATGTCATTCATTCTTACTGACATTTGCAGATCTCGATATGACAAGTTTGGCGATATTCACACATTAAGAACTTATTTCTCCTTTGTCCATACTTAAGTATCAAGGACCGATTCGTGTCGCCTAGTAACAAAATTGAATATTCATTGAAGTAGCCATAAGAAAAAAAAGAGCTACGAGGCAGTTATGGGACTGACCATTTTCTTTCCAGTTGTTTCGATTCGTTACTGCTATATCTCAGCTCATGACATCTTTACATATATTCAGTTGAAACAAAAGTTGGTGGCGTTTGAACATAGGATTCCGTTTCACAAGTGACTGAACTTTCTGAAATATATACAAATTCTGAAAGGTGAGATTTCAATGCATCCTTCTTTATGATTTGCATACGGATTGTAAATTTTAAATATTTTAAAAAAATCAAAATGGCAGAAAATAAATGCATTTTCGTTATTTGTTAGTCCTGTCTCTCTGGAAAAGAAAAACTGCACACGTAACAAAAAATATATGGATTCGTTTATATTGATGGTACTATAGCTGAGGGTATTATAAATATGTGCTTTGAAAGTATAAATTTGTACCTGGAAAACAGAAAATGGTCTGGATGGCCTGAAATCGTTGATGATAGCCAAATACAAAGGCTCTAATAAATATAATTCAGTTCAAACTAATATCGCATAATTTCTCCACGAATCACATATGAGTATTGCAAGACATTAGAAAACACATGGATATATGAATCTCTACAATGTAGGTATGTCTTAGGATTTAAGCGGAATAAATTGAATGAAGGTATTTCCAATTCTCTGCTCAACTATAGCAATAAAAATCACTTCTGAAAAGTGCAATCACAGGAAATGAAAAGTGGATTTTTACGACAATGTAGAACGAAGCTGGTCCTGGAGAAACAAAATGAGACACAGTTAGCCACTCCATAATCCGGTCTGATTGCAAAGAAGTTGATGCTGTATCTAGTGGAGTTGGACGGACATAGTGTGTTACAGTTTCTGTCCAAAAATGTGTCTAGAATTGGCCAATCAAAAGAGTGTTGTCTTCTATCATGATAGAAGTTAACTAGACATAATGTTAATTTGAAGGCCCTGTAGAAATTGGCAGAGATTGTTTGGAATGTCTTCCTACAACCGCCATAGATACCAGATTTGCGACTTCGGATTATTACTTATTTCCATCCCTTCATAATTCTAGTAAGGATTGAATCTTTAATTCTCTCGAAAGCTGTGAAAAAAACATTTAAGCGAGATCATTACCCTCAAAAATGGCAAGTTCTGGGAAAATAGAATCGTGACGCTGCCTCAAAAGATGAAAAAGCATTGAAACAAGATGGCACATATGTGTCGGAATAAGTATGTGTACGAATATCTAAATATTATCTTAAAATTTCACTTTAAAAAAAGCTAAGAAATTTTTCCTACTTTTTTTTCTTTTTCTTTCTTACTCTATATTTTTCCTCGCAGATCCTCTTTAAAAACATTGTTCTCTCTAACGTTCCAAATATTGTTGCTTATCTCTAAAATATTATGGGTTAAATGATACTGTTAAGTTTTCATAATACAAATTTTTTGTAGAGTTAGAGGTTTCCTTATATTACCGTCTCTGGAGCCAGGTCATATCAGGTGGGTTTCTGTAATCGTTTAACCGCTCCAGCATCAAAACGAGTCTAGTGAACAAAATTAATGGGTCAATATTCCCTGTGTTTCTTTTTAGTGCAGCTCTCATGAAAACAAAACTCTTTCCGTGTATTTCCCAAATCCTTTTGTTCAGTCAAATATTTAAAAAATACGTCATTTTTTTTCTAATTTTACTGAATGTAATGAGAGAGAAAAAAATTCTGTTTTCAGTAATTTGATTCATTAATCTGAAAAAGATTAGTTCAGGTGTTAAACAAGTGTATTTAAAAGGTTCTATTAGCAGGGTAGTCACCTGCTAAAAGAAGAACAAAACATATTACGATGTTTATCGTCTGCTACGAAAATTTGAAAGGTCACTTCAGAAAATGATCAACAGTATTGTGTGTTTAATAAAATCTAAATTTTTGATTTCTGGAGACTAAATTTTTCTTACAAATATTCGTGATGTTCAGTTAGTTTTTAATTTTCAGTTTGCCTGTAAATCTTTGACCAGAGTCAGTTTGTCATTTGCTGATATCCAAGCTGAAATTCTCAAAATTTAATTACTCACATTTTCGCTTATTTATTCGAATATACTATATTACAAAAAGAAAATTGGCGATGTTGAGTTAGAAAACAGAAAAATGACATAGGAAAGAATTATTGTCAACACCGATTCTAGCAATAGTATTAATGCAGCTTTCGTTCACTGACTGCTGGCATGAGCTGCTATAAAATTAAACGCATACATAAAATAACTAAAATGCGTGACCCACACATTCTCATATGTAAACGCAGTCTATTTTATCATACTAACGCAATTGATTCGGTTGTATTGTAAAGAAAGAAAAACAAAAATATTTTGTGTGATGTTTTTTCGCAAAGAATCTGTAGAAATCATTTATTTCAATTGGATAAAAAAAAACAATAATAAAAAATTAATTTAAATTTGGAGAGCCCTATTGAAGATTGTTTATTTCTTCGTTTTACATGCCTTAACTGCTACATATGTAAACTCAATTAATTAATTAATTAAGTCGCATGTAAGAAAAATCTAAAATATTCAGTGCACCACCCATGACATTCACTATTGTGAAACATTTCCACTGATGTATTATTTCCTTCCCGCTTGGACTTATTTCAGGGTTAAACCCACAAGACTAATAGACACACATTTACCAAATTATAACAAATTTTCTTCACTGAGACTGCTGAGCTGAAATGAGTAAAAACTTCTACATGTTGATGCCCATAATCTTCGGCTTTGCTGCATCTAGCCAAAATACGTGAAAATGTATTCCGATATTTATAATGGGGAGATGAAAGAGAAAGAGGGAGAGTAAAAGAAATTCTGTTTTGGCCGAGGAAAGAAGGAAGCAAAGAAAAGGGCACGGAAGTGGAGGTGCCGCAGACATAAATGTGAAAAAAAAAAGGGTTAAAAATAAACGAGGAAAATATTGATTGCAGTTTTAGAAAATACATTTCTGATGGAAAACAAAATCACTAGCAAAAACTAATCAATAATCTATTTTATAGAATTTTGAATTTGAATAGAACATTAATAATAGCATTAAAAAACGTGAAAAAGCTGTTCACTATTTTAAACTTAAAATATACAAAACGCATCAGCAGTAAAAAAAAAAAAGTGTGGGGTTGTCGGCAGATGTGGACATTTACTGATCACCCGGATGGAATAAAGAATTGCAGTAAAATAAAAAGACAAAAATGACGGTATGAGGGGATGGAAAATGGCAATGATTGAGTGTTCTTAATCACATTTGAACAGAAAAACTGAGGACAATATGAGGTCTCTTAAACGAAGACATCTTAAAAAGAATTTAATAATGTGTATATATATATATATATATATATGTGTGCGTGTGTGTGTGTGTGTGTGCGCGCGCGTGTGTATGTATGCATATATATATATATATATATGTATGTATATGCGTGTGCGTCTGTGCATTTGTTAATGAGTGTTTAAAATATTTAAAAACGTCGATTCAATTTCAAGCTGTCAGAGCACCTCCAACACAGTTATATTTAACTCACGTGTTCAATCCAATATATATATATATATATATATATATATATATATATATATGAGATATCGCATATCGTGTCAATAAAATAGTGGTCGATGTAATATAACAGAGCTTTTGGGTTACGTTAATGGCTGGCCACTCGTATTCGAGGATATCCGCTTACTGAGACGCTCAACACCCACAGAGCCCACCTCTAGTTTATATTGCAACTATGCTGAGTAGACTTTAGTTACAGTATGATCAAGCGTGATCAACAATCTGGACAAGACCAATACGCTCAAACCCACGATGACTTATGGTGAGCACAGCCATCGACGCCGCCCCCCATGTGTTCCGTCTACCCAATTTTACTCACTAGACTTGGGTCAACTCTGGGTCTGTTTTTCAGGCACTTTCCAAAGTGCCGCACATTGAGATCGCCTCCGCAATACCAATAACATCAATAAAATCACATTCCTATCAAATCAGACGGGCCTCATTGTCAGAAATCAACGTTCTAAGCACTCGGCCAAGTGCCCATCAAATATGCATTAATAAATATTTTTTCTCTCAGGTGTCACGACACGGGGTTTCATGCATTGACGAAAAATTGTATATTCATTAACACACACACGCACACACACACACACATCCCGTAGATGTGCAGTTAAAATGCACTGAAACCAAATTACATCTTTGTAGTGAGTAAAATGGTTTTGTCTATATGATAAAATTATAATAAATCAATAATTATCGCTCTACTACCTGTATCGAGCTCTTTTTTTAATTAACGGTGCGAATGTTAGAATTTATATATTACTTTCGTTCTCATCGCATCGGATATATATATATATATATATATATATATATATATATATATATTAGAATTCAAACGTTTGAGGTATTTTTAATTGGTTCCACATGTATTTCTTTTGGATTTAAGTAAGAGAAAATGAATATACATGCTTATAAAATGTGATACAGGATATTTATTAGAAATATTATTATGACGAAAAGAAAAAATTGCATTTTATAATTAAATTTTGATCTCGTAAAATAACCTCCTTTAGCCATGATTACTGCATAAAATTTTGTCATTCGTTACAAACGTTTCTCAATATATACGTTTGATAATTGATTACATCTTTTCAATGATCCTAAACGCTCTTTTTGATTTTTGATTTTTTTTTTCACTGTTCTGTCAAGTTCTTACCATGCTTATTCTGGGAGAGGCTTCAAACTTTTGAACTGTAGTGTATATATATATATATATATATATATATATATATATATATATATATATATATATATATATATATATATATGTATATATATATATATATATATATATATATATATATATATAATCATTTATTTATTTAAATATTATAACATGAATATGTTATAAAATCACTACAAAAATAGCCATTTTGTTGATGATGTTGAATGTAGAATAAATGGTTTTAAAAGTTTCAAATTAATTAACGATCCTTCGCTAGGGGTAAACGCTGTTACATAAGCTAGAATGACCAATCAAAATACAATTTTTTGAATTACCATATACTTGTATTTTGATTGGTCATTCTAGCTTATGTAACAGCGTTTACCCCTAGCGAAGGATCGTTAATTAATTTGAAACTTTTAAAACCATTTATTCTACATTCAACATCATCACTTGATAAGACACCAGAAGTGTTGAAACAAAATGGCTATTTTTGTAGTGATTTTATAACATATTTATGTTATAATATTTAAATAAATAAATGATTATATCTGCTCTACTCTGTATTGAGCACTCTTTAAAGAATAATAATTGTTGGTTATTGGATTTTACTCCGTATATACCAATCCCACACTTTGATATTTATATATATATATATATATATATATATATATATATATATGTATATATATATATATATATATATATATGTGTGTGTGTGTGTGTGTCTATATATATATATATATATATATATATATATATATATATATATATATATATATATATATATATATATAGGGAGAGAGAGTGAGAGAGAGAGATTAATCATTGAAGGTGATTATGGTAATGAGATGCAAGCGGTTATTTGGGGGGAAAGTGAATGAGAAGGCATTAGTGAAGAGAAAGAACAATAGAAACTGGATTCATTAGAACAAGATTGTGATTGACGTTGCATTTAAACATTTGAAGATTTGGGGTAAAAGGGAAGCAAGAAAGTGAAAGAAATCTCCAAACCTGACAAGTGCGAGATGTGAAACTATTAGAATGGAACTTACAATTAATTCTATTTATTGCCGCAGTGAGAAAGCGGAGACCTAGTTGACAATGTCGTAGTCTGTTCATGCGGTTGACGTACCAACAACGAGTGCTCAATCGAACAACTTCCGTGAAAATATTTATAGAAAAGATAGACAGTCACCACTTCACGATGGTGGGAATATGGCTGAAGCCGAGATGCCAGGTCAGGATCGATAACATTGCAGACTCTAATTAAGATTTTTCCGATAATCTCGATATATAATATTCAATGTACTGAGGAATGGTACAGTTATAAATGTGCAAGATGGATTCTGCTGAAAAAAATAATATATAGCAAGACAGAGTAAAGCATCTTTCCTAGCAGCAGACCTATAATAGATTTAATATATAACTTTGGTTAAACAGCAAAGAAAGACCTTTGGTAAGGAATTTTGTATTTATTTGTCTATATTTCAGAACATTTTTCTTGCTTCCATTGTATAATCGTGAAAAAGAAAAAATGAAAAAGTCCTTACCAAGTGAAAAAAGTGAAAATTCGTAATTTTGACATAAACTTTATGTCAAAATAATTACGAATTTTCACTTTTCCAGTCATCAGTCAACGCCATATTCTGACACCTGTCGTCGAGTGATAAGAAAATTATTTAAAGATTTAAAAAAAATAAAAATAAAAATGTCTACGTCTTGTTAAAACAGAAACTGTTAATTTAATGAACTGCGAACAAGTTTAAACCAAAATTACTTACTTTTTCCTTAAAAAGAAGTGGAAAAAAACTTTTTCTTTGCGAGTGGGGAGGGTCAAATATTTCCTAGGCAGCCGTTGAAGCACCAATTAGTAAGTTGGCTTTAAAGTTGTTGACAGACAAACAGGAAGTGACAAAATATTACGGTAGGCCATAGATGACAAAATATTCCTTCCATATACTGAAACCAAAAGCTTCTCTGTAGCTAAATGGTATAGCACGTCAGAATAAATGACGTTTTCCGTATAGGAATACAAGTTCGATTCCTGTCGGAAAACGCATATTTCCTACGAAATTTCTCGAACGTTCAGGCCGGAAATGTAAATAATACTGTTTAATTAAAAACAGAGCACTTACTTAAATAAATTGTATCTATTAAAATAACGGAAATTTTATTAAACAGAAATTATATTAAATAATTGTCGAACTTAATCCATATATATATATATATATATATATATATATATATATATATATATATATATATATATGAAGAAATATAGTCCTAAAGTGTGCTATATTTATGGGATAAAGTACTCAATATCAGAGATAGAGCGTGTGTAAATATAAAAGTGAACATAGAAGTCAACACTTAGAGGCGATAGTCTGTTTCATGCTAGATGCAATCGTCAGGCAACTCACGATTGCATCTAGCATCTATGTTCACTTTTATATTTATATTTATATATATATACATATATATATATATATATATATATATATGGTAACTGTATATATATGTATATATAGTTGGTAACTGCATCTATATACATATATATATAGTTAGTAACTGTATATATATATATATATATATATATATATAGATAGATAGATAGATAGATAGATAGATAGATAGATAGATAGTGGGTAACTATAATGATAAAGTAGGAAAATATCTTACTTTGAGGTGCCTAGTAAACGAGACGTTTTAATTTTTAGACAGTTTTCCGTCCCCACTAATCAAGCTTATTATGGCCACAGCGTTTATTAATTTCACACTTTCTGACTTTTTAAATGACTTCTGATCCTTTTTATTACGATCTCACCTCGAGAAAGAAAATGATCATCCGTTTATTAAACACCCGCCCGAGTATTTACGCTTTTCGTCCTTCGATAGGAAAATTCAAATCAGTTTGCTAGTCTTACATTCAATCGAATTTAAAAATGTATTACTTTTCATCGATATCATGTTGAAACGTACTAAACCTTAACCTCTATCCAATACTTACCAACAAAAATTTTCTTATAAATTTCTATTCACGTCATAACAACAGAATAAGATCTGGAATATTTATCTGTTTCGACTTAAGAGCACTCGATATTTACATGATAATGAGAAATACATTGAGAATACTTTTACACTCCTCCAATAAAAACATTATTTCATATACAAAGCAAAACACACATCTTACGAAATTCATTGAATTAAAAGAATTCAAAAAGAAAACAATCTTAATAAAACGAGGCACCTACCAAATCGATAACGACTAAAATCGAAAAAAATAACGAAACTTAATACGAAATTTGTTAGAACTACTTTAAGAACAATAAGAAATTTAATTAATGGAAAACAAATACTAATAGCCTAAAACCTAAATCAGAAATTTCGAAAATAAACTGTAAAATATCCTAAGTAATAGAGAGGGGAAACATATAGGAATTAATATGATTAAATGAATGATAAATGGATCTTTTTCAAAACAATACACGCAATTCATTAGTCGTTCTATGTAACAGGTCCGGGCATCATTTCGACTTAATATAAATTTAATTGAAAGAGAAAATAATTTATTTAGGAGAAAATGTATTGAAACTGCACTAATTTTTCGAGTCTTCCATAATAAACTTACGTCTGGGATCATACAACATATATATTTTCCGAATAAAATGACTCCTATTAAAATTTAAAAGAAAACAGCGATAAAAATGGAAACATAAAAAGTAGAAAGATGAATGCATCGAGATACATCGGACGCCAAAATGTTTAATTCAAACTTAACGCTAAGAGTCCCTATTTCACGATGTCGACTTGTAACTGACATTTATTGTATTTCGCCTCCCTCACCTACACATATAAGATTCCAACGAGGAAATCATCATTAGATTGATAAAAAAAAAAAAAGAGAAAATGCCTAGTTATTTTTGTTTTCGTTTTTGCATTTTGTCATTTCAGATTTCCACTATCAGTGTAATGTACATATATATATATATATATATGTGAGTGTGTGTGTGTGTGTTGTGTGAGAGTGTGTGTATGTGTGTTGTGTGTGTGTTGTGTGTGTGTGTGGGGGGGGCATATGAATGATATCAAGTATGAATCGAGTGAGGCCCTGAAAGATATTGACCACCCCTACAACAAATAAATTTGTACCACGCTGAAAAGCGACAACTAAACTTAATAAGGTATCTATCTATCTATCTATCTATCTATCCATCTATCTATCTATCTATCTATCTATCTATCCATCTATCTATCTATCTCTTGAAGAATGTTTCTCTAATAATAATCTAAAAAAATATGTGTATTTTTGTATGCATTTGTGTTTGCGTGTATTGTGTAAAAATTCAGATCAAACTAATAAATTTTCTTTGACTTTATTCATATTGCCCTTTTACAGATATGTAAAAGGGCAATATGAATAAAGTCAAAGAAAATTTATCTTAGTCAACCCGTTCCGTACTCTGATAGACTTTACCAAAGCAAATGTAAAGATTTTATTTTGAAACAAGTATATAAATACACAAGTAAAAATGTCGTTGAAGTTTTCGAATTTTAAAATTTAAGAAAGCTCATTAATATACATTAGGCTAACTGAAAGATAAAATATTAGTATTGTTGAATTTTTCATGATGCAATTATAATTTTTATTATTTCAGTTTGAGATCAATGTATGAATTGTATATTTTAAATAATAGAAAGTTTAGAATTTAACCGTTTCTTTTAATTGAAAAAATAGTCATGTATGTTGTCTTCGAAAATAGGTATTTCTTTCAGGAAAGGAGATCTTTGAAAAAAAATGTGGTAAAGTTTATCAAAGGACGAAATGCATCGGGTAGGACAGCATTTTTTATTTTATATTTTGTCATACAACAAAACTAGTTACATTCTATAATCGTTGATCGTAGCCTGGACTATCACCAATCAGGGTAAATGGGTATTCCCTTAGGGAAGCTCCTTGAGTGCTCATACATACGATCCATTGCAAAAGATTGCCGGAATATGATCGGTGCCCTGTACCGTTCCTGTAAGTACCTGTCTACTGCTATCATTTACCTTTATAAGAGACAGATCAGCCGTAAAATAGAGTACTGCTGGCGTATATGGACAGGAGTTCCACACTCTTCACTTTCCAGTCCTGATAGGGACCAAAGGTATCTATGCGTCTTTGTGGGTGACGAATTATGTTCCACCTTTCAACTCCTTTTTCACACACGAAACATCGAAAGTCTCACACTGCTCTAACGCTATTTCCATGGAAAATGTTCAGCGAAACTACTTTCATTAATCCCAAAAGTTCTAACATTCACGGCTAAGACCGGCTATACTACGGACATTGTAGCAAACCACCCTCATCACTTCTTATTCCATTTATGAGAAGTCATTTCCAAATCGAGCAGCTTCTTCTCGCTTCTTCCCGCCAATTGCTGCTTTGTGGAACTAATTCCCAAGAGGATTGTTCATGTCGAGGATTTACCGCTATCTTCCTTCCACATATTCGCATAAAGTGCTCTTATTCTCTAACCCTCTACATCGAGTGGCACCCGGGTGTTATACAGGGTGAACATCACTGTAAAAAAATGAAATTCCATTAAAACAGCATTATCCTGAAAGCTGCTATTTTGTGGAAGATACAACTGAGAGGATATTCTTGGAATCACTACAACCATAAACTCTCCAGGCTTAAACTTATCCCTTAGCTATCCTATCTCTTATCTATCTTGACGATCAGCGACTGACAGAGGACCTTGCTTCCGAGTTAGCATTACCTTCCCACTGTGTGTGTGTGGGGGGGTGTAAACTGGCTGGTTACATTTAGTACCTCGAAAACCAAACTAGTTACATTACATCACCATTGATCGGACCCGAACTAGCGCTAGTCACGATGAACGCGAAAGACACGAGGAGACACCGTGTCTTGAGAGAATACTGACACTCAAACTGACACCTGACCTCAAGTGGAACTCGTACATACAATCCATCACTAAGGATGCAGGTAAAATATTCGGCTTCCTGTACCGATCCAGTAAGTACCTGACTCCTCATGCTATCCTCTACCTTTACCAGAGCCAGATAAGGCCTAAAATGGAGTACCATTGTCATATTTGAGCAGAAACCGCTCTGTCCTCATTTTTCAGTTATGATAGAGTTCATAAGCGTCTCCGAGTCCTTGATGAATTATTTTCCATCCTTTTACCTTCTCTAGCGCTACTTCCATGGAAAGTGTTCGGGCGAACTATATTCCTTGGTTCGGTCAGGTGTAACTATCACGGGTAGGACACGCTGTGCAATTTACATTGTCGCCAATCACCCACATTCCCTCCGTATTCAATCGGTAATAAGTAACAAATTCATCCCGCGAACCACTGCTCCGTTGAACAGACTCCCAATAGGATGCTTCTTCGATCACTAGAATCTCAATCAGTTCAAAACTAGAGCTAACCATTGCCATCCCCTCCTTTTCCGCATAAACTAACCGTCAGCGTAATCCTCTACCTCAATTGTCCCCGAGACTTGTACATTGTGAACCTTACTATAATATATACAGGTTGCGATGGGTAAATTGTCGCCTTTTTATATTTTTAATTTCGCGTACGTGAATGGGTTTTTGTTTTTTTTTATTTTGTTGTCTACTGCACAGTATATATGGGTCAGTTGGGTACCGTCTGTGAGCAAATTGCGCCATGACGCAAGTCACTCCGGTAGAAATTTGGAAACGGCATGCTTTACTGCTGGGATAATTTGTCGCCTTTTTATATTTTTAATTTCGCGTACGTGAATGTTTGTTTTTTGTTTTTTTATTTTTTTGTCTACTGCACAATATATATGGGTCAGTTGGGTACCGTCTGTGAGAAAATTGCACCATGACGCAAGTCACTCCGGTAGAAATTTGAAAACGGCATGCTTTACTGCTGAGCATTCGAGCCAGAAGCTCAAATACGAATGTTTCAGTGTGTTTGGGTGTCAATCTGAGGACAGTGCAGAGGATTCGGAAAGAGTTGGATGAGTACGAAGATGATAAAGTGATCACTAGTGATGGTGACGTTATGCCTCCATCATCTCACCACAGAGCCACAGGCTCAACACGGAGAGCCAAAAAAAAGTGTGTTGAAAAGGTAGTGTTGCCCCGGGCCAATAGGGTGGCTGCTGGAAAAACATATGTTTAGCAACAGGACTCTGCACCAAGTCATACAATCAGGAGAACCCTGTCATCGTTGTCAGACAATTACGGCGACCACATCACATCAGTTGTTTTGTGATTGGACTATAAATCAAGGGTTGTCACAATGTGTCAGTTGTAGCATTAGAACAGTTGTAGCGGACGGATGGCACACAAGTCGATACCTGATCAGTATCAGCTGGGGTCACCGTGAGGAGATGTTGAAAAGCTCTAATCATCCTCGACTAAAAACCCCACTGGGGTGATGTGCGCCAAATCTTCAAACCCGTGCATTAACGAAAATATAAATTCATTTGATTTTCTCTCTCATTTTTTTTCATTCCTCTGAAATAAAAGGAATCCCTTTCATATTTTTTTATCTCGTCCAGTTCTGTTGAATCTTTTTCCTATTTTTGACGCACTTTCAATTGGGGTAATTTGTTTTTCGGATGTCTAGTTCTTTCTTTCCATATCTGTTTCCCCTTCTGTATAAGTGACTTATTCCGAATTTCATCCCATTGTCCTTACTAAAAAATAATATTTTTTAATTATAAAGAGCAAAAAGATTAATTAATCAGTCATAATTATGAAATCGTTTATTTTTATGATTATATTTTTGAAGTGACATTTAAAAAAAAAGTAAAATTACCGTCGACGCATTTATTTTCTAATAGATTTTACATTCATCATTTATTATTGATGATTTGCCAGTTTCCTTTCCTTAGTAAAGACGATAATAAATATTCGTTTTTGCTGAAAGGAGATTTTTATTGTCATTACAAGTGAAGCTGCATCCTTAAGGATTGAAACATGTTCCCAAGAATATTTTTGAACTCTTCAGAATTTCAGTGATGTTTCTTGATTTCCGACAAAATAAACTCTGGCTTGTATTGACTAAATAAGATGATCGTCTAAGTGATGAATGGAAACGCGACTGTAGAGCAGTAGAGAGCAAAGTAAAATATCCAGCCAGTGAAGAAAAAATTGTTTAATTTTTTACAACGACGCTGTCAGTATTTCACAAGTTATTTTCGGGAGTTGTTTTTTTGCAGTGGTCATTTAATAGTGAAATGCACGTTGTCATACAGAAGTGAAAGAATAAATTACAAAACAAAGCGATAATAATCTGAATCAGACTGAATAAGTTATATAGTTTAATATATCGGATGAAAAAATTTAAATTTAAAGCAGAATGTTTTTATACTTTTAATGCTTCGGTGTAAAATGTAACCGTGAGAGAGAGAGAGAGAGAGAGAGAGAGAGAGAGAGAGAGAGAGAGAGCAATATATATATATATATATATATATATATATATATATATATATATATATATATATATATATAGCTCTCTCTCAGAAACTGTATATGTAATGTACGTTCAGCATAGTTGTAGTATTAAACACAGGCGGGCTCTGAGACGAAACTCAATAGACTCGATAGAGCGCTGCTGCTCACAAATTTCGTCAGCGATATCCATTTGTATGACGCTTGCGTTGTATCGAAACTGTTCGGTTTCGAATCTCGGTCGGGGATGTGCTCTGCTGCTGAGTCCCAAAGTGCATTCTGTTGACTAGACTTTTGACTCTAGACTCGATGAATTACTATAATGATTTGCCTAAATCACCAAAATCATATATATATATATATATATATATATATATATATATATATAATCATGTAGCTATTACAGAATAGCTATATGATTCTTCGCTATTAGTTGCCTGCATTAGCAAAGTATAGAAGAAAATTTCCACCCCATTTTGTTGTTAATTAACCACCTTATTTCTGGACAAGGCCCAAAATAAACAAATGATGACTTTGTAGCACAAGAATTGAAAATACATTCGTTGACTCCATTAGGCGTGGCTTTAAATGTATGATTACTCTCGCTCCCTATTAGTTACCTTCACTGACAGGGATTATTTCTTCCTTATTGGAAAAAAGAAAAAGTTATTTTAGAAATACACTGATGGTGGAAAAGTACGTAAATTCCCAGCGTTGAATTGTTGTCTTTCATTCATTGTCAAAATTAAGAATTATTCAGTGTACAGCTGACTTATTTGAATATTGAATAGATGCGAAAAACACTGATCATCAAAGTATTGTCTAAAGGCATTGTTTGATACTTAAATATTTGCAATGTTAGATTTTCTTTGACTTCATATAATATAGAAAATATAATTTAAACAAAAGGAAAGACAGGAAAGCAAAGAAATAGAACTAAAAAAGAGTATATGACAAAACGTATTGAAAAATTGTTCTTTTAAACAGAAACCGACATATATCAAAATAAAAACAATTTTAAAACGACAATGATTAACACGTAAATGTGATTTTCTCTATGCTGAACAATTCTCATTATGTTCTACTAAGCTACATAGAGATGTAAACATTTACTGAGGACAATGTTTCCCTTTTTTATGTCTGTCTGTTTACAAACACAGATCTTTGTGTATGTATGTAAAGAAAATGAAATTCTTTTAGCCATTTTCAAGGATGAAATTTATTTTAGTTTTAACTGAATATAGGGTTTGTTTTATGTATGTAGTTATAAGTATTTTTTATTTCCCAAACATCGTCAGCACATTGTTTCTGTGTTCATAGTTTATATTAATGTCTGTTGGCTTTTGGTTTCCTATTTTCTTTCCTATTTGTAAGGCTTCCATTATTGTTAGACCTTTTTACATATGGATGAGGCGAAAAGTATAGCCGATAGCGCACGGACATACAAAATTATATGAACACAAGAAAAATTAAATAAAAAAAAACTTTACCTCAGGGCATTGTCAGTTGTTTTTAATGAAACTTGTATCGAAGAGAGATTACTGTCCAAATACACATTTGTGTTTATATATATATATATATATATGTATATATATATATATATATATATATATATATATATATATATATATATATATATATATATATATATATATATATATATATATTTATATATATACACACACACACACACACACACACACACACACACACACACACACAGTGCAGTATTGTGTAAAAATACTGCACTGGAAATTTACAGAGCATTAATATTATAAATTAACTGATTTAAAATATAAAGCTTCGAATTTAATTTTGTTATTAAATTAAAGACATTAGTTCCATTTCCTCGTCAAGCGAATTTTGGAGTAACTTATTTTCTTTAAATTTACAGTTTTAAAGGCACGGCAAAGATTCATAATTGAGTGTAAATTTTTTTTAATTTTTGCTTCCATTTTTGAAACATGGTTATTACTGTGTAGCGAAAAAACATTTTAAATCAGTTAATTTATAATATATATATGTATACACATACACACACACACATATATATATTTATATATATATATATAATAAAAACCTTAACCTTTTTGATTCAACTATTTCAGCGCAATAATGTACTGATAGCAATACATTACTATGTCTGATCTTTTAACGGAGACGATTGATGCACTAAGTAATAGTGTACAGAACGCGTCCAATGCAAATAGACTCATGATATGGGATGGTTTATGGTTGTGAATTATATGTAATGGTTAGCGGTTTGAAACGAGAAACCTGCTATCCGAGTTCGAATTCCAGTTAGGTTCGTTGCATTTTTTCTCGCATAAATACTCTAAGGAACGATATGAATGCATTTCTTCTCTCCACCCCAATGATTTACATGACTGCGCTCGATAACCGTGATTGGCAACCAGTCTAGGCAACTCTTAATACAAAATCGTATATATCCCTGGACGAAGTTCACAGTTAAATACGACGCGATTTTGAGGTCTCAACAATGGCAGATTTGCAAGATTTTCGCCAAATTTTCTGGTCGGCATTATCGCCATATCTTCCCCTATTAAATATACATGGGACGTGATACACGAGATGCCACATTCTCTTGTCCCGCCTATAATACTGACAGCGAAAATATGCAATAATCGTTGAATAATCTGTCATAGAACGGTATACGTCAACTGTGATAATCTTGTTGATGTGGAAATACAGGCCTGTTCTATTGATCAAAGAGGATAAACATGTATTATTAAAGTGTATTATCTATTTTTCAATCTATTCGCATATTTTTCTGTATGTGCTCATAAAATGTAATCCAGTTGTAATTGCTTATATTTTTAATCTTGAATAAATTGAAATACATATTTAGGTTGGTACAATTTTATTTTTCGTCAGTGTATGTTATATACAAGGAGGTGCTAAATTTTCTCGGTTTATCTCGCTTTCTAAAATTAGTATTCTGATGTTTGGCCATTGAAATATTAATTTGGGAAGTAAGGTGAGTAGAGAATTTTTTATCCCGAATGGTAAGTACCCATATATTAATGCATTAAATCATTTTTAATATTTTTGTTATTATAATATATATCTTTTAATAATAATAATAAATAATAATAATAATAAGAAGAAGAAGAAGAAGAAGAAGAAGAAGAAGAAGAAGAAGAAGAAGAAGAAGAAGAAGAAGAAGAAGAAGGTTAGGCAAGCGCTTACAAATCACAAATCACGTATGTCCTGTCGAACTTTATTTAATCTTTTCTCGATGATAACAACATTCTTCCCCTGTAACACAAGGGATGTCGAAGAGGTTCATATGGTTGCAAAGATCAATTAATAATAAATAAAATAATCCTGGAAAATTGCAGGAAATAAGGTAGAAATCTCAGTATAGTATGAAGCATACAGTAAATCTCAGTACGGCATACAGCATAAAGTCTTTGATAGTGTTACACAATCTTGGATCCTAAAGGCTTTGGAAATGCTCAAAATCTTATCGGTGATATAAACTTCCTTAAATTGAACAGCACATTATATCTACATCACACCAAAGGTACTGCCACTTCCAATTGTTTGAATATCCGATGAGGAATCTTCCAAGAAGACCCCCTATAGCCCTTTCTGATCTGTCTGTCCTTAATCCCCGTTTCATATTAACTAAAAAGTAATAACTATGGACACAAAGTAAAAGAGAAAGTGTTTAATCACCTATTCTACATGGATTATATCAAACCCTTTGCCAAAGACGACAATGAGTTGAAGAGTATACTCAATAATGCAAAATGTCTTAGTGTTGACAACGGTATGGATTTCGGATTAGATAAATTTGCAAAAGTAACATTCAAGAAGAGGGGAATTGCAGAAACACACTCAATAAATCTAGATTTTGTCAACAGATTAAGGATATGTCTTAGCCGATACATATCTAGGAGTCAGCGAAGGAGATGAAATAGAGTGTACGCAAATGAAGGATAAAGTAATAAAAGATAACTCCAGGTGTGTGCGTCTACTGTTAAATACTGTGTTGAATTGACAATACAAAATATCAGCCGTAAACACTTTGGCTGTCTCTGTAGTGCAATACAGTTTCAACATAGTTGATATTAAGCGAATGGATAATCAAAACGGGTAAGATATGCACTTGCCACCGCATGCATCATTCTAAGGCTGATGTTAATCGTCTGTATGTTCCCAGATCCGAAGGAGGCAGAGGATTAGTTCAACTCGAACTGTATTACAAAACCACAAAGATCGGCCTTCAAAGATACCTGGAAACTACAGAAATCTGGTTGATGACCTGTGTCAAAGAACATGAAAGAAATCAGTCAGTTATATTTCGAAACATGACTGACGAGGAAGATATTTCCCACAGTAGGTTGCCATTTCTTTCTGTGGTAGACCAGTTGAAATCCAATGCTATAGAACCTAGTCTGTCCTGCTGTTTACCCATATCTGTAGGGGGAAGACGGGTATTAGCACGTAAGGGAATGTAATGGATTCGAATGGAATTCGAACTCGACTCTCCGATTCCTCTATCCGAACCGCTATCCATTACAATTGAAAGAAATAAGAAACTTTATTCAATAATGAAGGAAGCCAACAAAGTCAAAAGGGAATTTCAAGTGTGAATAAGTACAAATAAACTATAATACACCAACTGCATCGGGAAAGAACATTAAAAAAAGAAAGAACAATCAAAAGCAATGTACCAAATGCAAAAACGATGGCAAGATAAGCATCTTCATGGTCAATACTCAGCCTGTACCAAACAAGATGATGTTGACAAACCCCGCACCTACCAGTGGTTACGTAGTGTAGTGTTAAAAGCTGAAATCGAAGGTATTATTCATGCTGCACAGGACCAATATTTGCTAACTAGAAACTATCAGGCACACATAATGAAATTAAACCGAAATGCAGATTCTGTGATAAATATCCAGAAACAATTAGCCATCAGGTTACATAGTGTTGGCACCCACTGCATATAAAACTCGGCATGATAGTGTCGACCAATATCTGCACTGAAAATTATGCAAATTTAACGATAAGGAAAAGTGCAAAAAAACTTGTATGAAAACCACCCAGACCTGGATACAGAGAGAGGACCTGTAACAATTTTATGGGACTTTACACTTCACACAGTCAAAACAATCGACGCTAATTACCCGGACATCGTATTCAAAGACCAGAAAAACAGAATGTGCTTTCTTCTTCTTCTTCTTCTTCTTCTTCTGCAGATTGTAATATATCTTTGAAGATCTTCAATAAAACTATCGAAATACAAGGATCTTGCAATGGAAATCTAAAAAATGTGGTACATGAAAACATTAATAATTCCAGTTGCAGTTGGAGCTCTCGGATTGATTGGCAAAAGTTCCGATAGACTCATTGAATGGATTCCTGGTAGCTCATGTCATTGTGCTCAAAAGTACAGTTCACACATTACGAAGTGCTTTATCGATATAAAATATGTCTGATCTTTCTTTTTAACAAAATTATCAGTGGAAATGTCATGAGGCCATTACTGTTAATTCATTTCTTTGATTTAATAAGGAATTTTTATTGAATCTGATAGTTTCCACTTTTTCATGTAAGCAGAGAAAACACGATTTATATAAAGATCTAAATATCGTTGCCGTTGTTAAAAATTTCCATTTCACCTTAGAAGTCTTATTGTCATCTCTTACAGTCCGAAAATATTTAGAAAGTGATGTATTATTTCTGTAAGTAGCATTGGTGAAGGACAAGATATGTTGATACCACCTAGTCTTGAAAGAATTCTTAGTATTACCAATATAGATTTTTTTCAGCGATCAGATTCTCTGTTGTGGAGATTGTATGAAGACAAACAAAAAATGTAGTTCAACATTTGTTTTCAATGGGCACTGGTCAGAATTCCGACAATTACAATGACTGGTATCATTAATCTTTGAGCGTATATTATAATCCACATTATTAAATTGGTTTAAAATTTTATTATTGTGTAAATTTATAATATTCTCAAGATTATTGGTGCAGCTATAACTTAGTTTTAATTTGTTTCTGTTAATTATTTTACTAAGAAGGTTACTTTTAGAAAAAAATTATCAATCAATTGTAGGAACTTATGGCCTAACTTGATACTAATTGATTAAATAGGAATGTGCACCAAATTATCTTCCTATTTTTCTTTTTTTCTTTAATATTGCTCTGCTTTTTATTGGGCCCTCTTTTAAATTAAATGTTACGAGCGATGGAATTATACACACACACACACACACACATACACACACACACACACACATATATATATATATATATATATATATATATGTTGGTGTTTTATGTGTTTTTTATATCGTAAGAAACAAGCAGTATAATTTTTAAATTTATATGCAATTCGTAAATGAATGTATAAGATATCTGTCGAATAATGATGATTTTTCGGAAATTTATTCTTTTCGAGCGAGAAGGGTTTTTATAAACGAAATAAATAAAACTTGATAAAATCCATCATCTTTTGTCCGTACGCTATTGTCTTTATTTTCACGCAGATTATACATATATTTTTGACGTATTTATTTACCATGACGCTAAACGTATATAAATAGATTCTATCACATATCTCCAAGAAAGAAAAAACAAAAATCGAGTGTATAACCATATAGACATACTAAGATAAACATCCCGAAATGTAAGCTGGGACTTGAAGGTGCCAAAATTCAATCATCTACGAAAATTTATATATTTGGGAAGGGATTTAGCAGGTGAATGAAAATGTGACACCACGAAAACTATCTGGAATTTAAAAAAAGATGTATTCGAAATGTAAACAAAAAATTAAGAAATAGAAAAATGTACTACCAGCCTACTTATACTACAATTAATGCCGGACAATCTGTATACAGATGAAGAAGAGACTTGAGGCAACCGAGATGTAGTTCTACAATAGGATAATGAGAATAAAATGGACTAGACATGTGAGTAACGAGGAAGTTTTAAGGATAACGAAAACAAAAAGAACATTTATGATTACAATTCCGAAAGATACAACTGAATATTCTAAGACATATAATGACGAGTGAAGGCTTGGAGAAGTTGATACTCATAGGAAGACAAGAAGAACAAAGGGAAATAACGAGTCACCTTCCAAAATAAGTTGTGTAAATGGATGGCAGAAATGAGAGTTGAAAGGATGACAAAACCTACGAAGAGTTACAAAAGATATTAAGCTTTAGAGAGCCATGATATATATATATATATATATATATATATATATATATATATATATATATATATATATATAAAGTGGACATGGAAGTCAGCACTTAGAGGCGACAGTCTGTTTCATGCTAGTGCAATCGTCAGGCGCCTGACGATTGCACTAGCATGAAACAGACTGTCGCCTCTAAGTGCTGACTTCCATGTCCACTTTTATATTTACACACGCTCTATCTCTGATATTGAGCACTTTACCCCATAAATATAGCACACTTTAAGACTATATTTCTGCATATATATATATATATATATATATATATATATATATATATATATTATTGTGGATTCCGGGAATGGAATCCTGTCCAACTAAATAAACAACGCCAGTAATTGAGATAGAAAAATAAGTGTATTAAACGTAAGAATACAGACTTGAAGTGAAGATTAGTAGACCAGGAATGCGGGTTAGTAGAAAGTATATGTACAAGTCTCTGTAAGTGAAGGCGTAATTATCTCTCTCTCTCTCTCTCTGGACTCTCGTATAACTCTCTGTGAACACCCTGTGTACTGTCTCCGTATCTCTCACCCTGACTCCACGTATCTCAACCTGCAGGTATTCCCTCTGTCAGTATAAGTATTCTTTGGACGAGTCCAGCTTGTGTAAAATGGGTTTGCCCAACAACACCCCTCCCTAGCTTCTTTTTGGGGAAGAGTTAATATTTTTTTCGCTTATAGTCTATTATTAGTGGTTTGCTGAATTTTCTTTTTCGGCTTGTTCTTCTGATCTCCGTGGCTACTTGTGGTTTTTGGATTTCGAAGGCTTCGAAAATCGCTTCCATCGCGTCTTCATTTTCGGAAGGTGACGAGTTTGGTTCCTCTACCCATCATATCTGATTTATGTGTCTCCTGTGAGTGAATTTTTCACCATGGATCGTGTATAGAACATTTCCCAGTCTGTTTATTATCGTACCTGGTTCCCAGTATGCCATGTTATTCTTCAACATTCTGAAATAGACCCGTTCGCCTGGTTTGAAGGATCTTTTAGGCACTATCGGTGTATGCCGGTTTTTATTTTTCCTGGGTAATAGTTTATCAAAAACAGACCGTATTTTGCTGGCAAACATCACTTCAGCTGGCCAAAGGCCAGATGGTGTGTTTCCGTTCGGGGTGATTCTGTAGACTTGTAGGAACTGTTGTATGGCTCTCTCTGTTGGTACGTCCTCTGCTTTTTTCAAGGCTCTCTTAAGCGTGTCCACAAACATTTCGGCTTGCTCGTTAGATCGTGGATGGTATGGTGCTATTTTAATATGTTTGATTTGATAAGTCGCACGGAATTCTTGAAAATTGCTCGAGGTGAATTGGTACCATTATCCGTTACAAGACAATCTACATCGCCAAATCTTGCGAATAAATCGTGTAGACAATTGATGGTGTTTTCCATCGTAGGGTTTTTGTTTCTGAAAACTTCTGGCCACTTCCTAAAGCTGTCTACCGTTATCAAGTAGTAATATCCATCTATGGGTCCTGCATAGTCCGCATGGATTCTAGACCAAGGTCTGTCTACCCTAGGCCATGTTTTTTGTATAATAGGTTGTGCCTTTGCTTACCGCAGCACAGCCTCTACATTTTTCTACCATTTGAGTAATGTCGTTATCCATATTAGGCCAATACACAAAGCTTCTCATTAAAGCTTTCATACGATCTTTCCCTGGGTATCCTAGATGAAAGTCCTTCAGAATTCGTCTTCATAAAGATTTGGGTAAGACCACTCTTTCATGATGAAGTAATACGTGATCACAATTTGAAAAACATTCCGCTAGATTTCTTTCTTTTTCTTCTATTTTTCTCTTTGTACTTTGTATGAATTCATCTATTTCAGCTTCTCTTCTAATTTCTAACAAGGTCACTGGTAATTCCCTTACTGTATTGTTTAGAAATTTACTAATTTCGTCTTCGGCTCGCAAAGCTGATATTACAGAGTCTTCCATAGGTTCGCATTTCGCAGGTACCAATCTAGATAATCTTCTTCGACAGTAGGAACTCTAGTTTGAAATTATAATTCAATAATATAGTTACCCATCTCAGAAGTCTGTTGGCTGTGTAAATTGGTAGTCCTTTTTTCGATCCGAATATAGTGAGAAGAGGCTTATGGTCAGTTTGAAGAGTAAACTCTCTTCCATATATGTATCTGTGGAAGCGAGTTATGGCGAATATTATGCCTAACGCTTCTTTCTCAATTTGCGAATAATTCCTCTCTGCTGGTAACAACGGTCTAGATGCGTGAGCTATAGGTTTCCTTGTGCCATCCTGCATCTTGTGTAATATACAAGCTCCCACACCGTGTGAGCTTGCGTCACTAGCAATGATAATTTTCAGTTTGGGATCAAAATGCGTCAGTGCTAGATCAGACGTTAATTTCTTTATGATCTCCTTAGAAGCTTTCTGACAATCTTCCGTCCAGTCCATTTGTTATCTTTTTTCAATAATTCATTGAGGGGAGCCTTCAATTTGTGCATGTCTTCAATGAATTCACCGTAATAATTCGCTAGGCCAAGAAAGCTTTGCAACTCTGCGACATTTTTCGTCTCAGGCATATTTTTTATTGCAGATGCCCTATCTGGATCTGGGTTTCTGCCACTTTCATTGATTATATGGCCTAGATACTTGATTTCTTTTAGAAAAACAAATCGCATTTTTTTCCTTCACTTTAAAACCAAAATCCTGAATTCCTTTAAAAACTTCTTTAATGTGCGTTGCGTGTTCTTCTACATTATCGCTATTGATTAAAATGTCGTCTAAGTAAGCAGTAGCAAAGTTCTGTCCCATGAGCATAGTATCCATAGTCTGTTGGAAGACTGACGGTGCTACTTTTATCCCAAATGGCAATTTGTTAAATTTGTAAAGTCGTTTGTGTGTATTGATACATAAAACTTTTGTACTTTCTTCTTCTACTGGAATCTGAAGATAAGCTTCAGTTAAATCAAACTTAGAAAATACCTTACCACCGTTAAGCTTGGTAAATATTTCCTCCGGGCTTGGCAATGGTTAGTGATAATCCTTGATAGCCTTGTTTAACCCAGTCGAGAAGTCTGCGCAAACACGGGTTTCTCCGGATTTTTTCTTTACGTAGACCACTGGTGCCGCCCATTGACTGAATTTGATTTGTGAAATGATTCCAGTTTGTACCAATCTATGTAACTCCTTATCATTTTTTTCTATGGTTGCGAAAGGCACGTTTCGCTTTTTCTTGAATACTGGTTGAACATTTTCCTTTAGTTCAATTTTAGCTGCAACCTTATTACATCGTCCCAAACCGCTCGAGAATACTTCGGGAAAAAGACTTTTGTAGCTTCTGACGGCTCGCACTCTATTTTCTTACAAAATGAGCTAATAGGTAAATCCCATACGTCAAATTTTTGCATCCAGTCTATGCCCAACAAATTCTCTATGTCTTTGATTACAAATATCTTCAATTTTTTGTCTTTCCATGGAATTTTACATTTAGAATTACTTCTCCTTCAAAATTGATACGCTTCCCTGTAACAGACTTGCCTATTTTCTGTGTATGTATCATGGTCGGTCTATTTAGCTTCCTCCATGTTTGTAAATTAATTATAGTTAGATCCGATCCTGAGCCTAACTGTAATTTTACCTTCTTATTTAAGATCTCGAGTTCCACGTATTTTCTTGTGTTTAGTTTGTCTTCGTAGTCCATTGTAGTAGTTCTTACCCTACTAGTGTGTTTTTTTTGTTTCTGCGTTGAGATGCCTTATGTCCCATTTTTCCACAAGCTAAACAGTTCTCGTATTTAAATCGACAGTCTTTATTCAGGTGAAATCCACCACATCTGTAACATGCAGATGAGGGGGCTTATATTTGCTTTGATCTCTGCCTTATACCTTGTAATTTTTTCTTCATCATAAAATTTTTGTTTTTCTTTCAGGGGGATGAAAAACGTAACTTTTTGTTCAACTTACGTATGTGTGCTACTCCCAATTCCTCGATATCCTTGGAGTCTTTTTTATGCCCAAACATTTTTGGCAGTCTTCTGACAATAGCTTTAATCCAGGCTCGTTTTGAAGCTTCGTGGGCATTCTTTTTCGCATTTCACTGTCCTTGGCTGAGACTAATCCCTGTACGAAAATAAAACACTTAAAATTGTCCGGAGTCAATTCTGCCACTTTAAAATTATCGCCATGTTTGTTCACAATTGCGGCGAACGTGGAGTAGTCCTCATTTTCGCTTTTTACGAGGTTGAGACATTTCCACCTTTTGTGAAAAAGTGAAGTCATTGGACTGAAGAGTTCCGTAAAGCATGTAACTGCCCCGTCAAACGTCAAATCCTTTGTCTTTTTCGGTAGAATATAGTCCACAAATTTTGTGTACTCCTCTGTTCCCAATTTCCTGAGTAATAAACTTACCTTTTTTAGCTTCCGTCTAATTTTGGCAATCAATGTTGAAAGTGTATTCATGACGTCTGTAATATTCCCCGAAATTTTTATCATCTTCTAGAGAATATTTAAATGTTTCTATTGTGTTCCAAACTGCGCCTTGAGAAAAAGTCGCCTCTTTTTCGATATTCTTTTGTTGTGCGTTAACCGTTACTTTTAATATTATATCCTGGAGTTGCATTTTTCTTTCTTCACTTCTTCTTATAAACTCAAGTATTAATTTTTAAAATCTTCCATTTTTTAGGGAATGACGAAATTTTTCTTTCTATCTGTTATGAACGTTCTTTTATGTTCGTCGTTAATTTCTTGTTCTCAGTGTGAGTTTCTTCGAGTCTTATCGCCAAGTTGTTGTGGTCGACGTGACTCTTAAACTTCCGTCGCCAGTTATTGTGTTGGCGAGCGAATTTTCTTTTTCGTATCTGTCCGTAATATTCGTCGTCAAGTTGTTATGTTGACGAGAGAGAATTTTCTTTTCGTGTGAGTCCGAAATCCTCGTCGCCAAGTTGTTGTGGATTCCGGGAATGGAATCCTGCACAAATAAATAAACAACGCCAGTAATTGAGATAGAAAAATAAGTGTATTAAACGAAAGAATACAGACTTGAAGTGAAGATTAGTAGACCAGGAATGCGGGTTAGTAGAAAGTATATGTACAAGTCTCTGTAAGTGAAGCCGTAATTATCTCTCCCGCTGGACTCTCATATAACTCTCTGTGAACACCCTGTGTACTGTCTCCGTATCTCTCACCCTGACTCAACGTATCTCAACCTGCAGGTATTCTATCTGTCAGTATAAGTATACTTTGGACGAGTCCATCTTGTGTAAAAGGGGTCTGCCCACAAGTATATGCTTGCTTGAACCAGCTGGATGGAGCAGCCAAGGGATAGTAGATATGGCACAGTCGTATGGGTAAGATAAACTCGGATGAGTTCCAAGACGCTATATCGAGTCCAATTAGTTACCTCTTCGTCACCGTTGGTACAGTTGGCATGACGCTTGCCTCATATCATAATTGTCCGGGTTTCAATTTTCAGTAGTGGATGCGTACTACTGATGAGTCCCAAATATAGGATGAAACGGCCGTCCAGTGCTTTCTGCATTCTGCTGAGTTTTCTTCCAGACTCGATGAATTACTTAACTATGATCATCTCAAATCCTCCTTAATTTCTATTACACACACACACTCACACACACACACACACACATATATATATATATATATATATATATATATATATATATATATATATATATATCAGGAGTGTTCCAATAAGTCGGACTGATTTTAAATATGAATTATTGTTCAGATTGGTCCAGGTTATTGGAACACCCTTTATATATATATATATATATATATATATATATATATATATATATATATATTAGGAATTGTAGAGCCGAGTTAGAATTCCAGTCGGGTCCATTACATTCAATTAGGTGGTAACACCCTTGGGAAAGATATGAATCCTCTTTTTCTCCTCACCCCACCTATGGGTAAATAGCAGGACAGATTAGGTTCTATAGCTTTGGGTGGCAACCGGTATAGGAGAAGGAAAAACTCTAAATTCAAAACTGGCCTGAAGAGGGTTGGGCTCCGTCAGGGTATCTTGCCCAAGAAACACATTCTACTGCAGCTGCAGTACTTGTAGTTCCCCTACGACCTTACGGGTGGCAGGATAAATATATTAGGAATGGATTTTTCCTTTATTAATCTATCATATTGTAGTTTATTGGTAAAATTGTTATTTTTAATGGTTACCCATATTTGAGTAGACGTTTTGTTTATTTATTAAACAGTAGATTTATTAATTTCCATTTAACTGACTGAATATTCGAGAAATCTTATTAAAAATATGCTTTCTTCTGATTTCTAATAAGATTTCTCAAATATCCAGGAAGGTAGATAGAAATAAATAAAAATACTGATTAATTAATAAAGAGAGCATCTACTCAAATATCGATATCCAGTAGAAATATCATTCAAGCAATATTATATATATATATATATATATATATATATATATATATATATATATATATATATATATATATATATATATATCACTAATTATGTATAAATATAATAGGAAAATCAACATAGTTGTCGAGTAATAATGGAACAAGTATTTATTTTGCTCAACATATATATATATATATATATATATATATATATATATATATATCACTAATTATGTATAAATATAATAGGAAAATCATAGTTGTCGAGTAATAATGGAACAAGTATTTATTTTGCTCAACATATATATATATATATATATATATATATATATATATATCACTAATTATGTATAAATATAATAGGAAAATCAACATAGTTGTCGAGTAATAATGGAATAAGTATTTATTTTGCTCAACATATATATATATATATATATATATATATATATATATATATATATATATATATATATATAAATTTACTGTCTGGATTTCTGATGTGAGCTGTCATCATTATTTATCTTATCTAAATTCGGTCTTATCTCCTCATTTTTGTTCTATTTATCACAATATTTGGTTGTCTTCTTGCGTCTGTTGTTCTAGGTAACCTTTAGCGAATTTAGAACTGAACTTCATTCACTCTACCGAGTTTGATATTCGTTCCGCTATTTAATGATATCTGGACCCTGTTCTTGACAATACTATTACTGTGTCACTAAATTTACGAACCAATGGAATATACTGAATATTGATCACATTTCAGTTAAAAATTCCGCTAATTACAGTCTGTCAGGCTGAAATAGGATAGATAGATAGATAGATAGATAGATAGATAGATAGATAGATAGATAGATAGATAGATAGATAGATAGATAGATAGATAGATAGATAGATAGATAGATAGATAGATTGTTTTGTGTCTACTGATTCGTATAGTTTAACACATCATTAACTTAAGACCATTGTTTTCGCGTTGGTTAGTTTTTCTATTACTATTTTCATTTCAACGCAGATGGGCTTCATACTCATCTCAAATGTGTGGCCTATGGCTGAAAACATGGCAAACGTAGGTATAAAATTTCCAAATTTGTTAGCATTCAATTATTCTAATGGACAAATGCGGAAAATTAGGAGATTATTGAAGGAATTCATTGGTCGAAAATTCACTCCCTGCCGAAATTGATCGCAATAACGGCCATATTTATTTACTGGAACTTCTATTATTGATTTCTGTGAGGAGATAATAATGTGCCTCTGGTGTTCGTAAGAAAAGGTCAAGAACTCTATCAGTTACGAGAATCTACTTCTTGAACTGGAGTTCACCTAAGTTAATTGCATTGATCAGGAAAAACCACGAGGAGAAATGGTGTCGATGATGAAATCTGGCGACGGGCCGATCAGTTGCCCGACCTGTACATGAGACTTTTCAAGTGAACAATGACTCAGTTGGCAACTTTGGATGATTTTTTGTCGCGAAAACGCAAGCAGAAAGCAGTTATATCGATTTATTGCTTATGAAATATTTGTCAGTTGTTGGTTACGTTTATTTACTTCTCATCTTTTATTTTCTGGTTATGTGAGGATCGGCATTAGGAAAAGAGAGAGTGGAGCCGATGAGAAAAGGATGACGAACAGAGAAGAGAAAGAAAAAGAAATGAAATCTGAGGCGAGTATAGAACGGAGAAAGTTGGGAAGTGTTGAATAAATTATTGTGGAAATATGAAGGGGGCGTGATAAATGATTGAAACATTGGCAGGATTAACTTATGGGGGGAAATATGAAAGAAAGAAAAAGAAATGAAAAGCAAGAAAGAAATAAAGAAAAAGGAGAAAATGTCAAGAAAGAAAGACAAGAATTTACCTAAAAATAAATAAAGACGATAAATGAGCAGAAAGAAAGAAAGACAAAAGAAATGACAAGTAAATAATAAGAAAGAAAGAAGGAAAGAAAGGAGGAAAGAACGATTAACTGAAAGAAAGACAAGAAAATAAATAAGACACACGGAAGACAAGAAATGAACAGAAAGAAAGAAAGAAAGAGGAGATTAAAAGAGAGAAGAATTGTACAGTAAAATAAAGAAGAGAAAAAAGAAGGAAAGAGAGGGAGGAGAGATTCAAAGAAAAGGAGAATAGTGCAGTAAAAGAGAAAGAAAAAAAGAAAGAAAGATTGAAAAAAGAGAATAGTACAGTAAAAGGAAAAAGAAAGAAAGAAAAATGAAAGAAAGAAGAGATTAAAAGAAAAGGAAAATACTATACTAAAAGGAAAAAGAAATAAAAAAGAATAGAAGAGAGAAACGATTAAAAAAAATGAGAATAGTCCAGTAAAAGAAGAAAGAAAGAAACAAAGAGATTAAAAGAAAAAAGCAGACTATTACAGTAAAAGAAAAAAAGAAAGACAAAGAAAGAAAAAAGAATGAAATTAAAAATAAGAGAATTAAAAGAAAAAGGAAATTAAAGTAGATTTAAAAAAGAACTGAACTCTAATACAGGAAGAAACATAGAAAGATTTGTAAGAGATTAAAATTTAAAAAATCGTAGAATAAAAGACACAAAAGAAGAATGAATTAAGTGAATAATGTAAACGCATTCTCGTAGAAAGACAGAAAGAAAGAATTGCGTTAAAAAATGCGTTACCAGGAAACAACGTCAGTTCATTAGGAAGGAGAAAACGAAAAAGAAAAACAAGGAATAATCGTATAGAGACGAGAGCAAAAACGAAAGAATATTTTTAAAGTGAAAGCGAAAAACGAAAGATTTTTGGTGAACAAAAAATAAATGGCAGAGTCGGAGAAAATGAGAGAGAGAGAGAGAGAGAGAGAGAGAGAGAGAGAGAGAGAGAGAGAGAGAGAGAGAGAGAGAGAGAGAATGCGATATAAAAGCAGGAAAAGTAAAATTACAAGAAATATGAAAGAAGGCAAAAAAATAAATCTTTGTAAGAAGCACCAAAGACGCAGTATGACACATCTTCAGATGCTGTTAAGAAAATCAAATTTAAATTTGATTTAAATGGCAAGACACCTGATGACAAGACTCTTTAAAAAAATAAAAATGCACTAATCCAAGCTTCAGCAATTTTGAAATGCCGAAATATATATTTCTTTTCTTTTCTTTTGTCGAGGCTTTAGATCTTATGAAAACGGAAACATCTGAGCGCCACAACTTTAAAAGAATTATTTATTTACAGTTAATGTACAAATGATATTTGAAGAGATGAGTGAGCGGTGATTCTCGAGAAACTGCTGTTTTTCTTTTATCTGAACTGATTATCTTTTTTCTTTATTCCTCACATATTTCCAATATTACTGTTGATTCAAAATTATTTACTTGTACTAACAGCAGCTGCCCTATTGATAGCGTTTTGTCTAGCAACCTATTGATAAGAATGTCTATCCTTGCAACTTACGCCTAAGAAAAAAAAGTTTTTAAAATGTGCATCCAGGTTTTATATACATGTTTAGAAATACCTTTTTTTTTTCTTTGCAACGAATATCTGTGTGAAATCTCAAGTTAAAAGAAAAGGCGTCTCGTCAATGGTCTTGTCTCGCTAAGTGTAAGTAAAATACGCGTTTATATTATAAATATAAGAAATGTGAATTTATGTATGTGAGGTTTGACTATTCATCTTTCAAGTTATTCGCACATCCAAATGTGCGTTCAAAAAGATTTAAAGGTAAAAAGTGAAGTACAATGATTAGATATCTGTTGTTAGTGATGTCGTACTTCGGAATTTAGGTATTAAATGGCACCGGTAAAAATGGCTCAAGTAGAAAAATATGAAAAAAATCCCTGATAGAAGTTGATCTGTTTCGTATACATGTATCATTGAAAGCAAATCTCTTTTCCTTTATTACTTACTGATGGGGTTGTAAGACACTGAGATCAATGGTGTGTACGTGACGGCCTCCGACCAACTGAACGAGAAGTAAATAAATAGACAAGCTAAAAACATACGGCGTCTCCAGATACATTTTTGAATTGATCCAGTTTTTCCTATCAAATTGTGAATTTAAGGTTGTCCTCAACGCCCACTTGTCTTGATCCATTTATACTAACGCTGTTGCCCCTCAGGGATCCATCATGGTTTTACCCTGTATTTAATTTTCTTTACTGTTCTTTCTGAGGACATCCACTCTCAACTTGTATCTACGCTGATGGCACAACCATTTACTTCTACCTCCATAGTAAGTCTAATCAGTCCGAGAAAGTAAAAATGGCAACTGATATTCAAAACGACCTTAAGTACGTCGTTAACTGGAAGCTAAAGATGACTTGTTAGTTTTGACGCCTCCAAAACTAAACTTTCCATTAATCATCTGAGAAATTCCACCCTCCCTTAAGTCGGCATAGCTGATGCTAACCTCAAAGAAAGTGACTCATTGCAAGTTCTAGGGACTCAATCATATATATCTATAAATCTACCATTCGTCTCAACTGACATGAAGTGGAAAGACTATATTGAATCCATTGCAAGGTCATCTGCTAAGAAGGTCGGTTTTAGTGGGCCGGGCGAGACAATTTTTCTCTTCAGAATCAATCATATATAGCTATAAATCTACCATTCGTCTATGCTTATAATATTGCTGCCACATATGGTCCGGTACCGCAGCTATTTACTTTGAGTTCCTTAATAAAATCTAAAGAAGAATCTGCAATATTATTGGTCAAGATCTGGCGGCTTGCTTTCAGTCACTTTCCCACCGCGGTAAGGTTGCCTCTCTGTGCCTTTTCTATAAATACATTCATGGTAATTGTTCAGATGAGTTCTTGGCTATGGTACATTAGAATTTTTATGAATTAAAAGAAGTACTACACTAGTGTCAAGAGCTCATCAATTTACAGTAGGGCTGGCTAGATGTAACCGTGAATTCTATAATAATAGTTTCTTTCTCGCACTTCTCGTATGTGGAATTCCCTTCCAACTCCATGCTTTGCAGTTAACTTTAATCTGCAAAGATTAAAATGCAATGTCAATCGCTATCTTCTGTCCTCCTGATTATTATTTCCTCATTATTAATGTTTTTGTTCCTAATTCATCCACACCCTGTGTCCTAGTGGCTTTACTGCCTAGCATGAGGTGAAACCGATTAAAAAAAAGAAAATACAAGTACTCAGGGTAGTTGTTACGTTGTAGTGTACATGGTACGTGGAACTAGAACAGTCTACCACAGTGAGCGAAATAACGGGTTCAGTTCTACATTCCAACCACCTAAAGAAGGCCGGAGCGATCCAGGGCCGAAACGTTGTAATAAATATGGCGACAAAGATGAGGACAATAGTCCGAATAATGTAAATAATGTACGTAATACCTCATCTCAGAAATATATACAGATACCATTGGGAATTAGCCAAAATTTTGCCAGCTAAATTCGCAAGAACAAAGAAAATGTATAAAATCCCTATCATAGTTTAGCCGAAGCGTGAAGATAGTTAAAAAAAAAAAAAGCGGTGTCATTAAAAAAACGTCCTTTGCTAGGGAATGTATCATCCTCCGGCTGATATTGATCGTTTTGTATGTATCCAGATCCGAAAGAGGCAGTGGATTAGTTCAACTAGGAGTCTTACAAAACCACAACATTCAGTTTTCAAAGATACCTGGAAACTACAGAAGACTGGATAATGATCTGTGTCAAATATCATGAAAGAAATAAGAAACTTTATTCGGTAATAAAGGAAGTCAACAAATTTAAAAGGAATTTCAAGTGGTAAAGAAATGCAAGTATATCGTAATACACCTACTGCAGCAGCAAAGAAGCTAAAATGAAAGAAAAAGCAAATGCAATGCGCTAAATGCAGAAACGATGGCAAGATAATACTCTTCATAGTCAATACTCGTATACCCGGTGGTTGCGTAGTTGTAGGGATAAAATCTTTAATCTTGCTACACAGTACCAATGCTTGCTAACTAGAAATTACTAAGCACACATGATATTGTGTTCACACGAAATGGAGATTCTGTGGTAAATATCCAAAAACAACGGACCAACTTTTATCAGGTTACATAGTGTTAGTACCCACTGAATATATAAATGAAACTGTTACTGACAGGAAGCTGCAAGAAACTTGTATGCTCCCCCAGACCCAGTTACAGAGATAGCACTTGGGATAATTTTGTGGGACTTTACAATACACCCAAACAGAACAACCAAAGCTAATCGCACAGACATCGAGATCAATGACCAAAAGAAAGAATTTTCATTCTTATTGACATGGCATTTCCTACAGATTGTAATGTATCTTTGAAAATCTTCAAAATATTATCAAAATACAAGGATCGTGAAGCGAAAATCTAGAAGATTTAACACATGAAGACATCAACAATTCCAGTTTTAGCCCTCGGACTGAATGGAAAAAATGTTGATAGGCTCATTGAAGGGTAGACAATGCCTTAAACAAATGCAACAAATTGTACTCACAAGTACAGCTCAGACATTACGAAGAACTTTAAAAATATATATGAATTAAGAAATTTTCTTCAGTAATAAAGGAATCCAACAAACACCAGCTCACGCATTACGAAAAGATTTATGTAAAATGTGTGTAATCAGTGGAAAATGCCATGAAGCTATTTCTGACCTTAGGTCCCCGATTGGGACCCAGAGGAAATGTCTATACAACAGAAATCAAGGGAAATAATAAGAAGAAGAAGAAGAAGAAGAAGAAGACGAATGCACTGATTCAACTCTATTTTTAAAATAATTTACCGTCATGCTAAAAGCCACTAAAAGCCTGGAAAATATATCACGCAGCGAGTCTCTCTTGCAATCACTGGGATACGCTCAGGGTTACGACATTGTGGTCTGGGGCAATGACCAATGAAGCCCAAAATAGCCTATATTCTATTGTGAAACCAGAAGTCGACAAAATAAATACATTCTGTGTTAGGATATTTATTCTCATGATGATTATTAAAACGCATTTAACATTTCATATAAGAGAAAACGAATTGTTTGAAATGTTATTCATCCACTTAATATTGTTACAGACACATGGTGATACTGAAAATTCTAGGTTCGGCACAGAAAGTCTTCCAAAAACAAAATCTCATGAGGATTTAGTCCTAAATTGTGGATAATTTTTCGCCACTCACACTTCATGCAAATATAATGATTCATTCGTATTTTCTTTGTAACCAAATATAGTAAATATCTAATTCCCTTTGTTCTATCTTACTTCAGCTCCAACTGATCCATTAAATTAGAATTATTCATCAGAGCTTCAAGCAGAAAGAAAATGATTTATATTTATATACAAATTGGAAGACATTTGGGAAATTTATTTTCTAGTCTGGGCTAAGATAAAAGTAAAAATACAGGCGAGACTCGATATATATATATATATATATATATATATATATATATATATATATATATATATATATGTTACAAAAATTTATATATATGGAGAACAGTCGTAGCCAAGGGGCAATGCGTCTATAATTGCTTTATATACATAGAGGAGGAGACATAATGGTATAAAGGACAGCGTATTGGAATGAGGAAACGGACAGACATATTCGATTTCCAGTCGAGTTCAATGCATACATTTACATGCTAACATGCTTGGGAAACACATGAATTCTCCTCTTCCCCCCAGCTATGGAGAAATAACTGGACAGATTTGGAGCCTACAGCCTTGGTCGACAGCCTAAGGGAAGGAAATCTCTAAATTCAAAGTCTGGAGAGGGTTACGCAACTGCGGCTGCAGTAGGTGTGGTGTCCTTACGATCCTAGAGGGTTACAGGATTCGTGATTGCGATATATCTTTTTATATATTGTTAGAATTAAATAAATATATTTATTTAATCATAATAATACGATACGCACTCAAGCACACACACGTAAACAGACACCCCCACACACACAGTATATATTCTTATGGGTTACAGTGGTCAATATCAAGGATATAAATACTAAATTAGACATGTATGTAAATATAAAATATGAAACTAGACAATGAGGTTAACATTATCAGTGCCCAATTTTTTATATATATATATATATATATATATATATTGGGAGCGATGAATAAATTGTCGTGTAAATTACGAAAACTTGAAAATGACAATGACATCTCATTTTAATAGATATATTCACTAAAAGTACACTAAAAATATCTTGAAATACTAAAGAGTAAATTTATTCAATAAAATCGTCATTGGCTTCAACCACGCCATCGAGACGACTTCGGAATCTCCTATAACTCTTCCGAACGGCTTCCTTGTTTAAGTTGTGGAAAGTTACCATAACCATTGCTTTCAGTTCATCTTTGGTGTTACAAGGGATTTTTGGGGTCTGTCACTCAACTGCGCACCACAAATAATAATCAAGTGTCTGTCTGTCAAGGGAGTTAGGTGGCCAAATGTAAGAAAGGATATGGTCTCAGAAAGTGTCTGATAGCCATCACTGCTTCTCCTGCCTGTGTGGCATGGTGTAGAAACCTATTGACAAACATAGGGGTTTCCAGCAGCCACCCTAATTACCCAGGGAGGCACTACCTCCTCATGACTCAGGATGTAGGTCTCCGTGTTGAGTCTGAGACCCTGACCCACAAATCCGGGAGTTTCTTCTCATCGATCTGAGTGAATTTTCCGAGCTGCCGTACCTTCATAATCACCATTAGTCCCATCCAACCCTTTCCGGATCCTACGCACTGTCCTCAGATTGACACCATAAGAGTCTAAAAAGTTCGTATTGTAGATTCCAGCGCGAATGCGGAGCAGTACAGCATGCTCTTTCCAAATTTCTGCCGGAGTGAATTTTCGTACAGACGGTGTAGGCCGTTATTCATTTCCTTATTTTCCATGATATTTTTTGTGTGATTTGCTTTTTGTTTTTAATTTCCCAGATATATCTGGAAAGCATTGTGCTTTTCGCGTATTTACTGTTTGTGAAAGAAGTTTTGCGTGTGCAGTTTCTTCGTTTCCAGGTTCCTTCAGTTACTCCTTTATATTTTTTCTTCGTTATATGATGATTTTACCGTGACTTTGTATATTACATTGTTTTTATTATATGTGTGAATGAGGAAAAGAACATCAGTCTAAAGTAATCAGTCGAAAAACTCCAAACTCTGCTTGGAGAAAAAAATAGCTATAATTACCTTCCCAGACCAAAATAAATTACTAAATAAACAATCAGAACTCATCTCAAAATGTAGACACAAAAACAAATTTTACTACGTTATTTAAAAATCGAAAACTGAAAAGATTAAATAAAAATAAACAAGAAAATAAGCAAAAACAAGTAAACTCAATTAATCCAAATAAATAAAGAAAGAAAATTATAAACAAATTAACAAAACCCTCTCGCCAAAATAATCGTTAGAATAGGCTTCCCGCAATTCAATAGACTACCCACAATGTACCACTGACCGGTCGAGAAAAAACACAACGCATGTGGCCTGATGAATGCGTTTAGCATGAAACAGCCTGTTGCCTCTGAGTGTTGACTTCAATGTTCACTTTTGTATTTACACACGCTCTATCTCTGATATTGAGCACTTTATCCCATAAATATAGCACACCTTAAAACTATATTTCTTCATTCATATATATATATATATATATATATATATATATATATATATATATATATATATATATATATATATATTATAAATTAATTGATTTAAAATATGGGTTTTTCGCTACACAGTGATAACCATGTTTCAGAAATGGAAGCTAAAGCCCCTGAATTTAATTTTGTTATTAAACCAAAGACATTAGTTCCATTTCCTCGTCAAGCGAATTTTGGAGTAGTATTTATTGTACGAATAGTACAAATGTGGCACAAGGCCGAAAAGGGGGATTGGGAAAGGACGGTCATCTTCTGTCTTAACTTTTAACTTAGCTAGGCGCAAACACTGACCCGAACATACAAACAATATTCCTTTCACCAAAACAACACATCCATTACATACCATTCTTACTACATGCACCATAATACCTCAGAGACTCTAAGAATTCCTAACTAGTCCCCATATTTACAATACATTGTCTGTGGGGGGAGGGGTAAAAATAACAATCTAAAATCCCCAATGAATATTTACAATGAGTAAAAATATATACAAGAAACTAAACAAAAGATTTTGTTAATAGAAAACCCCCCACAGCTCTAAATATGGCAGAAATGTCAGTTAACTGGACGAAATCAATGCGGGGCTGAAAAGAAATTTTAAAACATTCGTGCAATCCAAACATTCACTACAAACACGCTCTCATTCAAACACAACAACAAATACGAAAGACACTCTCGAAACGAAAGGCGCCCCGCACCCACCAGAGAACTGACATCACTAACCACCTAACGATGGGAGGGATGGGGAATTAAACAAAAGAAAATAAAAATAGGGCCAGAAATAAAAGGGGCCAATGAACATACACACCCTAGCTAAGTTAATCTGAAAAAAAAACAACAATTAACTGAAGCAAAACTGACCTAAGCTAACCTATACAGTGGAAGGGTTGCCAATGTTCAACCCAGCAATCCCAAAATCCTTAATGCCTAACCGGCATCAAAATGCCACTCCAAGTCAGCACCTTTCACTCTGCAGAGACGCGCAAGAATCACCCACCTTTCGCCAAATTCCAATGGATGGAGTCGCCTCCTTTCCGTCCTGATCTTGACTTTAAGCAGATGCTTAAAGTACAAGATCAGTTGGGAAGAGGAAAACTTCTCGTCCCCATGAAATTCCTTCTGTCGCGTCGTCCATATCACGACTCGCATAAGCCCCAGTAAGCAAAAGAACACATAGTGCTCATCCTTAGTCATCGGCGGTACTATATTGCTACAAACGGAACTGGCCTCGAGGACAAAAAACTTTCCGCGCAGCATGCGAACCATGATGCCTTCAACCAACTTGCACAGCGGAACTACGACACTACAATGAAAGAAGGCGTGACCTAGGGTCTCCACCTCCCCACTGCAGCGAACGCAGTTTGGCGACTTAGCCAATCCCGCTGCGCGAAGTCTTTTGGCGACCCAGAGGGCCCTTCGAATCACCAGCCAGGTGAGTGATGCCTCAGGGTTAGTGAGACATTTCAACCCGGGCGCCCAAGGCCATATGCAGCGAGCCTCGCGCTTCGTCAGACCGAGCTCGCCTATCAAACTATCTTGAACGTTCCCCCTAACTAACACCTGATATAATGCCTTACGGGACAACGGCTGGACGTCAGAGAGGCCATCCTTCGCCCGTAAGAGTCGTTTGAGGGCAATCCGACATTCACGATAGAAAGAGCCCTCGCCACGAGGAGTACGAGCGGCCTCCTCCTCACACGAGCGCACATTTCTCAAGGATGGAAAATGTTTATGGACGTCTTCCTTCCAGAATTCGCCGTTCTCATCCAGTTGCATACACATCCGGTCTAGGTATGAAATGCGAAGCGTATGTTGACGAGTCTCAACGCAAGGCATCCCCAGACCGCCATCAGACGGATGGAGGTAACAGATCTCGCGACTAACCATGGCAGCCTTGCCTCTCCACAAGAAAGAGAACAAGAGCCTTACAAACGCCAGTAAAGTGCTAGACGGGAGTGGAAGCACGGAGAGTCGGTAAAGGAGAATCGGGTAGATGTGCGAAGCACATACTTCCGCCCTCCCCTTCAAGGAAAGATTCCTCCGAGTCCACAGACGTACTGCGAGCTGGGCCTTCTCTTGCACCTCCGACCAATTCATTTCCAGCAGGAGGTCGGGACCGAACCAGACGCCGAGTATCTTGACCGGCCCGTCCGTCCAGTGGAAAGGCCCGGGAAGAGAAACTCCCCTCCACGAACCCAACCGCAAGCCAACAGACTTATCGCGGTTGATCTTGGCCCCTGTCACCATCTCATAACCGTTGATTTCTCGGCTGACTTCGTTAATTTCGGCCCTACTCGACACCAGAACCGAAACGTCGTCAGCGTAGGCGGAGTACCTGGCCGAGGTGGTAGCACCAGGTAGGGAAATTCCGCGAAGGACCGGATTCGTCTTCAACTTACGCAGGAAAGGTTCCAGCGCAAGAACGTACAGCAATGGAGACAGCGGACAACCTTGACGAATGGAGCGAGACAAAATGAAAGGCTTCGATCTTACCCCATTCACTTCTACCAGCGCACCGGGAGTCGCATACAGCAGTCGGATCCAAGTGCGAAAGTGCGGCCCGAAACCGGCGGCCGAAAGAACAGCCTCCAGAAACCGATGGTCAACCCTATCGAAAGCCTTGGACTGATCCAAATTGATCAGCGCGGCATCACTGTCGACTTTCTCGATGATCAAGCGAACCAAATGCAGGTTGTCCTGAATAGTCCTGCCCTTCACAGCACAAGACTGCTCGGGACCAATCAGACTAGACAGGACAAGCTGCAAACGGTCAGCTAAGACCTTGGCTAAAATCTTCAACTCTGTATTTAACATCGTCAAAGGCCGATAATTATCTACCCCATCCCCACCGTCTTTCTTCTTGCGAAGCAACTTGATTACACCCCTGGTGAAGCGTTGAGGAATAGACCCCTGCTTCAACCAGTTGTTGAAAATCAGTGCCAGCAAGGGGACAAAGACGGGCGACTGCCTCAAGTACATTTCGTAGGGAAGACCATCCAATCCCGGAGTCTTGTCCAGGCCAACCTGCTTCAGCACATCCCAGATCTCAGACTCTGTTATGGGACCCTCGCACCCAGCCGCTTCAGCCGCCTCGAGGCGGGGAAAGTCGGCTAAATAGGCGTCGAACTGAGCAGTGCTCAGACCGGGCTCCCTGGTAAAAAGATCCTGAAAGTAGTCCCGAAAAGCCTCGCAAATACCCGCGTCTGTAGTCACAGTCCGCTTATCCGGCAATGTGATGCTCGCAATATGCCGACTAGATGCCCTACGAACTTCCTCTGAACGCAATGAGGCGGCCATATTCGTCGCCTCGCAAGACATTCTTTTTATCCTAGCCCTAACTACTAGAGCTTGATCCTTCTTGATAAGCAAGGAGGCCAGCTCCGCCTGAGCTACGGCTATGTCCCCACTAACACGGGATTTCACTGCCCGATCAACTTTGTCCTCTAGAGACTTTTGCGCTGCTAACCCTGCTCTATTGAGTCGTCGACTATAATCAGCAGCAAAAGACCTAAGTTTCGATTTTAAAGTGTCCCACCACCTATTCCCAACCACAGCTCCCGACAATTCCCGCTGTAGCATTAGTAAAAGCTGATCACGGAAATCTTGCTCACCAAATAATGATGAGTTCAATTTCCAATAACCAGCCATCTTAACCCTAGGCTTATCTAAGTTTACCCGAACCCGGACAAGCCTATGATCCGAGTAAACTATAAAATGGAAACTTGGACATTCTAAGAGCCCTACTTCGACTCTCTTAACTAGAACTCGGTCGATGTAGCTTGCGCTACCCACCGAGCTGCCGGCCCTAGTCCAAGTCCATGCTACCTCCCGGGGGTGTTCATTTCGATACTTATCGACGAGATCGAACCCGTCGATGAAGTCCCGAAATGGTTTCACATCCGGATTGTTAGTACCCGCTTTTTGCCCTACACGATCTATCGAGGGATCAAGGACGGCATTCCAATCACCCGCTAGAACTACCGAACGAGAAGTCGTCAAAAACGGCTCGATCTGCCGAAACAAACCAGGCCGCTGCGCATTGTCATTGGGCGCATAAACCCCAATGAGACGAAGAGCCTTATCCTTTATGGTAATATCCAGCACGCAAAGCCTGCCCGCCGGATCCGCGAAGACAAGAGCACAAACCGCGTCTAGAGACTTGCTAACCAGCCAGGAAACACCCCTCGAGCGTCCATCAAAACATGCTGAGAAGAGGACGAACCTCTTAGACAGAATGTCCTCATAATCGCGAGATAAGAAACGGGTTTCCTGCACGCAACATACATCCACCCCGAGGCGCTGAAGATCGCGATCGAGCCTCACCCTTCGAGACTCCGACCTCAGGCCCCGGACATTTAAGCTTGCTAACCAGAGCGCCATTATCAGACCTAATTAGGGTTGGGACACTGGTTTAAACATGGTCGGAGTCAGGATACCGACAGCCTCTCCCATAGACCCATGGCCCATCTCATTATTGATGGTGCCGTCCTGCGAGAGACCGCCAATATCCCAAGGAAATGTTAACTTTAAAGCTCTATACAGGGATGGGTGAACTAAAACAGGGACCCTCCCTGTACAAAACTGCTTTAAATTGTCCAGCTCCTTGCTTTGAGCTATGGCGATCGGTGGAGTCATGTCATAGGAAAAACCGGCCTCATCAAACATGGCCCATGCCTGCCGAGCCCCAGCACCAGTCCTAATTACGGTTAGTACCCTCTGGGCATTGGGAAAGTTTTGGGGCTCTTCGACATCTTTGTCGGCATACTGTCTAATTGACAATAAATAACGCAACTCTTTTATACGGTTGCCATAATCTCTGGCCCTTTCAGCCTGGGCCGGGGAAATTTTACAAAGATCTTCCCCTGAATTGTAGATGAATTTTTTCTTTTTTTTTTCTTTTGAATCATGGGTGGGGCTTCTTTGCCTTTTAGGAGCGGGAGGGGGCATTTCACGGTTTCGAGTGGGAGAAGGGCTGGGAAGAGGGGTAGAAGAGGCTTTTTCTTTGTAAGGGCTGGGACGAGGGGTGGAAGAGGCTTTTTCTTTGTAAGGGCTTGGAAGAGGGGTGGCAGAGGATTTTTCTTTGTAAGGGCTGGGCTCTCTACTGAGGGGAACAGGTGTTGAGGGAGGGGTCGCTTTTTTTTTGGGAGACTTGTTTTTGGGCGTCGCTGGTGGGGACAAGGAAGATGAAGTAGAGGGAGTGGCTTTTGGAGTTTTCCTCTCCTTGTCCAATTTTTCTTTCAGCAGTTTAATTTTTTCCGTCTTCGCAAACCCTGGATCATATTTGAGACACTGCTCTTTCAGCTTTGCTTCAGAGACCGGGTCGTCGCCCTTAGCGTTGATATTGGGAGTGGGCCTGTCTGTATCTTTTGCCCTTGCGGCTTCATTGGGACGAGGCCCCGCTGTCTGGCGCTTCCCTCTGGCCTTGCCAGCAACCAGCCATTCCCCCTCCCCCTTCTCCACGACTGCACTAGCAGCGGGCGAAGGCTCTTTGGGGAATGTGGCTTCGGATGTTACGCCAACCGGGGGATTTTCCGCACCGGTCCCAGATGCTGACATGCCCATTACAGGCGTGGCGGTAGTTAAAGACTCGGTCAGAGGGGTATTTTGGTCGACGACGGGCGCCTGACTTCCAGAGGCCTTCTTCTCTGGGCAGGAAGAGGAAAGGTGACCAGGCTTTCCGCACTTCCAGCATACGGGCTTGCGACCGGTCACAATGACCGGTAACTTCAGGCGCCCTACTTCCAGACAGTTGGGGATGGAGCGGAAGGCATCAACGCTCAACATTATTTGAAAGCTCCACCCCCCTTTCAGGCTATCGCAGGTGGCACTCAAGATTTCCCCGTACTGCGATAGGAACGCAGCAAGGTGTTCCCCGATAACCTGAGGAGGAACCTCATATATTGCTACCGTGGTCCTTCTTCGGCCTTCGTACTCTGTGCGCAGGATAAGATCTTTTGTAATCAAGTCCCGACTTGATGCTGCGACACAGTCTTCCGGCGTGGGTAGCAATACGTCCCACATGAAAAAGCCGGCTCCTTTCACAACTCGGAGGGGCTTGAACCCCAAGGACTCCAGTGATTTTATCACTGTGTCTTTCGTCGAGCGACAAATTTTGCGCGTACGCTTGTCCACGACGAAGACCGATACCATTCGTTTGTCAATCTTTCTCAATTCTTGGACGTCTTCCAAGAGTCCACCTTCTACGACAAGGTGAGCGTAACTCTTGGCTCGCTCCAAAAATTCCGCAACATTGATCACGCAACTCGGTGGGGACGTCCAACAAGAGGGCGATTCCCCGGCCTCTGCATTCTTTGCTGCCTCGACTTTGTTATGCTCATCTTTTTCTGGTTCTGCAGTTTGGCTTTTTCTCGCCTCAGCTGCTTTCTTCAATGTGTCAACTATTTCCTCATTTGTTGGGATTAAAAATGGGAATTCATTTTCATCGTCTTTGTCCGGCGGTTTTTTTTTTAATTGGAAACAAATGTTTCCTTACTGACCTTTTAAAGCCAGGATAAGCCGGTTTTTTCTTTTTTATAAGAAAAGATGGGGCTTTCACTTTTTTTTCCATTTTTTAAATGGGAAACGGGAGGGTTTGTAGGAGGACGTTATAAGGCATAAGAGAGAGAGAAGGGGAGGGAGGGAGGAAGGGGAAAAAAAAAAAAAAAAAAAAAAGGAGGGGGGTGAAAATATGGGGGGTCAGCAAGGTCGGGAGGGTGGTAATAAATCAGGGGGTAATAAAAAAAAGGGGAGAAATGTGGGTGGTACAACAATTCAAAAGGAACGAACAAAGCAAAACAAATAGCAAAACAAATGCACGTACAAAAACAAGTAAACAAGTTTCGCCAAAAGGCGAAACTACAAATTAAAACAATCACAAAAATTAAAGGTACAATAGACAAGAAAACAACAGATTAAAGAACGAAAGGAAGAGAAGGAAAAACGCGATACAAAAAACGAAACACTAAATATGACAAGTTACAAGATGGCCGCCGTTAAAAACGGTCAACCGAAAACGAAAAGGTAAACAAGGAACGAAAAAGATGGACAGAAATTACAAAAATAAACACAAAATTTACAAACACTAAATTTACAAACAAATATTTAACACACGGAATTAACAGATAAAACGCAGAACTTTACACAGAACTAAAATAACACGTAATAAACAAAGGAAAATAAAAAGGTCGAACGTATGAAAAATAAACGGAAGAACTTTTTTTTTTTTTTTTTTTTTTTTTTTGTTAAGTGGGCACGGGAAGAAGGTAAATTTACAAAAAATAAAACGTAAAAGAAAATCAAAAGGTTAATAAAGAAGTCAAAATAAAAATGGGGAGGATTTGGAATTAAAAGGAAAAAATCAACAATTTAAGAAATATTCAAACGCTAAAAAATTCAAAAAATAGTCAAACAAAGGTAGGTTAGAAAAACGGTCAAATAAAACTTAGCTAAATACAGCAGTCTGAAAAGCAAAGGTAAAAGGTCTCCAAAGTCAGAAAAATGACTAATACTCAAAAAAGAGTGAATTTTGGAGTGGTATTTATTGTACCAAAGTACAAATGTGGCACAAGGCCGAAAAGGGGGTTGGGAAAGGACGGTCATCTTCTGTCTTAACTTTTAACTTAGCTAGGCGCAAACACTGACCCGAACATACAAACAATATTCCTTTCACCAAAACAACACATCCATTACATACCATTTTTACTACATCCACCATAATACCTCAGAGACTCTATGAAGTCCTAACTAGTCCCCATATTTACAATACATTGTCTGTGGGGGGAGGGGTAAAAATAACAATCTAAAATCCCCAATGAATATTTACAATGAGTAAAAATATATACAAGAAACTAAACAAAAGATTTTGTTAGTAGAAAACCCCCCACAGCTCTAAATATGGCAGAAATGTCAGTTAACTGGACGAAATCAATGCGGGGCTGAAAAGAAATTTTAAAACATTCGTGCAATCCAAACATTCACTACAAACACGCACTCATTCAAACACAACAACAAATACGAAAGACACTCTCGAAACGAAAGGCGCCCCGCACCCACCAGAGAACTGACATCACTAACCACCTAACGATGGGAGGGATGGGGAATTAAACAAAAATAAAATAAAAATAGGGCCAGAAATAAAACGGGCCAATGAACATACACACCCTAGCTAAGTTAATCAGAAAAAAGATAAAAAAATTAACTGAAGCAAAACTGACCTAAGCTAACCTATACAGTGGAAGGGTTGCCAATGTTCAACCCAGCAATCCCAAAATCCTTAATGCCTAACCGGCATCAAAATGCCACTCCAAGTCAGCACCTTTCACTCTGCAGAGACGCGCAAGAATCACCCACCTTTCGCCAAATTCCAATGGATGGAGTCGCCTCCTTTCCGTCCTGATCTTGACTTTAAGCAGATGCTTAAAGTACAAGATCAGTTGGGAAGAGGAAAACTTCTCGTCCCCATGAAATTCCTTCTGTCGCGTCGTCCATATCACGACTCGCATAAGCCCCAGTAAGCAAAAGAACACATAGTGCTCATCCTTAGTCATCGGCGGTACTATATTGCTACAAACGGAACTGGCCTCGAGGACAAAAAACTTTCCGCGCAGCATGCGAACCATGATGCCTTCAACCAACTTGCACAGCGGAACTACGACACTACAATGAAAGAAGGCGTGACCTAGGGTCTCCACCTCCCCACTGCAGCGAACGCAGTTTGGCGACTTAGCCAATCCCGCTGCGCGAAGTCTTTTGGCGACCCAGAGGGCCCTTCGAATCACCAGCCAGGTGAGTGATGCCTCAGGGTTAGTGAGACATTTCAACCCGGGCGCCCAAGGCCATATGCAGCGAGCCTCGCGCTTCGTCAGACCGAGCTCGCCTATCAAACTATCTTGAACGTTCCCCCTAACTAACACCTGATATAATGCCTTACGGGACAACGGCTGGACGTCAGAGAGGCCATCCTTCGCCCGTAAGAGTCGTTTGAGGGCAATCCGACATTCACGATAGAAAGAGCCCTCGCCACGAGGAGTACGAGCGGCCTCCTCCTCACACGAGCGCACATTTCTCAAGGATGGAAAATGTTTATGGACGTCTTCCTTCCAGAATTCGCCGTTCTCATCCAGTTGCATACACATCCGGTCTAGGTATGAAATGCGAAGCGTATGTTGACGAGTCTCAACGCAAGGCATCCCCAGACCGCCATCAGACGGATGGAGGTAACAGATCTCGCGACTAACCATGGCAGCCTTGCCTCTCCACAAGAAAGAGAACAAGAGCCTTACAAACGCCAGTAAAGTGCTAGACGGGAGTGGAAGCACGGAGAGTCGGTAAAGGAGAATCGGGTAGATGTGCGAAGCACATACTTCCGCCCTCCCCTTCAAGGAAAGATTCCTCCGAGTCCACAGACGTACTGCGAGCTCGGCCTTCTCTTGCACCTCCGACCAATTCATTTCCAGCAGGAGGTCGGGACCGAACCAGACGCCGAGTATCTTGACCGGCCCGTCCGTCCAGTGGAAAGGCCCGGGAAGAGAAACTCCCCTCCACGAACCCAACCGCAAGCCAACAGACTTATCGCGGTTGATCTTGGCCCCTGTCACCATCTCATAACCGTTGATTTCTCGGCTGACTTCGTTAATTTCGGCCCTACTCGACACCAGAACCGAAACGTCGTCAGCGTAGGCGGAGTACCTGGCCGAGGTGGTAGCACCAGGTAGGGAAATTCCGCGAAGGACCGGATTCGTCTTCAACTTACGCAGGAAAGGTTCCAGCGCAAGAACGTACAGCAATGGAGACAGCGGACAACCTTGACGAATGGAGCGAGACAAAATGAAAGGCTTCGATCGTACCCCATTCACTTCTACCAGCGCACCGGGAGTCGCATACAGCAGTCGGATCCAAGTGCGAAAGTGCGGCCCGAAACCGGCGGCCGAAAGAACAGCCTCCAGAAACCGATGGTCAACCCTATCGAAAGCCTTGGACTGATCCAAATTGATCAGCGCGGCATCACTGTCGACTTTCTCGATGATCAAGCGAACCAAATGCAGGTTGTCCTGAATAGTCCTGCCCTTCACAGCACAAGACTGCTCGGGACCAATCAGACTAGACAGGACAAGCTGCAAACGGTCAGCTAAGACCTTGGCTAAAATCTTCAACTCTGTATTTAACATCGTCAAAGGCCGATAATTATCTACCCCATCCCCACCGTCTTTCTTCTTGCGAAGCAACTTGATTACACCCCTGGTGAAGCGTTGAGGAATAGACCCCTGCTTCAACCAGTTGTTGAAAATCAGTGCCAGCAAGGGGACAAAGACGGGCGACTGCCTCAAGTACATTTCGTAGGGAAGACCATCCAATCCCGGAGTCTTGTCCAGGCCAACCTGCTTCAGCACATCCCAGATCTCAGACTCTGTTATGGGACCCTCGCACCCAGCCGCTTCAGCCGCCTCGAGGCGGGGAAAGTCGGCTAAATAGGCGTCGAACTGAGCAGTGCTCAGACCGGGCTCCCTGGTAAAAAGATCCTGAAAGTAGTCCCGAAAAGCCTCGCAAATACCCGCGTCTGTAGTCACAGTCCGCTTATCCGGCAATGTGATGCTCGCAATATGCCGACTAGATGCCCTACGAACTTCCTCTGAACGCAATGAGGCGGCCATATTCGTCGCCTCGCAAGACATTCTTTTTATCCTAGCCCTAACTACTAGAGCTTGATCCTTCTTGATCAGCAAGGAGGCCAGCTCCGCCTGAGCTACGGCTATGTCCCCACTAACACGGGATTTCACTGCCCGATCAACTTTGTCCTCTAGAGACTTTTGCGCTGCTAACCCTGCTCTATTGAGTCGTCGACTATAATCAGCAGCAAAAGACCTAAGTTTCGATTTTAAAGTGTCCCACCACCTATTCCCAACCACAGCTCCCGACAATTCCCGCTGTAGCATTAGTAAAAGCTGATCACGGAAATCTTGCTCACCAAATAATGATGAGTTCAATTTCCAATAACCAGCCATCTTAACCCTAGGCTTATCTAAGTTTACCCGAACCCGGACAAGCCTATGATCCGAGTAAACTATAAAATGGAAACTTGGACATTCTAAGAGCCCTACTTCGACTCTCTTAACTAGAACTCGGTCGATGTAGCTTGCGCTACCCACCGAGCTGCCGGCCCTAGTCCAAGTCCATGCTACCTCCCGGGGGTGTTCATTTCGATACTTATCGACGAGATCGAACCCGTCGATGAAGTCCCGAAATGGTTTCACATCCGGATTGTTAGTACCCGCTTTTTGCCCTACACGATCTATCGAGGGATCAAGGACGGCATTCCAATCACCCGCTAGAACTACCGAACGAGAAGTCGTCAAAAACGGCTCGATCTGCCGAAACAAACCAGGCCGCTGCGCATTGTCATTGGGCGCATAAACCCCAATGAGACGAAGAGCCTTATCCTTTATGGTAATATCCAGCACGCAAAGCCTGCCCGCCGGATCCGCGAAGACAAGAGCACAAACCGCGTCTAGAGACTTGCTAACCAGCCAGGAAACACCCCTCGAGCGTCCATCAAAACATGCTGAAAAGAGGACGAACCTCTTAGACAGAATGTCCTCATAATCGCGAGCTAAGAAACGGGTTTCCTGCACGCAACATACATCCACCCCGAGGCGCTGAAGATCGCGATCGAGCCTCACCCTTCGAGACTCCGACCTCAGGCCCCGGACATTTAAGCTTGCTAACCAGAGAGCCATTATCAGACCTAGTTAGGGTTGGGACACTGGTTTAAACATGGTCGGAGTCAGGATACCGACAGCCTCTCCCATAGAGCCATGGCCCATCTCATTATTGATGGTGCCGTCCTGCGAGAGACCGCCAATATCCCAAGGAAATGTTAACTTTAAAGCTCTATAAAGGGATGGGTGAACTAAAACAGGGACCCTCCCCGTACAAAACTGCTTTAAATTGTCCAGCTCCTTGCTTTGAGCTATGGCGATCGGTGGAGTCATGTCATACGAAAAACCGGCCTCATCAAACATGGCCCATGCCTGCCGAGCCCCAGCACCAGTCCTAATTACGGTTAGTACCCTCTGGGCATTGGGAAAGTTTTGGGGCTCTTCGACATCTTTGTCGGCATACTGTCTAATTGATAATAAATAACGCAACTCTTTTATACGGTTGCCATAATCTCTGGCCCTTTCAGCCTGGGCCGGGGAAATTTTACAAAGGTCTTCCCCAGAATTGTAGATGAATTTTTTCTTTTTTTTTTCTTTGGAATCATGGGTGGGGCTTCTTTGCCTTTTAGGAGCGGGAGGGGGCATATCACGGTTTCGAGTGGGAGAAGGGCTGGGAAGAGGGGTAGAAGAGGCCTTTTCTTTGTAAGGGCTGGGACGAGGGGTGGAAGAGGCTTTTTCTTTGTAAGGGCTGGGAAGAGGGGTGGCAGAGGATTTTTCTTTGTAAGGGCTGGGCTCTCTACTGAGGGGAACAGGTGTTGAGGGAGGGGTCGCTTTTTTTTTGGGAGACTTGTTTTTGGGCGTCGCTGGTGGGGACAAGGAAGATGAAGTAGAGGGAGTGGCTTTTGGAGTTTTCCTCTCCTTGTCCAATTTTTCTTTCAGCAGTTTAATTTTTTCCGTCTTCGCAAACCCTGGATCATATTTGAGACACTGCTCTTTCAGCTTTGCTTCAGAGACCGGGTCGTCGCCCTTAGCGTTGATATTGGGAGTGGGCCTGTCTGTATCTTTTGCCCTTGCGGCTTCATTGGGACGAGGCCCCGCTGTCTGGCGCTTCCCTCTGGCCTTGCCAGCAACCAGCCATTCCCCCTCCCCCTTCTCCACGACTGCACTAGCAGCGGGCGAAGGCTCTTTGGGGAATGTGGCTTCGGATGTTTCGCCAACCGGGGGATTTTCCGCACCGGTCCCAGATGCTGACATGCCCATTACAGGCGTGGCGGTAGTTAAAGACTCGGTCAGAGGGGTATTTTGGTCGACGACGGGCGCCTGACTTCCAGAGGCCTTCTTCTCTGGGCAGGAAGAGGAAAGGTGACCAGGCTTTCCGCACTTCCAGCATACGGGCTTGCGACCGGTCACAATGACCGGTAACTTCAGGCGCCCTACTTCCAGACAGTTGGGGATGGAGCGGAAGGCATCAACGCTCAACATTATTTGAAAGCTCCACCCCCCTTTCAGGCTATCGCAGGTCGCACTCAAGATTTCCCCGTACTGCGATAGGAACGCAGCAAGGTGTTCCCCGATAACCTGAGGAGGAACCTCATATATTGCTACCGTGGTCCTTCTTCGGCCTTCGTACTCTGTGCGCAGGATAAGATCTTTTGTAATCAAGTCCCGACTTGATGCTGCGACACAGTCTTCCGGCGTGGGTAGCAATACGTCCCACATGAAAAAGCCGGCTCCTTTCACAACTCGGAGGGGCTTGAACCCCAAGGACTCCAGTGATTTTATCACTGTGTCTTTCGTCGAGCGACAAATTTTGCGCGTACGCTTGTCCACGACGAAGACCGATACCATTCGTTTGTCAATCTTTCTCAATTCTTGGACGTCTTCCAAGAGTCCACCTTCTACGACAAGGTGAGCGTAACTCTTGGCTCGCTCCAAAAATTCCGCAACATTGATCACGCAACTCGGTGGGGACGTCCAACAAGAGGGCGATTCCCCGGCCTCTGCATTCTTTGCTGCCTCGACTTTGTTATGCTCATCTTTTTCTGGTTCTGCAGTTTGGCTTTTTCTCGCCTCAGCTGCTTTCTTCAATGTGTCAACTATTTCCTCATTTGTTGGGATTAAAAATGGGAATTCATTTTCATCGTCTTTGTCCGGCGGTTTTTTTTTAATTGGAAACAAATGTTTCCTTACTGACCTTTTAAAGCCAGGATAAGCCGGTTTTTTCTTTTTTATAAGAAAAGATGGGGCTTTCACTTTTTTTTCCATTTTTTAAATGGGAAACGGGAGGGTTTGTAGGAGGACGTTATAAGGCATAAGAGAGAGAGAAGGGGAGGGAGGGAGGAAGGGGAAAAAAAAAAAAAAAAAAAAAAAAGGAGGGGGGTGAAAATATGGGGGGTCAGCAAGGTCGGGAGGGTGGTAATAAATCAGGGGGTAATAAAAAAAAGGGGAGAAATGTGGGTGGTACAACAATTCAAAAGGAACGAACAAAGCAAAACAAATAGCAAAACAAATGCACGTACAAAAACAAGTAAACAAGTTTCGCCAAAAGGCGAAACTACAAATTAAAACAATCACAAAAATTAAAGGTACAATAGACAAGAAAACAACAGATTAAAGAACGAAAGGAAGAGAAGGAAAAACGCGATACAAAAAACGAAACACTAAATATGACAAGTTACAAGATGGCCGCCGTTAAAAACGGTCAACCGAAAACGAAAAGGTAAACAAGGAACGAAAAAGATGGACAGAAATTACAAAAATAAACACAAAATTTACAAACACTAAATTTACAAACAAATATTTAACACACGGAATTAACAGATAAAACGCAGAACTTTACACAGAACTAAAATAACACGTAATAAACAAAGGAAAATAAAAAGGTCGAACGTATGAAAAATAAACGGAAGAACTTTTTTTTTTTTTTTTTTTTTTTTTTTTGTTAAGTGGGCACGGGAAGAAGGTAAATTTACAAAAAATAAAACGTAAAAGAAAATCAAAAGGTTAATAAAGAAGTCAAAATAAAAATGGGGAGGATTTGGAATTAAAAGGAAAAAATCAACAATTTAAGAAATATTCAAACGCTAAAAAATTCAAAAAATAGTCAAACAAAGGTAGGTTAGAAAAACGGTCAAATAAAACTTAGCTAAATACAGCAGTCTGAAAAGCAAAGGTAAAAGGTCTCCAAAGTCAGAAAAATGACTAATACTCAAAAAAGAGTGAATTTTGGAGTGGTATTTATTGTACCAAAGTACAAATGTGGCACAAGGCCGAAAAGGGGGTTGGGAAAGGACGGTCATCTTCTGTCTTAACTTTTAACCTAGCTAGGCGCAAACACTGACCCGAACATACAAACAATATTCCTTTCACCAAAACAACACATCCATTACATACCATTCTTACTACATCCACCATAATACCTCAGAGACTCTATGAAGTCCTAACTAGTCCCCATATTTACAATACATTGTCTGTGGGGGGAGGGGTAAAAATAACAATCTAAAATCCCCAATGAATATTTACAATGAGTATAACTATATACAAGAAACTAAACAAAAGATTTTGTTAGTAGAAAACCCCCCCACAGCTCTAAATATGGCAGAAATGCGAGTTAACTGGCCGAAATCAATGCGGGGCTGAAAAAAATATAAAACATTCGTGCAATCCAACCATTCACTACAAACACGCACACATTCAAACACAACAACAAATACGAAAGACACTCTCGAAACGAAAGGCGCCCCGCACCCACCAGAGAACTGACATCACTAACCACCTAACGATGGGAGGGATGGGGAATTAAACAAAAGAAAATAAAAATAGGGCCAGAAATAAAAGGGGCCAATGAACATACACACCCTAGCTAAGTTAATCTGAAAAAAGATAAAAAAAACCAATTAACTGAAGCAAAACTGACCTAAGCTAACCTATACAGTGGAAGGGTTGCCAATGTTCAACCCAGCAATCCCAAAATCCTTAATGCCTAACCGGCATCAAAATGCCACTCCAAGTCAGCACCTTTCACTCTGCAGAGACGCGCAAGAATCACCCACCTTTCGCCAAATTCCAATGGATGGAGTCGCCTCCTTTCCGTCCTGATCTTGACTTTAAGCAGATGCTTAAAGTACAAGATCAGTTGGGAAGAGGAAAACTTCTCGTCCCCATGAAATTCCTTCTGTCGCGTCGTCCATATCACGACTCGCATAAGCCCCAGTAAGCAAAAGAACACATAGTGCTCATCCTTAGTCATCGGCGGTACTATATTGCTACAAACGGAACTGGCCTCGAGGACAAAAAACTTTCCGCGCAGCATGCGAACCATGATGCCTTCAACCAACTTGCACAGCGGAACTACGACACTACAATGAAAGAAGGCGTGACCTAGGGTCTCCACCTCCCCACTGCAGCGAACGCAGTTTGGCGACTTAGCCAATCCCGCTGCGCGAAGTCTTTTGGCGACCCAGACGGCCCTTCGAATCACCAGCCAGGTGAGTGATGCCTCAGGGTTAGTGAGACATTTCAACCCGGGCGCCCAAGGCCATATGCAGCGAGCCTCGCGCTTCGTCAGACCGAGCTCGCCTATCAAACTATCTTGAACGTTCCCCCTAACTAACACCTGATATAATGCCTTACGGGACAACGGCTGGACGTCAGAGAGGCCATCCTTCGCCCGTAAGAGTCGTTTGAGGGCAATCCGACATTCACGATAGAAAGAGCCCTCGCCACGAGGAGTACGAGCGGCCTCCTCCTCACACGAGCGCACATTTCTCAAGGATGGAAAATGTTTATGGACGTCTTCCTTCCAGAATTCGCCGTTCTCATCCAGTTGCATACACATCCGGTCTAGGTATGAAATGCGAAGCGTATGTTGACGAGTCTCAACGCAAGGCATCCCCAGACCGCCATCAGACGGATGGAGGTAACAGATCTCGCGACTAACCATGGCAGCCTTGCCTCTCCACAAGAAAGAGAACAAGAGCCTTACAAACGCCAGTAAAGTGCTAGACGGGAGTGGAAGCACGGAGAGTCGGTAAAGGAGAATCGGGTAGATGTGCGAAGCACATACTTCCGCCCTCCCCTTCAAGGAAAGATTCCTCCGAGTCCACAGACGTACTGCGAGCTCGGCCTTCTCTTGCACCTCCGACCAATTCATTTCCAGCAGGAGGTCGGGACCGAACCAGACGCCGAGTATCTTGACCGGCCCGTCCGTCCAGTGGAAAGGCCCGGGAAGAGAAACTCCCCTCCACGAACCCAACCGCAAGCCAACAGACTTATCGCGGTTGATCTTGGCCCCTGTCACCATCTCATAACCGTTGATTTCTCGGCTGACTTCGTTAATTTCGGCCCTACTCGACACCAGAACCGAAACGTCGTCAGCGTAGGCGGAGTACCTGGCCGAGGTGGTAGCACCAGGTAGGGAAATTCCGCGAAGGACCGGATTCGTCTTCAACTTACGCAGGAAAGGTTCCAGCGCAAGAACGTACAGCAATGGAGACAGCGGACAACCTTGACGAATGGAGCGAGACAAAATGAAAGGCTTCGATCGTACCCCATTCACTTCTACCAGCGCACCGGGAGTCGCATACAGCAGTCGGATCCAAGTGCGAAAGTGCGGCCCGAAACCGGCGGCCGAAAGAACAGCCTCCAGAAACCGATGGTCAACCCTATCGAAAGCCTTGGACTGATCCAAATTGATCAGCGCGGCATCACTGTCGACTTTCTCGATGATCAAGCGAACCAAATGCAGGTTGTCCTGAATAGTCCTGCCCTTCACAGCACAAGACTGCTCGGGACCAATCAGACTAGACAGGACAAGCTGCAAACGGTCAGCTAAGACCTTGGCTAAAATCTTCAACTCTGTATTTAACATCGTCAAAGGCCGATAATTATCTACCCCATCCCCACCGTCTTTCTTCTTGCGAAGCAACTTGATTACACCCCTGGTGAAGCGTTGAGGAATAGACCCCTGCTTCAACCAGTTGTTGAAAATCAGTGCCAGCAAGGGGACAAAGACGGGCGACTGCCTCAAGTACATTTCGTAGGGAAGACCATCCAATCCCGGAGTCTTGTCCAGGCCAACCTGCTTCAGCACATCCCAGATCTCAGACTCTGTTATGGGACCCTCGCACCCAGCCGCTTCAGCCGCCTCGAGGCGGGGAAAGTCGGCTAAATAGGCGTCGAACTGAGCAGTGCTCAGACCGGGCTCCCTGGTAAAAAGATCCTGAAAGTAGTCCCGAAAAGCCTCGCAAATACCCGCGTCTGTAGTCACAGTCCGCTTATCCGGCAATGTGATGCTCGCAATATGCCGACTAGATGCCCTACGAACTTCCTCTGAACGCAATGAGGCGGCCATATTCGTCGCCTCGCAAGACATTCTTTTTATCCTAGCCCTAACTACTAGAGCTTGATCCTTCTTGATCAGCAAGGAGGCCAGCTCCGCCTGAGCTACGGCTATGTCCCCACTAACACGGGATTTCACTGCCCGATCAACTTTGTCCTCTAGAGACTTTTGCGCTGCTAACCCTGCTCTATTGAGTCGTCGACTATAATCAGCAGCAAAAGACCTAAGTTTCGATTTTAAAGTGTCCCACCACCTATTCCCAACCACAGCTCCCGACAATTCCCGCTGTAGCATTAGTAAAAGCTGATCACGGAAATCTTGCTCACCAAATAATGATGAGTTCAATTTCCAATAACCAGCCATCTTAACCCTAGGCTTATCTAAGTTTACCCGAACCCGGACAAGCCTATGATCCGAGTAAACTATAAAATGGAAACTTGGACATTCTAAGAGCCCTACTTCGACTCTCTTAACTAGAACTCGGTCGATGTAGCTTGCGCTACCCACCGAGCTGCCGGCCCTAGTCCAAGTCCATGCTACCTCCCGGGGGTGTTCATTTCGATACTTATCGACGAGATCGAACCCGTCGATGAAGTCCCGAAATGGTTTCACATCCGGATTGTTAGTACCCGCTTTTTGCCCTACACGATCTATCGAGGGATCAAGGACGGCATTCCAATCACCCGCTAGAACTACCGAACGAGAAGTCGTCAAAAACGGCTCGATCTGCCGAAACAAACCAGGCCGCTGCGCATTGTCATTGGGCGCATAAACCCCAATGAGACGAAGAGCCTTATCCTTTATGGTAATATCCAGCACGCAAAGCCTGCCCGCCGGATCCGCGAAGACAAGAGCACAAACCGCGTCTAGAGACTTGCTAACCAGCCAGGAAACACCCCTCGAGCGTCCATCAAAACATGCTGAAAAGAGGACGAACCTCTTAGACAGAATGTCCTCATAATCGCGAGCTAAGAAACGGGTTTCCTGCACGCAACATACATCCACCCCGAGGCGCTGAAGATCGCGATCGAGCCTCACCCTTCGAGACTCCGACCTCAGGCCCCGGACATTTAAGCTTGCTAACCAGAGAGCCATTATCAGACCTAGTTAGGGTTGGGACACTGGTTTAAACATGGTCGGAGTCAGGATACCGACAGCCTCTCCCATAGAGCCATGGCCCATCTCATTATTGATGGTGCCGTCCTGCGAGAGACCGCCAATATCCCAAGGAAATGTTAACTTTAAAGCTCTATAAAGGGATGGGTGAACTAAAACAGGGACCCTCCCCGTACAAAACTGCTTTAAATTGTCCAGCTCCTTGCTTTGAGCTATGGCGATCGGTGGAGTCATGTCATACGAAAAACCGGCCTCATCAAACATGGCCCATGCCTGCCGAGCCCCAGCACCAGTCCTAATTACGGTTAGTACCCTCTGGGCATTGGGAAAGTTTTGGGGCTCTTCGACATCTTTGTCGGCATACTGTCTAATTGATAATAAATAACGCAACTCTTTTATACGGTTGCCATAATCTCTGGCCCTTTCAGCCTGGGCCGGGGAAATTTTACAAAGGTCTTCCCCAGAATTGTAGATGAATTTTTTCTTTTTTTTTTCTTTGGAATCATGGGTGGGGCTTCTTTGCCTTTTAGGAGCGGGAGGGGGCATATCACGGTTTCGAGTGGGAGAAGGGCTGGGAAGAGGGGTAGAAGAGGCCTTTTCTTTGTAAGGGCTGGGACGAGGGGTGGAAGAGGCTTTTTCTTTGTAAGGGCTGGGAAGAGGGGTGGCAGAGGATTTTTCTTTGTAAGGGCTGGGCTCTCTACTGAGGGGAACAGGTGTTGAGGGAGGGGTCGCTTTTTTTTTGGGAGACTTGTTTTTGGGCGTCGCTGGTGGGGACAAGGAAGATGAAGTAGAGGGAGTGGCTTTTGGAGTTTTCCTCTCCTTGTCCAATTTTTCTTTCAGCAGTTTAATTTTTTCCGTCTTCGCAAACCCTGGATCATATTTGAGACACTGCTCTTTCAGCTTTGCTTCAGAGACCGGGTCGTCGCCCTTAGCGTTGATATTGGGAGTGGGCCTGTCTGTATCTTTTGCCCTTGCGGCTTCATTGGGACGAGGCCCCGCTGTCTGGCGCTTCCCTCTGGCCTTGCCAGCAACCAGCCATTCCCCCTCCCCCTTCTCCACGACTGCACTAGCAGCGGGCGAAGGCTCTTTGGGGAATGTGGCTTCGGATGTTTCGCCAACCGGGGGATTTTCCGCACCGGTCCCAGATGCTGACATGCCCATTACAGGCGTGGCGGTAGTTAAAGACTCGGTCAGAGGGGTATTTTGGTCGACGACGGGCGCCTGACTTCCAGAGGCCTTCTTCTCTGGGCAGGAAGAGGAAAGGTGACCAGGCTTTCCGCACTTCCAGCATACGGGCTTGCGACCGGTCACAATGACCGGTAACTTCAGGCGCCCTACTTCCAGACAGTTGGGGATGGAGCGGAAGGCATCAACGCTCAACATTATTTGAAAGCTCCACCCCCCTTTCAGGCTATCGCAGGTCGCACTCAAGATTTCCCCGTACTGCGATAGGAACGCAGCAAGGTGTTCCCCGATAACCTGAGGAGGAACCTCATATATTGCTACCGTGGTCCTTCTTCGGCCTTCGTACTCTGTGCGCAGGATAAGATCTTTTGTAATCAAGTCCCGACTTGATGCTGCGACACAGTCTTCCGGCGTGGGTAGCAATACGTCCCACATGAAAAAGCCGGCTCCTTTCACAACTCGGAGGGGCTTGAACCCCAAGGACTCCAGTGATTTTATCACTGTGTCTTTCGTCGAGCGACAAATTTTGCGCGTACGCTTGTCCACGACGAAGACCGATACCATTCGTTTGTCAATCTTTCTCAATTCTTGGACGTCTTCCAAGAGTCCACCTTCTACGACAAGGTGAGCGTAACTCTTGGCTCGCTCCAAAAATTCCGCAACATTGATCACGCAACTCGGTGGGGACGTCCAACAAGAGGGCGATTCCCCGGCCTCTGCATTCTTTGCTGCCTCGACTTTGTTATGCTCATCTTTTTCTGGTTCTGCAGTTTGGCTTTTTCTCGCCTCAGCTGCTTTCTTCAATGTGTCAACTATTTCCTCATTTGTTGGGATTAAAAATGGGAATTCATTTTCATCGTCTTTGTCCGGCGGTTTTTTTTTAATTGGAAACAAATGTTTCCTTACTGACCTTTTAAAGCCAGGATAAGCCGGTTTTTTCTTTTTTATAAGAAAAGATGGGGCTTTCACTTTTTTTTCCATTTTTTAAATGGGAAACGGGAGGGTTTGTAGGAGGACGTTATAAGGCATAAGAGAGAGAGAAGGGGAGGGAGGGAGGAAGGGGAAAAAAAAAAAAAAAAAAAAAAAAGGAGGGGGGTGAAAATATGGGGGGTCAGCAAGGTCGGGAGGGTGGTAATAAATCAGGGGGTAATAAAAAAAAGGGGAGAAATGTGGGTGGTACAACAATTCAAAAGGAACGAACAAAGCAAAACAAATAGCAAAACAAATGCACGTACAAAAACAAGTAAACAAGTTTCGCCAAAAGGCGAAACTACAAATTAAAACAATCACAAAAATTAAAGGTACAATAGACAAGAAAACAACAGATTAAAGAACGAAAGGAAGAGAAGGAAAAACGCGATACAAAAAACGAAACACTAAATATGACAAGTTACAAGATGGCCGCCGTTAAAAACGGTCAACCGAAAACGAAAAGGTAAACAAGGAACGAAAAAGATGGACAGAAATTACAAAAATAAACACAAAATTTACAAACACTAAATTTACAAACAAATATTTAACACACGGAATTAACAGATAAAACGCAGAACTTTACACAGAACTAAAATAACACGTAATAAACAAAGGAAAATAAAAAGGTCGAACGTATGAAAAATAAACGGAAGAACTTTTTTTTTTTTTTTTTTTTTTTTTTTTGTTAAGTGGGCACGGGAAGAAGGTAAATTTACAAAAAATAAAACGTAAAAGAAAATCAAAAGGTTAATAAAGAAGTCAAAATAAAAATGGGGAGGATTTGGAATTAAAAGGAAAAAATCAACAATTTAAGAAATATTCAAACGCTAAAAAATTCAAAAAATAGTCAAACAAAGGTAGGTTAGAAAAACGGTCAAATAAAACTTAGCTAAATACAGCAGTCTGAAAAGCAAAGGTAAAAGGTCTCCAAAGTCAGAAAAATGACTAATACTCAAAAAAGAGTGAATTTTGGAGTGGTATTTATTGTACCAAAGTACAAATGTGGCACAAGGCCGAAAAGGGGGTTGGGAAAGGACGGTCATCTTCTGTCTTAACTTTTAACCTAGCTAGGCGCAAACACTGACCCGAACATACAAACAATATTCCTTTCACCAAAACAACACATCCATTACATACCATTCTTACTACATCCACCATAATACCTCAGAGACTCTATGAAGTCCTAACTAGTCCCCATATTTACAATACATTGTCTGTGGGGGGAGGGGTAAAAATAACAATCTAAAATCCCCAATGAATATTTACAATGAGTATAACTATATACAAGAAACTAAACAAAAGATTTTGTTAGTAGAAAACCCCCCCACAGCTCTAAATATGGCAGAAATGCGAGTTAACTGGCCGAAATCAATGCGGGGCTGAAAAAAATATAAAACATTCGTGCAATCCAACCATTCACTACAAACACGCACACATTCAAACACAACAACAAATACGAAAGACACTCTCGAAACGAAAGGCGCCCCGCACCCACCAGAGAACTGACATCACTAACCACCTAACGATGGGAGGGATGGGGAATTAAACAAAAGAAAATAAAAATAGGGCCAGAAATAAAAGGGGCCAATGAACATACACACCCTAGCTAAGTTAATCTGAAAAAAGATAAAAAAAACCAATTAACTGAAGCAAAACTGACCTAAGCTAACCTATACAGTGGAAGGGTTGCCAATGTTCAACCCAGCAATCCCAAAATCCTTAATGCCTAACCGGCATCAAAATGCCACTCCAAGTCAGCACCTTTCACTCTGCAGAGACGCGCAAGAATCACCCACCTTTCGCCAAATTCCAATGGATGGAGTCGCCTCCTTTCCGTCCTGATCTTGACTTTAAGCAGATGCTTAAAGTACAAGATCAGTTGGGAAGAGGAAAACTTCTCGTCCCCATGAAATTCCTTCTGTCGCGTCGTCCATATCACGACTCGCATAAGCCCCAGTAAGCAAAAGAACACATAGTGCTCATTCTTAGTCATCGGCGGTACTATATTGCTACAAACGGAACTGGCCTCGAGGACAAAAAACTTTCCGCGCAGCATGCGAACCATGATGCCTTCAACCAACTTGCACAGCGGAACTACGACACTACAATGAAAGAAGGCGTGACCTAGGGTCTCCACCTCCCCACTGCAGCGAACGCAGTTTGGCGACTTAGCCAATCCCGCTGCGCGAAGTCTTTTGGCGACCCAGACGGCCCTTCGAATCACCAGCCAGGTGAGTGATGCCTCAGGGTTAGTGAGACATTTCAACCCGGGCGCCCAAGGCCATATGCAGCGAGCCTCGCGCTTCGTCAGACCGAGCTCGCCTATCAAACTATCTTGAACGTTCCCCCTAACTAACACCTGATATAATGCCTTACGGGACAACGGCTGGACGTCAGAGAGGCCATCCTTCGCCCGTAAGAGTCGTTTGAGGGCAATCCGACATTCACGATAGAAAGAGCCCTCGCCACGAGGAGTACGAGCGGCCTCCTCCTCACACGAGCGCACATTTCTCAAGGATGGAAAATGTTTATGGACGTCTTCCTTCCAGAATTCGCCGTTCTCATCCAGTTGCATACACATCCGGTCTAGGTATGAAATGCGAAGCGTATGTTGACGAGTCTCAACGCAAGGCATCCCCAGACCGCCATCAGACGGATGGAGGTAACAGATCTCGCGACTAACCATGGCAGCCTTGCCTCTCCACAAGAAAGAGAACAAGAGCCTTACAAACGCCAGTAAAGTGCTAGACGGGAGTGGAAGCACGGAGAGTCGGTAAAGGAGAATCGGGTAGATGTGCGAAGCACATACTTCCGCCCTCCCCTTCAAGGAAAGATTCCTCCGAGTCCACAGACGTACTGCGAGCTCGGCCTTCTCTTGCACCTCCGACCAATTCATTTCCAGCAGGAGGTCGGGACCGAACCAGACGCCGAGTATCTTGACCGGCCCGTCCGTCCAGTGGAAAGGCCCGGGAAGAGAAACTCCCCTCCACGAACCCAACCGCAAGCCAACAGACTTATCGCGGTTGATCTTGGCCCCTGTCACCATCTCATAACCGTTGATTTCTCGGCTGACTTCGTTAATTTCGGCCCTACTCGACACCAGAACCGAAACGTCGTCAGCGTAGGCGGAGTACCTGGCCGAGGTGGTAGCACCAGGTAGGGAAATTCCGCGAAGGACCGGATTCGTCTTCAACTTACGCAGGAAAGGTTCCAGCGCAAGAACGTACAGCAATGGAGACAGCGGACAACCTTGACGAATGGAGCGAGACAAAATGAAAGGCTTCGATCTTACCCCATTCACTTCTACCAGCGCACCGGGAGTCGCATACAGCAGTCGGATCCAAGTGCGAAAGTGCGGCCCGAAACCGGCGGCCGAAAGAACAGCCTCCAGAAACCGATGGTCAACCCTATCGAAAGCCTTGGACTGATCCAAATTGATCAGCGCGGCATCACTGTCGACTTTCTCGATGATCAAGCGAACCAAATGCAGGTTGTCCTGAATAGTCCTGCCCTTCACAGCACAAGACTGCTCGGGACCAATCAGACTAGACAGGACAAGCTGCAAACGGTCAGCTAAGACCTTGGCTAAAATCTTCAACTCTGTATTTAACATCGTCAAAGGCCGATAATTATCTACCCCATCCCCACCGTCTTTCTTCTTGCGAAGCAACTTGATTACACCCCTGGTGAAGCGTTGAGGAATAGACCCCTGCTTCAACCAGTTGTTGAAAATCAGTGCCAGCAAGGGGACAAAGACGGGCGACTGCCTCAAGTACATTTCGTAGGGAAGACCATCCAATCCCGGAGTCTTGTCCAGGCCAACCTGCTTCAGCACATCCCAGATCTCAGACTCTGTTATGGGACCCTCGCACCCAGCCGCTTCAGCCGCCTCGAGGCGGGGAAAGTCGGCTAAATAGGCGTCGAACTGAGCAGTGCTCAGACCGGGCTCCCTGGTAAAAAGATCCTGAAAGTAGTCCCGAAAAGCCTCGCAAATACCCGCGTCTGTAGTCACAGTCCGCTTATCCGGCAATGTGATGCTCGCAATATGCCGACTAGATGCCCTACGAACTTCCTCTGAACGCAATGAGGCGGCCATATTCGTCGCCTCGCAAGACATTCTTTTTATCCTAGCCCTAACTACTAGAGCTTGATCCTTCTTGATAAGCAAGGAGGCCAGCTCCGCCTGAGCTACGGCTATGTCCCCACTAACACGGGATTTCACTGCCCGATCAACTTTGTCCTCTAGAGACTTTTGCGCTGCTAACCCTGCTCTATTGAGTCGTCGACTATAATCAGCAGCAAAAGACCTAAGTTTCGATTTTAAAGTGTCCCACCACCTATTCCCAACCACAGCTCCCGACAATTCCCGCTGTAGCATTAGTAAAAGCTGATCACGGAAATCTTGCTCACCAAATAATGATGAGTTCAATTTCCAATAACCAGCCATCTTAACCCTAGGCTTATCTAAGTTTACCCGAACCCGGACAAGCCTATGATCCGAGTAAACTATAAAATGGAAACTTGGACATTCTAAGAGCCCTACTTCGACTCTCTTAACTAGAACTCGGTCGATGTAGCTTGCGCTACCCCCCGAGCTGCCGGCCCTAGTCCAAGTCCATGCTACCTCCCGGGGGTGTTCATTTCGATACTTATCGACGAGATCGAACCCGCCGATGAAGTCCCGAAATGGTTTCACATCCGGATTGTTAGTACCCGCTTTTTGCCCTACACGATCTATCGAGGGATCAAGGACGGCATTCCAATCACCCGCTAGAACTACCGAACGAGAAGTCGTCAAAAACGGCTCGATCTGCCGAAACAAACCAGGCCGCTGCGCATTGTCATTGGGCGCATAAACCCCAATGAGACGAAGAGCCTTATCCTTTATGGTAATATCCAGCACGCAAAGCCTGCCCGCCGGATCCGCGAAGACAAGAGCACAAACCGCGTCTAGAGACTTGCTAACCAGCCAGGAAACACCCCTCGAGCGTCCATCAAAACATGCTGAAAAGAGGACGAACCTCTTAGACAGAATGTCCTCATAATCGCGAGATAAGAAACGGGTTTCCTGCACGCAACATACATCCACCCCGAGGCGCTGAAGATCGCGATCGAGCCTCACCCTTCGAGACTCCGACCTCAGGCCCCGGACATTTAAACTTGCTAACCAGAGAGCCATTATCAGACCTAATTAGGGTTGGGACACTGGTTTAAACATGGTCGGAGTCAGGATACCGACAGCCTCTCCCATAGAGCCATGGCCCATCTCATTATTGATGGTGCCGTCCTGCGAGAGACCGCCAATATCCCAAGGAAATGTTAACTTTAAAGCTCTATACAGGGATGGGTGAACTAAAACAGGGACCCTCCCCGTACAAAACTGCTTTAAATTGTCCAGCTCCTTGCTTTGAGCTATGGCGATCGGTGGAGTCATGTCATACGAAAAACCGGCCTCATCAAACATGGCCCATGCCTGCCGAGCCCCAGCACCAGTCCTAATCACGGTTAGTACCCTCTGGGCATTGGGAAAGTTTTGGGGCTCTTCGACATCTTTGTCGGCATACTGTCTAATTGACAATAAATAACGCAACTCTTTTATACGGTTGCCATAATCTCTGGCCCTTTCAGCCTGGGCCGGGGAAATTTTACAAAGATCTTCCCCTGAATTGTAGATGAATTTTTTCTTTTTTTTTTCTTTAGAATCATGGGTGGGGCTTCTTTGCCTTTTAGGAGCGGGAGGGGGCATTTCACGGTTTCGAGTGGGAGAAGGGCTGGGAAGAGGGGTAGAAGAGGCCTTTTCTTTGTAAGGGCTGGGACGAGGGGTGGAAGAGGCTTTTTCTTTGTAAGGGCTGGGAAGAGGGGTGGCAGAGGATTTTACTTTGTAAGGGCTGGGCTCTCTACTGAGGGGAACAGGTGTTGAGGGAGGGGTCGCTTTTTTTTTGGGAGACTTGTTTTTGGGCGTCGCTGGTGGGGACATGGAAGATGAAGTAGAGGGAGTGGCTTTTGGAGTTTTCCTCTCCTTGTCCAATTTTTCTTTCAGCAGTTTAATTTTTTCCGTCTTCGCAAACCCTGGATCATATTTGAGACACTGCTCTTTCAGCTTTGCTTCAGAGACCGGGTCGTCGCCCTTAGCGTTGATATTGGGAGTGGGCCTGTCTGTATCTTTTGCCCTTGCGGCTTCATTGGGACGAGGCCCCGCTGTCTGGCGCTTCCCTCTGGCCTTGCCAGCAACCAGCCATTCCCCCTCCCCCTTCTCCACGACTGCACTAGCAGCGGGCGAAGGCTCCTTGGGGAATGTGGCTTCGGATGTTTTGCCAACCGGGGGATTTTCCGCACCGGTCCCAGATGCTGACATGCCCATTACAGGCGTGGCGGTAGTTAAAGACTCGGTCAGAGGGGGATTTTGGTCGACGACGGGCGCCTGACTTCCAGAGGCCTTCTTCTCTGGGCAGGAAGAGGAAAGGTGACCAGGCTTTCCGCACTTCCAGCATACGGGCTTGCGACCGGTCACAATGACCGGTAACTTCAGGCGCCCCACTTCCAGACAGTTGGGGATGGAGCGGAAGGCATCTACGCTCAACATGATTTGAAAACTCCACCCCCCTTTCAGGCTATCGCAGGTAGCACTTAATATTTCGCCGTACTGCGAAAGAAACGCAGCAAGGTGTTCCCCGATAACCTGAGGAGGAACCTCATATATTGCTACCGTGGTCCTTCTTCGCCCTTCGTACTCTGTGCGCAGGATAAGATCTTTTGTTATCAAGTCCCGACTTGATGCTGCGACACAGTCTTCCGGCGTGGGTAGCAATACGTCCCACATGAAAAAGCCGGCTCCTTTCACAACTCGGAGGGGCTTGAACCCCAAGGACTCCAGTGATTTTATCACTGTGTCTTTCGTCGAGCGACAAATTTTGCGCGTACGCTTGTCCACGACGAAGACCGATACCATTCGTTTTTCAATCTTTCTCAATTCTTGGACGTCTTCCAAGAGTCCACCTTCTACGACAAGGTGAGCGTAACTCTTGGCTCGCTCCAAAAATTCCGCAACATTGATCACGCAACTCGGTGGGGACGTCCAACAAGAGGGCGATTCCCCGGCCTCTGCATTCTTTGCTGCCTCGACTTTGTTATGCTCATCTTTTTCTGGTTCTGCAGTTTGGCTTTTTCTCGCCTCAGCTGCTTTCTTCAATGTGTCAACTATTTCCTCATTTGTTGGGATTAAAAATGGGAATTCATTTTCATCGTCTTTGTCCGGCGGTTTTTTTTTAATTGGAAACAAATGTTTCCTTACTGACCTTTTAAAGCCAGGATAAGCCGGTTTTTTCTTTTTTATAAGAAAAGATGGGGCTTTCACTTTTTTTTCCATTTTTTAAATGGGAAACGGGAGGGTTTGTAGGAGGACGTTATAAGGCATAAGAGAGAGAGAAGGGGAGGGAGGGAGGAAGGGAAGAAAAAAAAAAAAAAAAAAAAAAAAAAAAAAAAGAGGGGGGTGAAAATATGGGGGGGTCAGCAAGGTCGGGAGGGTGGTAATAAATCAGGAGGTAATAAAAAATGGGGAGAAATGTGGGTGGTACAACAATTCAAAAGGAACGAACAAAGCAAAACAAATAGCAAAACAAATGCACGTACGAAGACAAGTAAACAAGTTTCGCCAAAAGGCGAAACTACAAATTAAAACAATCACAAAAACAAAAAATTAAAGGTACAATAGACAAGAAAACAATAAATTAAAAAACGAAAAGAAAAGAAAGAAAAACGCAATACAAAAACAAAACACTAAATATGACAAGTTACAAGATGGCCGCCGTTAAAAACGGTCAACCGAAAACAAAAAGGTAAACAAGGAACGAAAAAGATGGACAGAAGTTACAAAATAAACACAAAATTTACAAACACTAAATTTACAAACAAATATTTAACACACGAAATTAACAGATAAAACGCAGAACTTTACACAGAACTAAAATAACACGTAATAAACAAGGAAAAATAAAAAGGTCGAACGTAGGAAAAAATAAACGGAAGAACTTTTTTTTTTTTTTTTTTTTTTTTTTTTTGTTAAGTGGGCACGGGAAGAAGGAAACTTTACAAAAATAAAATGTAAGAGAAAATCAAAAGGTTAATTAATAAAGAAGTCAAAATAAAAATGGGGAGGATTTGGAATTAAAAAAGGAAAAAATCAAAAATTTACAAATATTCAAAAAATAGTCAAAGAAAACTTTGTTAGATAAAACGGTCAAACAAAAACTTAGCTAAATACAGCAGTCTGAAAAGCAAAGGTAAAAGGTCTCCAAAGTCAGAAAAATGACTAATACTCAAAAAAGAGTGAATTTTGGAGTGGTATTTATTGTACCAAAGTACAAATGTGGCACAAGGCCGAAAAGGGGGTTGGGAAAGGACGGTCATCTTCTGTCTTAACTTTTAACTTAGCTAGGCGCAAACACTGACCCGAACATACAAACAATATTCCTTTCACCAAAACAACACATCCATTACATACCATTCTTACTACATCCACCATAATACCTCAGAGACTCTATGAAGTCCTAACTAGTCCCCATATTTACAATACATTGTCTGTGGGGGGAGGGGTAAAAATAACAATCTAAAATCCCCAATGAATATTTACAATGAGTATAACTATATACAAGAAACTAAACAAAAGTTTTTGTTAGTAAAAAAACCCCCACAGCTCTAAATATGGCAGAAATGCCAGTTAACTGGACGAAAACAATGCGGGGCTGAAAAAAATTATAAAACATTCATACAATCCAAACATTCACTACAAACACGCACACATTCAAACACAACAACAAATACGAAAGACACTCTCGAAACGAAAGGCGCCCCGCACCCACCAGAGAACTGACATCACTAACCACCTAACGATGGGAGGGATGGGGAATTAAACAAAAGAAAATAAAAATAGGGCCAGAAATAAAAGGGGCCAATGAACATACACACCCTAGCTAAGTTAATCTGAAAAAAGATAAAAAAAAACAATTAACTGAAGCAAAACTGACCTAAGCTAACCTATACAGTGGAAGGGTTGCCAATGTTCAACCCAGCAATCCCAAAATCCTTAATGCCTAACCGGCATCAAAATGCCACTCCAAGTCAGCACCTTTCACTCTGCAGAGACGCGCAAGAATCACCCACCTTTCGCCAAATTCCAATGGATGGAGTCGCCTCCTTTCCGTCCTGATCTTGACTTTAAGCAGATGCTTAAAGTACAAGATCAGTTGGGAAGAGGAAAACTTCTCGTCCCCATGAAATTCCTTCTGTCGCGTCGTCCATATCACGACTCGCATAAGCCCCAGTAAGCAAAAGAACACATAGTGCTCATCCTTAGTCATCGGCGGTACTATATTGCTACAAACGGAACTGGCCTCGAGGACAAAAAACTTTCCGCGCAGCATGCGAACCATGATGCCTTCAACCAACTTGCACAGCGGAACTACGACACTACACTGAAAAAAGGCGTGACCTAGGGTCTCCACCTCCCCACTGCAGCGAACGCAGTTTGGCGACTTAGCCAATCCCGCTGCGCGAAGTCTTTTGGCGACCCAGAGGGCCCTTCGAATCACCAGCCAGGTGAGTGATGCCTCAGGGTTAGTGAGACATTTCAACCCGGGCGCCCAAGGCCATATGCAGCGAGCCTCGCGCTTCGTCAGACCGAGCTCGCCTATCAAACTGTCTTGAACGTTCCCCCTAACTAACACCTGATATAATGCCTTACGGGACAACGGCTGGACGTCAGAGAGGCCATCCTTCGCCCGTAAGAGTCGTTTGAGGGCAATCCGACATTCACGATAGAAAGAGCCCTCGCCACGAGGAGTACGAGCGGCCTCCTCCTCACACGAGCGCACATTTCTCAAGGATGGAAAATGTTTATGGACGTCTTCCTTCCAGAATTCGCCGTTCTCATCCAGTTGCATACACATCCGGTCTAGGTATGAAATGCGAAGCGTATGTTGACGAGTCTCAACGCAAGGCATCCCCAGACCGCCATCAGACGGATGGAGGTAACAGATCTCGCGACTAACCATGGCAGCCTTGCCTCTCCACAAGAAAGAGAACAAGAGCCTTACAAACGCCAGTAAAGTGCTAGACGGGAGTGGAAGCACGGAGAGTCGGTAAAGGAGAATCGGGTAGATGTGCGAAGCACATACTTCCGCCCTCCCCTTCAAGGAAAGATTCCTCCGAGTCCACAGACGTACTGCGAGCTCGGCCTTCTCTTGCACCTCCGACCAATTCATTTCCAGCAGGAGGTCGGGACCGAACCAGACGCCGAGTATCTTGACCGGCCCGTCCGTCCAGTGGAAAGGCCCGGGAAGAGAAACTCCCCTCCACGAACCCAACCGCAAGCCAACAGACTTATCGCGGTTGATCTTGGCCCCTGTCACCATCTCATAACCGTTGATTTCTCGGCTGACTTCGTTAATTTCGGCCCTACTCGACACCAGAACCGAAACGTCGTCAGCGTAGGCGGAGTACCTGGCCGAGGTGGTAGCACCAGGTAGGGAAATTCCGCGAAGGACCGGATTCGTCTTCAACTTACGCAGGAAAGGTTCCAGCGCAAGAACGTACAGCAATGGAGACAGCGGACAACCTTGACGAATGGAGCGAGACAAAATGAAAGGCTTCGATCTTACCCCATTCACTTCTACCAGCGCACCGGGAGCCGCATACAGCAGTCGGATCCAAGTGCGAAAGTGCGGCCCGAAACCGGCGGCCGAAAGAACAGCCTCCAGAAACCGATGGTCAACCCTATCGAAAGCCTTGGACTGATCCAAATTGATCAGCGCGGCATCACTGTCGACTTTCTCGATGATCAAGCGAACCAAATGCAGGTTGTCCTGAATAGTCCTGCCCTTCACAGCACAAGACTGCTCGGGACCAATCAGACTAGACAGGACAAGCTGCAAACGGTCAGCTAAGACCTTGGCTAAAATCTTCAACTCTGTATTTAACATCGTCAAAGGCCGATAATTATCTACCCCATCCCCACCGTCTTTCTTCTTGCGAAGCAACTTGATTACACCCCTGGTGAAGCGTTGAGGAATAGACCCCTGCTTCAACCAGTTGTTGAAAATCAGTGCCAGCAAGGGGACAAAGACGGGCGACTGCCTCAAGTACATTTCGTAGGGAAGACCATCCAATCCCGGAGTCTTGTCCAGGCCAACCTGCTTCAGCACATCCCAGATCTCAGACTCTGTTATGGGACCCTCGCACCCAGCCGCTTCAGCCGCCTCGAGGCGGGGAAAGTCGGCTAAATAGGCGTCGAACTGAGCAGTGCTCAGACCGGGCTCCCTGGTAAAAAGATCCTGAAAGTAGTCCCGAAAAGCCTCGCAAATACCCGCGTCTGTAGTCACAGTCCGCTTATCCGGCAATGTGATGCTCGCAATATGCCGACTAGATGCCCTACGAACTTCCTCTGAACGCAATGAGGCGGCCATATTCGTCGCCTCGCAAGACATTCTTTTTATCCTAGCCCTAACTACTAGAGCTTGATCCTTCTTGATAAGCAAGGAGGCCAGCTCCGCCTGAGCTACGGCTATGTCCCCACTAACACGGGATTTCACTGCCCGATCAACTTTGTCCTCTAGAGACTTTTGCGCTGCTAACCCTGCTCTATTGAGTCGTCGACTATAATCAGCAGCAAAAGACCTAAGTTTGGATTTTAAAGTGTCCCACCACCTATTCCCAACCACAGCTCCCGACAATTCCCGCTGTAGCATTAGTAAAAGCTGATCACGGAAATCTTGCTCACCAAATAATGATGAGTTCAATTTCCAATAACCAGCCATCTTAACCCTAGGCTTATCTAAGTTTACCCGAACCCGGACAAGCCTATGATCCGAGTAAACTATAAAATGGAAACTTGGACATTCTAACAGCCCTACTTCGACTCTCTTAACTAGAACTCGGTCGATGTAGCTTGCGCTACCCACCGAGCTGCCGGCCCTAGTCCAAGTCCATGCTACCTCCCGGGGGTGTTCATTTCGATACTTATCGACGAGATCGAACCCGTCGATGAAGTCCCGAAATGGTTTCACATCCGGATTGTTAGTACCCGCTTTTTGCCCTACACGATCTATCGAGGGATCAAGGACGGCATTCCAATCACCCGCTAGAACTACTGAACGAGAAGTCGTCAAAAACGGCTCGATCTGCCGAAACAAACCAGGCCGCTGCGCATTGTCATTGGGCGCATAAACCCCAATGAGACGAAGAGCCTTATCCTTTATGGTAATATCCAGCACGCAAAGCCTGCCCGCCGGATCCGCGAAGACAAGAGCACAAACCGCGTCTAGAGACTTGCTAACCATCCAGGAAACACCCCTCGAGCGTCCATCAAAACATGCTGAAAAGAGGACGAACCTCTTAGACAGAATGTCCTCATAATCGCGAGATAAGAAACGGGTTTCCTGCACGCAACATACATCCACCCCGAGGCGCTGAAGATCGCGATCGAGCCTCACCCTTCGAGACTCCGACCTCAGGCCCCGGACATTTAAGCTTGCTAACCAGAGCGCCATTATCAGACCTAATTAGGGTTGGGACACTGGTTTAAACATGGTCGGAGTCAGGATACCGACAGCCTCTCCCATAGACCCATGGCCCATCTCATTATTGATGGTGCCGTCCTGCGAGAGACCGCCAATATCCCAAGGAAATGTTAATTTTAAAGCCCTATACAGGGAGGGGTGAACTAAAACAGGGACCCTCCCCGTACAAAATTGCTTTAAATGTTCCAGCTCCTTGCTTTGAGCTATGGCGATCGGTGGAGACATGTCATAGGAAAAACCGGCCTCATCAAACATGGCCCATGCCTGCCGAGCCCCAGCACCAGTCCTAATCACGGTTAGTACCCTCTGGGCATTGGGAAAGTTTTGGGGCTCTTCGACATCTTTGTCGGCATACTGTCTAATTGACAATAAATAACGCAACTCTTTTATACGGTTGCCATAATCTCTGGCCCTTTCAGCCTGGGCCGGGGAAATTTTACAAAGATCTTCCCCTGAATTGTAGATGAATTTTTTCTTTTTTTTTTCTTTAGAATCATGGGTGGGGCTTCTTTGCCTTTTAGGAGCGGGAGGGGGCATTTCACGGTTTCGAGTGGGAGAAGGGCTGGGAAGAGGGGTAGAAGAGGCCTTTTCTTTGTAAGGGCTGGGACGAGGGGTGGAAGAGGCTTTTTCTTTGTAAGGGCTGGGAAGAGGGGTGGCAGAGGATTTTACTTTGTAAGGGCTGGGCTCTCTACTGAGGGGAACAGGTGTTGAGGGAGGGGTCGCTTTTTTTTTGGGAGACTTGTTTTTGGGCGTCGCTGGTGGGGACATGGAAGATGAAGTAGAGGGAGTGGCTTTTGGAGTTTTCCTCTCCTTGTCCAATTTTTCTTTCAGCAGTTTAATTTTTTCCGTCTTCGCAAACCCTGGATCATATTTGAGACACTGCTCTTTCAGCTTTGCTTCAGAGACCGGGTCGTCGCCCTTAGCGTTGATATTGGGAGTGGGCCTGTCTGTATCTTTTGCCCTTGCGGCTTCATTGGGACGAGGCCCCGCTGTCTGGCGCTTCCCTCTGGCCTTGCCAGCAACCAGCCATTCCCCCTCCCCCTTCTCCACGACTGCACTAGCAGCGGGCGAAGGCTCCTTGGGGAATGTGGCTTCGGATGTTTTGCCAACCGGGGGATTTTCCGCACCGGTCCCAGATGCTGACATGCCCATTACAGGCGTGGCGGTAGTTAAAGACTCGGTCAGAGGGGGATTTTGGTCGACGACGGGCGCCTGACTTCCAGAGGCCTTCTTCTCTGGGCAGGAAGAGGAAAGGTGACCAGGCTTTCCGCACTTCCAGCATACGGGCTTGCGACCGGTCACAATGACCGGTAACTTCAGGCGCCCCACTTCCAGACAGTTGGGGATGGAGCGGAAGGCATCTACGCTCAACATGATTTGAAAACTCCACCCCCCTTTCAGGCTATCGCAGGTAGCACTTAATATTTCGCCGTACTGCGAAAGAAACGCAGCAAGGTGTTCCCCGATAACCTGAGGAGGAACCTCATATATTGCTACCGTGGTCCTTCTTCGCCCTTCGTACTCTGTGCGCAGGATAAGATCTTTTGTTATCAAGTCCCGACTTGATGCTGCGACACAGTCTTCCGGCGTGGGTAGCAATACGTCCCACATGAAAAAGCCGGCTCCTTTCACAACTCGGAGGGGCTTGAACCCCAAGGACTCCAGTGATTTTATCACTGTGTCTTTCGTCGAGCGACAAATTTTGCGCGTACGCTTGTCCACGACGAAGACCGATACCATTCGTTTTTCAATCTTTCTCAATTCTTGGACGTCTTCCAAGAGTCCACCTTCTACGACAAGGTGAGCGTAACTCTTGGCTCGCTCCAAAAATTCCGCAACATTGATCACGCAACTCGGTGGGGACGTCCAACAAGAGGGCGATTCCCCGGCCTCTGCATTCTTTGCTGCCTCGACTTTGTTATGCTCATCTTTTTCTGGTTCTGCAGTTTGGCTTTTTCTCGCCTCAGCTGCTTTCTTCAATGTGTCAACTATTTCCTCATTTGTTGGGATTAAAAATGGGAATTCATTTTCATCGTCTTTGTCCGGCGGTTTTTTTTTAATTGGAAACAAATGTTTCCTTACTGACCTTTTAAAGCCAGGATAAGCCGGTTTTTTCTTTTTTATAAGAAAAGATGGGGCCTTCACTTTTTTTTCCATTTTTTAAATGGGAAACGGGAGGGTTTGTAGGAGGACGTTATAAGGCATAAGAGAGAGAGAAGGGGAGGGAGGGAGGAAGGGAAGAAAAAAAAAAAAAAAAAAAAAAAAAAAAAAAAGAGGGGGGTGAAAATATGGGGGGGTCAGCAAGGTCGGGAGGGTGGTAATAAATCAGGAGGTAATAAAAAATGGGGAGAAATGTGGGTGGTACAACAATTCAAAAGGAACGAACAAAGCAAAACAAATAGCAAAACAAATGCACGTACGAAGACAAGTAAACAAGTTTCGCCAAAAGGCGAAACTACAAATTAAAACAATCACAAAAACAAAAAATTAAAGGTACAATAGACAAGAAAACAATAAATTAAAAAACGAAAAGAAAAGAAAGAAAAACGCAATACAAAAACAAAACACTAAATATGACAAGTTACAAGATGGCCGCCGTTAAAAACGGTCAACCGAAAACAAAAAGGTAAACAAGGAACGAAAAAGATGGACAGAAGTTACAAAATAAACACAAAATTTACAAACACTAAATTTACAAACAAATATTTAACACACGAAATTAACAGATAAAACGCAGAACTTTACACAGAACTAAAATAACACGTAATAAACAAGGAAAAATAAAAAGGTCGAACGTAGGAAAAAATAAACGGAAGAACTTTTTTTTTTTTTTTTTTTTTTTTTTTTGTTAAGTGGGCACGGGAAGAAGGAAACTTTACAAAAATAAAATGTAAGAGAAAATCAAAAGGTTAATTAATAAAGAAGTCAAAATAAAAATGGGGAGGATTTGGAATTAAAAAAGGAAAAAATCAAAAATTTACAAATATTCAAAAAATAGTCAAAGAAAACTTTGTTAGATAAAACGGTCAAACAAAAACTTAGCTAAATACAGCAGTCTGAAAAGCAAAGGTAAAAGGTCTCCAAAGTCAGAAAAATGACTAATACTCAAAAAAGAGTGAATTTTGGAGTGGTATTTATTGTACCAAAGTACAAATGTGGCACAAGGCCGAAAAGGGGGTTGGGAAAGGACGGTCATCTTCTGTCTTAACTTTTAACTTAGCTAGGCGCAAACACTGACCCGAACATACAAACAATATTCCTTTCACCAAAACAACACATCCATTACATACCATTCTTACTACATCCACCATAATACCTCAGAGACTCTATGAAGTCCTAACTAGTCCCCATATTTACAATACATTGTCTGTGGGGGGAGGGGTAAAAATAACAATCTAAAATCCCCAATGAATATTTACAATGAGTAAAAATATATACAAGAAACTAAACAAAAGATTTTGTTAGTAGAAAACCCCCCACAGCTCTAAATATGGCAGAAATGTCAGTTAACTGGACGAAATCAATGCGGGGCTGAAAAGAAATTTTAAAACATTCGTGCAATCCAAACATTCACTACAAACACGTTCTCATTCAAACACAACAACAAATACGAAAGACACTCTCGAAACGAAAGGCGCCCCGCACCCACCAGAGAACTGACATCACTAACCACCTAAAGATGGGAGGGATGGGGAATTAAACAACAGAAAATAAAAATAGGGCCAGAAATAAAAGGGGCCAATGAACATACACACCCTAGCTAAGTTAATCTGAAAAAAGATAAAAAAAAACAATTAACTGAAGCAAAACTGACCTAAGCTAACCTATACAGTGGAAGGGTTGCCAATGTTCAACCCAGCAATCCCAAAATCCTTAATGCCTAACCGGCATCAAAATGCCACTCCAAGTCAGCACCTTTCACTCTGCAGAGACGCGCAAGAATCACCCACCTTTCGCCAAATTCCAATGGATGGAGTCGCCTCCTTTCCGTCCTGATCTTGACTTTAAGCAGATGCTTAAAGTACAAGATCAGTTGGGAAGAGGAAAACTTCTCGTCCCCATGAAATTCCTTCTGTCGCGTCGTCCATATCACGACTCGCATAAGCCCCAGCAAGCAAACGAACACATAGTGCTCAGCCTTAGTCATCGGCGGTACTATATTGCTACAAACGGAACTGGCCTCGAGGACAAAAAACTTTCCGCGCAGCATGCGAACCATGATGCCTTCAACCAACTTGCACAGCGGAACTACGACACTACAATGAAAGAAGGCGTGACCTAGGGTCTCCACCTCCCCACTGCAGCGAACGCAGTTTGGCGACTTAGCCAATCCCGCTGCGCGAAGTCTTTTGGCGACCCAGACGGCCCTTCGAATCACCAGCCAGGTGAGTGATGCCTCAGGGTTAGTGAGACATTTCAACCCGGGCGCCCAAGGCCATATGCAGCGAGCCTCGCGCTTCGTCAGACCGAGCTCGCCTATCAAACTATCTTGAACGTTCCCCCTAACTAACACCTGATATAATGCCTTACGGGACAACGGCTGGACGTCAGAGAGGCCATCCTTCGCCCGTAAGAGTCGTTTGAGGGCAATCCGACATTCACGATAGAAAGAGCCCTCGCCACGAGGAGTACGAGCGGCCTCCTCCTCACACGAGCGCACATTTCTCAAGGATGGAAAATGTTTATGGACGTCTTCCTTCCAGAATTCGCCGTTCTCATCCAGTTGCATACACATCCGGTCTAGGTATGAAATGCGAAGCGTATGTTGACGAGTCTCAACGCAAGGCATCCCCAGACCGCCATCAGACGGATGGAGGTAACAGATCTCGCGACTAACCATGGCAGCCTTGCCTCTCCACAAGAAAGAGAACAAGAGCCTTACAAACGCCAGTAAAGTGCTAGACGGGAGTGGAAGCACGGAGAGTCGGTAAAGGAGAATCGGGTAGATGTGCGAAGCACATACTTCCGCCCTCCCCTTCAAGGAAAGATTCCTCCGAGTCCACAGACGTACTGCGAGCTCGGCCTTCTCTTGCACCTCCGACCAATTCATTTCCAGCAGGAGGTCGGGACCGAACCAGACGCCGAGTATCTTGACCGGCCCGTCCGTCCAGTGGAAAGGCCCGGGAAGAGAAACTCCCCTCCACGAACCCAACCGCAAGCCAACAGACTTATCGCGGTTGATCTTGGCCCCTGTCACCATCTCATAGCCGTTGATTTCTCGGCTGACTTCGTTAATTTCGGCCCTACTCGACACCAGAACCGAAACGTCGTCAGCGTAGGCGGAGTACCTGGCCGAGGTGGTAGCACCAGGTAGGGAAATTCCGCGAAGGACCGGATTCGTCTTCAACTTACGCAGGAAAGGTTCCAGCGCAAGAACGTACAGCAATGGAGACAGCGGACAACCTTGACGAATGGAGCGAGACAAAATGAAAGGCTTCGATCTTACCCCATTCACTTCTACCAGCGCACCGGGAGCCGCATACAGCAGTCGGATCCAAGTGCGAAAGTGCGGCCCGAAACCGGCGGCCGAAAGAACAGCCTCCAGAAACCGATGGTCAACCCTATCGAAAGCCTTGGACTGATCCAAATTGATCAGCGCGGCATCACTGTCGACTTTCTCGATGATCAAGCGAACCAAATGCAGGTTGTCCTGAATAGTCCTGCCCTTCACAGCACAAGACTGCTCGGGACCAATCAGACTAGACAGGACAAGCTGCAAACGGTCAGCTAAGACCTTGGCTAAAATCTTCAACTCTGTATTTAACATCGTCAAAGGCCGATAATTATCTACCCCATCCCCACCGTCTTTCTTCTTGCGAAGCAACTTGATTACACCCCTGGTGAAGCGTTGAGGAATAGACCCCTGCTTCAACCAGTTGTTGAAAATCAGTGCCAGCAAGGGGACAAAGACGGGCGACTGCCTCAAGTACATTTCGTAGGGAAGACCATCCAATCCCGGAGTCTTGTCCAGGCCAACCTGCTTCAGCACATCCCAGATCTCAGACTCTGTTATGGGACCCTCGCACCCAGCCGCTTCAGCCGCCTCGAGGCGGGGAAAGTCGGCTAAATAGGCGTCGAACTGAGCAGTGCTCAGACCGGGCTCCCTGGTAAAAAGATCCTGAAAGTAGTCCCGAAAAGCCTCGCAAATACCCGCGTCTGTAGTCACAGTCCGCTTATCCGGCAATGTGATGCTCGCAATATGCCGACTAGATGCCCTACGAACTTCCTCTGAACGCAATGAGGCGGCCATATTCGTCGCCTCGCAAGACATTCTTTTTATCCTAGCCCTAACTACTAGAGCTTGATCCTTCTTGATAAGCAAGGAGGCCAGCTCCGCCTGAGCTACGGCTATGTCCCCACTAACACGGGATTTCACTGCCCGATCAACTTTGTCCTCTAGAGACTTTTGCGCTGCTAACCCTGCTCTATTGAGTCGTCGACTATAATCAGCAGCAAAAGACCTAAGTTTCGATTTTAAAGTGTCCCACCACCTATTCCCAACCACAGCTCCCGACAATTCCCGCTGTAGCATTAGTAAAAGCTGATCACGGAAATCTTGCTCACCAAATAATGATGAGTTCAATTTCCAATAACCAGCCATCTTAACCCTAGGCTTATCTAAGTTTACCCGAACCCGGACAAGCCTATGATCCGAGTAAACTATAAAATGGAAACTTGGACATTCTAAGAGCCCTACTTCGACTCTCTTAACTAGAACTCGGTCGATGTAGCTTGCGCTACCCACCGAGCTGCCGGCCCTAGTCCAAGTCCATGCTACCTCCCGGGGGTGTTCATTTCGATACTTATCGACGAGATCGAACCCGTCGATGAAGTCCCGAAATGGTTTCACATCCGGATTGTTAGTACCCGCTTTTTGCCCTACACGATCTATCGAGGGATCAAGGACGGCATTCCAATCACCCGCTAGAACTACCGAACGAGAAGTCGTCAAAAACGGCTCGATCTGCCGAAACAAACCAGGCCGCTGCGCATTGTCATTGGGCGCATAAACCCCAATGAGACGAAGAGCCTTATCCTTTATGGTAATATCCAGCACGCAAAGCCTGCCCGCCGGATCCGCGAAGACAAGAGCACAAACCGCGTCTAGAGACTTGCTAACCAGCCAGGAAACACCCCTCGAGCGTCCATCAAAACATGCTGAAAAGAGGACGAACCTCTTAGACAGAATGTCCTCATAATCGCGAGATAAGAAACGGGTTTCCTGCACGCAACATACATCCACCCCGAGGCGCTGAAGATCGCGATCGAGCCTCACCCTTCGAGACTCCGACCTCAGGCCCCGGACATTTAAGCTTGCTAACCAGAGCGCCATTATCAGACCTAATTAGGGTTGGGACACTGGTTTAAACATGGTCGGAGTCAGGATACCGACAGCCTCTCCCATAGACCCATGGCCCATCTCATTATTGATGGTGCCGTCCTGCGAGAGACCGCCAATATCCCAAGGAAATGTTAACTTTAAAGCTCTATACAGGGATGGGTGAACTAAAACAGGGACCCTCCCTGTACAAAACTGCTTTAAATTGTCCAGCTCCTTGCTTTGAGCTATGGCGATCGGTGGAGTCATGTCATAGGAAAAACCGGCCTCATCAAACATGGCCCATGCCTGCCGAGCCCCAGCACCAGTCCTAATTACGGTTAGTACCCTCTGGGCATTGGGAAAGTTTTGGGGCTCTTCGACATCTTTGTCGGCATACTGTCTAATTGACAATAGGTACCTTAGTTCTTTGATTCGATTGCCATAATCTCTGGCCCTTTCAGCCTGGGCCGGGGAAATTTTACAAAGATCTTCCCCTGAATTGTAGATGAATTTTTTCTTTTTTTTTTCTTTGGAATCATGGGTGGGGCTTCTTTGCCTTTTAGGAGCGGGAGGGGGCATTTCACGGTTTCGAGTGGGAGAAGGGCTGGGAAGAGGGGTAGAAGAGGCCTTTTCTTTGTAAGGGCTGGGACGAGGGGTGGAAGAGGCTTTTTCTTTGTAAGGGCTGGGAAGAGGGGTGGCAGAGGATTTTACTTTGTAAGGGCTGGGCTCTCTACTGAGGGGAACAGGTGTTGAGGGAGGGGTCGCTTTTTTTTTGGGAGACTTGTTTTTGGGCGTCGCTGGTGGGGACAAGGAAGATGAAGTAGAGGGAGTGGCTTTTGGAGTTTTCCTCTCCTTGTCCAATTTTTCTTTCAGCAGTTTAATTTTTTCCGTCTTCGCAAACCCTGGATCATATTTGAGACACTGCTCTTTCAGCTTTGCTTCAGAGACCGGGTCGTCGCCCTTAGCGTTGATATTGGGAGTGGGCCTGTCTGTATCTTTTGCCCTTGCGGCTTCATTGGGACGAGGCCCCGCTGTCTGGCGCTTCCCTCTGGCCTTGCCAGCAACCAGCCATTCCCCCTCCCCCTTCTCCACGACTGCACTAGCAGCGGGCGAAGGCTCCTTGGGGAATGTGGCTTCGGATGTTTTGCCAACCGGGGGATTTTCCGCACCGGTCCCAGATGCTGACATGCCCATTACAGGCGTGGCGGTAGTTAAAGACTCGGTCAGAGGGGGATTTTGGTCGACGACGGGCGCCTGACTTCCAGAGGCCTTCTTCTCTGGGCAGGAAGAGGAAAGGTGACCAGGCTTTCCGCACTTCCAGCATACGGGCTTGCGACCGGTCACAATGACCGGTAACTTCAGGCGCCCCACTTCCAGACAGTTGGGGATGGAGCGGAAGGCATCTACGCTCAACATGATTTGAAAACTCCACCCCCCTTTCAGGCTATCGCAGGTAGCACTTAATATTTCGCCGTACTGCGAAAGAAACGCAGCAAGGTGTTCCCCGATAACCTGAGGAGGAACCTCATATATTGCTACCGTGGTCCTTCTTCGCCCTTCGTACTCTGTGCGCAGGATAAGATCTTTTGTTATCAAGTCCCGACTTGATGCTGCGACACAGTCTTCCGGCGTGGGTAGCAATACGTCCCACATGAAAAAGCCGGCTCCTTTCACAACTCGGAGGGGCTTGAACCCCAAGGACTCCAGTGATTTTATCACTGTGTCTTTCGTCGAGCGACAAATTTTGCGCGTACGCTTGTCCACGACGAAGACCGATACCATTCGTTTTTCAATCTTTCTCAATTCTTGGACGTCTTCCAAGAGTCCACCTTCTACGACAAGGTGAGCGTAACTCTTGGCTCGCTCCAAAAATTCCGCAACATTGATCACGCAACTCGGTGGGGACGTCCAACAAGAGGGCGATTCCCCGGCCTCTGCATTCTTTGCTGCCTCGACTTTGTTATGCTCATCTTTTTCTGGTTCTGCAGTTTGGCTTTTTCTCGCCTCAGCTGCTTTCTTCAATGTGTCAACTATTTCCTCATTTGTTGGGATTAAAAATGGGAATTCATTTTCATCGTCTTTGTCCGGCGGTTTTTTTTTAATTGGAAACAAATGTTTCCTTACTGACCTTTTAAAGCCAGGATAAGCCGGTTTTTTCTTTTTTATAAGAAAAGATGGGGCTTTCACTTTTTTTTCCATTTTTTAAATGGGAAACGGGAGGGTTTGTAGGAGGACGTTATAAGGCATAAGAGAGAGAGAAGGGGAGGGAGGGAGGAAGGGAAGAAAAAAAAAAAAAAAAAAAAAAAAAAAAAAAAGAGGGGGGTGAAAATATGGGGGGGTCAGCAAGGTCGGGAGGGTGGTAATAAATCAGGAGGTAATAAAAAATGGGGAGAAATGTGGGTGGTACAACAATTCAAAAGGAACGAACAAAGCAAAACAAATAGCAAAACAAATGCACGTACGAAGACAAGTAAACAAGTTTCGCCAAAAGGCGAAACTACAAATTAAAACAATCACAAAAACAAAAAATTAAAGGTACAATAGACAAGAAAACAATAAATTAAAAAACGAAAAGAAAAGAAAGAAAAACGCAATACAAAAACAAAACACTAAATATGACAAGTTACAAGATGGCCGCCGTTAAAAACGGTCAACCGAAAACAAAAAGGTAAACAAGGAACGAAAAAGATGGACAGAAGTTACAAAATAAACACAAAATTTACAAACACTAAATTTACAAACAAATATTTAACACACGAAATTAACAGATAAAACGCAGAACTTTACACAGAACTAAAATAACACGTAATAAACAAGGAAAAATAAAAAGGTCGAACGTAGGAAAAAATAAACGGAAGAACTTTTTTTTTTTTTTTTTTTTTTTTTTTTTGTTAAGTGGGCACGGGAAGAAGGAAACTTTACAAAAATAAAATGTAAGAGAAAATCAAAAGGTTAATTAATAAAGAAGTCAAAATAAAAATGGGGAGGATTTGGAATTAAAAAAGGAAAAAATCAAAAATTTACAAATATTCAAAAAATAGTCAAAGAAAACTTTGTTAGATAAAACGGTCAAACAAAAACTTAGCTAAATACAGCAGTCTGAAAAGCAAAGGTAAAAGGTCTCCAAAGTCAGAAAAATGACTAATACTCAAAAAAGAGTGAATTTTGGAGTAACTTACTTTTTAAAATTTACGGTTGTTAAAGGCACGGCAAAGATTCATAATCGAGGGTTTCCAAGGATACCGATAAATCCATTCATATAGACAAGGGGTGGTAGGGGGTTCAAATTTTAATTTTCGTTGTATCAGTTAATAGTTACATTCGAAAGCGGGGTTATGTTTAGGGATAGGTAGGGATGTATCTTTCAACAAATTCTGACATCCGCAAAATTCAGGTCGTCTGGGTTTGTTTGTTTTGTTTTTTTTTCCTAACGGCAAAAATTCTTACGGTATTTTTTCTATTTGTATATTTAAAGATTTTGAGGGACTGTTTTGGCTAGAATTTGTTTTAACCACATTTCTAAAAAAAATTATTTTTAATATTTAATATATTTCTTTTTTAAAACCAAGTAAAATATTAGAATTACTTACAGTATGTAAAATTATTTTTTCTTATCGAGTATAAATAAATATGTATATTGCCAGATTAATTTTTTTTTTTATGTAAACTTTATGACAATGACGGCAAAGGTGGCTAAATTATTTCACTAATTCAGTCAACTTTTATTTTTTATAAATTTAGTAATATAAATTTTCCCATGTATGTACAAAGGACATGGGTCATTTAATGTCCAACATATTCTAACTTATTAATTTCATTTGATTTCTTTATATATATATATATATATATATATATATATATATATATATATATATATATATTGTGCAGTACAACTATGACACGCTGTAACTTATTCAAGAATACGAATTTTGGAAGAGATTCTACGGTGAAATGACACAGCGTGAGATCAAAGAAAGAACAGTGAACGAAAGAAATTAATCTATTTTTATCACTAGAAGAAAGCCATCAACATATTTGGCGTTCGTGCGACTCTAGAACAGCAGTCGGCAGATACGATGAAATCATCCTGGGTGAAGTAAGATCACGATTTCTGGCTTTAATGAAGGGACAACCTAATATCTGCATAAATCGAGACTAATATGCACAATTCCCGAAGAAAGCAATCCAAATGTTTTTATCTGCTTTTTCACAGATGAGACAGATACGTAAGCGGATCAAATCAGGTCAACGATTTTGCTTTTGTTATTATTTTTACAATTTATCAACCGATCTTTACATAATTTTAGTTCTTTATAGTGATTTTATAAGTGTAGCTTAGTTGTGGCACAGGTGCAAAAGTATGTGGCACCCAGTGAGGATAGAACTCAACACTTAGGTGGAATTGTGGCTGCAGTTTTATATGATTTACTAACAGTCTCATGGTGAAGAGTATGCTTCTGTAGAAAATCGTCATAATAAGATACTCGGTTTTTACTCCTGTTTTCAAATTTGTATAAATTGCTGTCTCTGTCCGTTATTATTAAAAGATTACATAAATATATGTAAAGGTTCGGGTCAACGGAATCCCTAAAAATTCTTGTAGTGAGATAAATGTAAAAATATTCTCTAGGAAAAAATTCACTATTCATGTTTCGTTGTGAAATAGCATTTTACTCAAAATTTATGACTACTTAAATTTGTTTGACCTTCCTTCATTAATTGTCCGTGTTGTATTTCATTTAACTTCGTAGATTTCGAAATACAAATGCACTATCCACTTTTTGAGGATTGCATGCTGCAAAACCAAATCATCAACCTATGTACCCGATTCATGTTCTTAAATAGACTTGTCAGATCGAAATTCTCATATGTATGTAATGCCTGGCGTCTATCTTGTTCAGAAATATGTGTTCTGGACAGTAAATGAATATAGGTTGATAGATCGTTCATTATTACACATAAATAAATAACTAAATTCGCTAACAAATGAAGTGTTGGGAAATAGTTGTTGACAGAAGAAAATAGGGTTTCACACTTTTTTTTCTCATTGGAATTTATTACTAAATGTTTTATGATTAACACTCATTAATTCCGCTGTTATAACAAATTTAGTTGCGTAGAAAAGGACATGGAACAAAGAATAGAGGTAGGTTTACCCAACAGCGGAAATTGCATCAAAATCAAAACATTAACCTAGAAACTCGTGTCATATTTTAAATAACCTCGTCAGATGGAGGCTTTCATAGTGCCAAACTCGTTCAGAAATATCTAAACTGTTATAGCTGCATACAATCGCTTTCTAAGATCAATGATTAAAAATGACTTTGAGCCATTGATGCCTGTGGAAATTCTTCAAACATTGGATAGTAGAGATCTGTATCTGATAAGAGAAACTGCATCTCTTGAGAGTTTTCAGCAGCAGCAGCTACAATGGATATCACATGTAACTCTTAGAGAATAATTACATAATGAGGACGTTGACATACCGCACTACTTTAAATAAGGGGTTACGAAGGAAACCCCCATCAATGCTGGAAAGAGCGATAACAGTCACTTGTTTTGAGAAACATATTTTCCTTGAAAAATGATTTGATGAGAAAGATTACATAAATAACAAACGGCAGTAGAATAGACTACACGGTCAATGAATACCGAAGGTTTCCTTATACAAAAAAAAAAACAGCTATTGTTAACGTTACAATAAATACCGGGGGTTTCCTTATAAGGAAACGGCTTATATTATCATTCCAATTATTACCAAAGACTTCCTTTTAAGGAAACAGCTAATATTACCATTACAATAAATACCGAAGTTTCCCTAATATTATCATTACAATGAATGTCGATTTTTTTTAATTAAAGGAAACGTCTAATATTACTGTTAAAATAAAAAATGAATGTTTCTTTATAAGGAAAAGGCTAATTTTACCATCGTCATTGTTGTAACCTAGGGAAACTTACTGAACAGAATAATTACACGAAGGTTGGTAATGAACGATAATACTTAGGACAAGAACAACACATATAAGATTAGCCAGCGGCGCGTAGAAGAAGTAGTCATAATATAAGTGAGTCAAGTGAATTCCACAATGAATCTCAAACTGCAGGATATCTACCAACCGCCGCACGCGGTCACATATGGCACAAGGCTGAATTTAATGTGGGGTATCCGAGCCCGTAGGCTCGGCCAAAAATTACCCGTAGACCCCGTATAAAACGGGGTCGCGTAGCTGTTTCCCGAGACGAGGCTTTGCCCTTTGACAGAGCCTCGTCTGGGGATCCTCTCTCTCCGGATGAAAGGAGTTTGACCACCAGATCTGGAGACGAATCTCCAATTTCAGACCAACATACAGTATTTACTACTGTATTTATGTGAATGGCGACATACCAATTATCGTCCGTAGGTGTGCTGCAACAGTCATTAAAATGAATGTCGAATGTTTCCTTATAAGGAAACGACTATAATTACCATTACCATGGTAACGAATACCGAATGTTTCCTTATCAGGTATTTTCAGTACCATTACCATTATCATATAAAGCATTGCATTATTCTTTCCTTCAAACTTTCTTTGTTATTCTGATTTTTCAATGCCGTTATTATTTTTGCAGCTGCGCATCTTTGAGTGGAGGCGGGGATCTAAGTGCAAAAATTGGCACAAAGGATTGATACAAGTGTCACAAAATGGGTGGAATAGACTTCCTTCCGTTCAGGAATAGGGATTTATTGATGGACTGGATACATTGATCAAGGAAGAAATATGGCTGATAGGAAACGGTTCTTGGGAAACCAGTGGACAGCTGCTTTCAATGACCTACATTAACCCAACCAACAAATCGTACCCACATACACGCACAAGCACATAGATGAATACATAATCGAATACACAAACGCGTTCGCGCACGCACACACATAAAAACGCACAACAGAGCTAGAAACAGAGACAAAAAAGAGAAAAATTTACATTATATTTACAAAAGATGCTGAGGATGCTGTGAACTGGACACAAGAGCAACGTTGAAGTTTTAGAGATGATGGAAGCAACAAAAAAGGAACTTATACTTAATATCAGAAAGAGGCAGGTGAAATTTCTCGAGCTCATAATGAGAAAAGAGGACTTATAAAAATTTGACACTTATGGGGTAAATTAAAAGCAAAAGCGACGGTGGAAAGCAGCGCATAATCAAGCTAATATGTTTGTTAAAAGAGGGATTAGGAGAAAGTAACAAATATTATGGTCTACAAAGGATAGAAAATTAAGCAGAACAATGCTCACGCACTCCCAGAAGGGACACGGCACATTAAAAGTAGAAACATTATATATATATATATATATATATATGTATATTTAAAATATATGAAATAACATTTATTTTTATTCAAGAAATAGTTAAATATACTTACAAGCCAGCATAGTTTTAAATATTACGACTTAAAATGAAAATTCTTAACCAATAATTAAAGAAGTTAATTATATCTAATATCCAATAAACGATAAATAGAATCATGTCCTATGTCAATAATTTACGAAACATGTATTTACTTATATTTTACACACATTCTTATTCATGAATGGTTCATAAAATAATTATTCATAAAAAGTATCGAACCCACAAGAATTAAGACCACAATACGTTGAAACACCGGTTCCCGTACGATCATCGAAGGTAAGCAACTTTGAGCCTGGTCAGTACCGAGATGGGTTACCACTTCGGAATATCAAGTAATGCGTGTGGTTTAATGGATAATGCCTCGGAATTGTTAATCAAAGAGCTGAGTTCCAATTCGCACTGTGTTCGTTATATTCACTTACATGCAAAATCCACATCTTCTCCTCCAATCTATGGATTAATTAGTAAGACTTGTATCACAAAAAAATATTACTATCTCCAAAAAAATCTTACATCATAAAAATATATTCTGATTTAAATAACTTGCAGTGTTGATAAGCCGTTGAAAACGAATAAATCAGTCAATCTAAGACACAAAACTGAACAATTTCGAATCAGATTACATCATGAAATAAAGTTTTTAAGAGAGAGAACCCTTAAAGTAAGCTAACATTAAAAACCGACATCATTTTTGTGAAAATTAAGTAACGTCTTTCCATTCATTCTTGCGTTCTTTTACTTTTGATCATTCTCTTCATATCTAGTTCCATTTAGCCTTTTGCTTGCTGCATTTTACGAATTCCAAAGTCTATGCTATTTGCTTTCGTTATATATACTATGGTAAGAGGATAGGTAAGAAAATCCATCCACTGGTATGTCAATTTATGCCGAAGTTGAAAAGAATTGTTATAAAATTAAAGAAAGAAACATTAACTGCAACTATTTTATTCCTTAGTGATTTCAAAAACTGTTTTTCTCACGTCAACAAAAGATTGAGTGACATAAGCCGACCTAACTAGCTACATTTTTATGCGTTGTCAGATGTAAGAAATAAAGCAGTTTTACCATTTAACATATTAGATAAAAGAGGAAGCCCTTCTGATCTTCTTCACCCACAACATAAAAAGTGTAATTCTCTAGGCACGGTCTTTAGCCTAGATTGTATTTCCCTGTAAAAATTAAAATTGAAATCATGAAACTTTGAGTGATAGCTGGCATATTTTAAAATGAGAAAGTTTACACACACACACATATATATATATATATATATATATATATATATATATATATATATATATATATATATATATATATATATATATATATATATATCTTCATTCGAGCATGTTTGTATGAATAATCTGGATATATGTCTATTTATTTTATATTAATCCTCTCGAAAACTCGCATCAACTTCTTAATGTTGATATTAAATTCATTAAGGAAGATGTTGTAGGATCATCTTCAGGGGCGAATTGGTAAGACAAAAATATTAATGTAATTGATTGCTATGAATTTTTCTTATATACAGGGCCTCAATCTGGTGTATGAACCACAATACGTTGTAAATTATTGTAAATTAATACTTCTTTAAATTTTGAATATGGACAGGAATGTTCATTTTTACAGTTAATTTTTAAAATAATTTTTACCGAGCGTATCTATACGTGTTTATAATTAAAACAGAACGTGTTTCATGCGCATATACTAATATATATATATATATATATATATATATATATATATATATATATATATATATATATATATATATATATATATGTATGTATGTATGTATTCGTATATGCGCATGAAACACGTTCTAATATATATATATATTAAGCACACTTAGTTGAAGAGAAGAAAAGTTCTTTGTTTAAGAAGCTATTAATATAAATACTCATGCTCTCGGTTTATCGCATGTGAATCCTGTAGCAATGTGAGGCGCGAAAAACTTAAATAAAGAAAGCAAGAAACAAATGCCCATAATAAATGAATTGAAAATAGTTATAATCGAATTTCAATAAAACAAATACTGTTAAAATCAAATCAAATGTTCAGCCACTTAACAAGAGTCACGTATTAAATCACTGATGTAGATTTTGTTCAGATAAAATTATTTTTCTGATGATGCCGGTTCATCAGCGAAATATGCTAAAATATCCTATATATATATATATATATATATATATATATAATTTCTCAGCTGAAAATATGTCAGCTACCCATTCATTCAAAATTTTAAAATATGTCAACTATGTGAGGAGGTTTCATAATTTCGAACCCAGATAATTACATTTTTATGTCGGCACTGAAGAAACCATGTGTGTGTGTGTGTGTGTGTGTGTGTGTGTGTGTGTGTGTGTGTGTGTGTCGGTGTGTGTGTGTGTGTGTGTGTGTCGGTGTGTGTGTCGGTGTGTGTGTGTGTCGGTGTGTGTGTCGGTGTGTCTGCCTGTGTGCCTGCGTGTGTGTGTGTGGGTGTATAAGACTAAATAAGAAGTCCCTAAGCTGTCCGCTATAGAGGCAGACAGGTGAAAGAGCCCAGCGCCACATTAACTGGCAGAGCTTTAATATTACTAAATAAATTCCCGGTGAACAGTAGCCGACCACATCTAAAAGTTTCATGTTTTCTCACGCAATCATCCCACAACAGTCATTTGCGAAATCAAAACAAAACTCACCGCGTATGGTGGTGGTGGTGGTGGGGGGTAATGCTCATCCGGTCAAGATGAAAATGACATAAAATCACATTTATTGCGGAAAAAAAATCCAAACACAAGATAAAGTTCACAAACGTACCGAAAATGGGAAACAGTCGGACTTCAGGAAATGTGCATGCTGCTGAAATAAAACAGGTGCTTAACAATAGAGGCAGCTTAAAATCCCACAAGACAGAGTATATCATTTAAATGAAATCAGAAACTCCTAACGAAGTTTACTATAGAGGCACACTGGATAAACACTGACAAAAGAGAGTTAATATTTCTAAATTTCCGGTGAACTAACTAAAGGTTTCATGCGTTCTCAAGTAATCATCAGGTGCTCAGCAACACACACGCACGCGCGTGCACCCCCCAACACACACATATATATATATATACATATATATATTTCGATAGGTTTTGAGAATCCACTATTAGCTGATCATCCAGTAAACCCACGCTCCAAATTGGTTGTTTAACGTCAACATGGTCGATGCGATGACAAACATGAACGTGAGCCACATAATCTGAACAAGTTGGTAGTAAGTCACATCGATCCTGTGGGGCATATACGGCGGCTGATGGGCTAAACTTTACTTATGTCCTATGTATAAAATATATACTATTGAACAGTTTTGTTTTTCTTTGTATTATTATTTGTACCTAATCACCTGACACATGCAAATATATACAGAGTGTATAAAAAATACTTTTACAAACATTCGGGCGGGTTCCTCACAGCAAAACATGGAGAAAAGTGCATATTAAAATTTCTCTGCAAATCATTTGTTTTTGAGTTTAAAGAAAATTTACGGTTGATGACGCTCTTTTGCCACAAGACTAGGTTATATTTGTCATTCGTGTACATTTGTGGGTAGTCTGTCTTCAAGGTTTAATGTTTGTAGTAGTGATTTAAATGAAAATTGTTCCGTTTAAAAATGACAGGATATTCATATTGTGAACAGGCAGATATGATTTCTACATACGCCTGCGTAAATAGGAATGGACGTGAGGCTGCACGGCTGTACCAGATTACGTTTCCAGCTCGAAAGCAGCCGAGTCATCCAAACCTTGAAACTGTTTATCGTCGCGTTGCTGTGACAGGGTCCATGGCACCACAAAGTATGGATCGAGGAAGTCTGAGATTCGCTCGTACGCGTGACCACGAAGAACACATATAACAAGCTGTCCGGGGCGATCCATGTCTCAGTCCACATCGTGGCCCTAGCATGTCGTACATCTCATAGTACCGCATAGATGGTATTTAAGAGCTTTTCCTGTATCCGTATCAACGTGTTTAGGGTCTTTCACCCTCTGGTCACTCACCACAGGAGAACTTTTGCCGATGGTTTATTGCAGAAACGCCGGCTCCGTTGTTTGTCTCTTCAGTCTTTATGGATGAAAAATTATTTGGAAGAGTTGGAATAATAAATTTACACAACCAATATTTATGGGCGGATCGGAATTCCCATGGTAAAATACAGGCTTGACACCAGCATCAGTTTACGATTAATGTATGGGCTGGAAATTTAAGTGACTATCATGTAGGTCTATATGTTCTCCCAGCAGGTCTTACAGGACCTGTCTATAGGGACTCCATTTCGAGCACACTTTCTGAACCGCTAGACGATGAACCACGTATGTGCCTCCAGCACATTATCGTCACACTGTTCTACTATGAAAGCTGGATAGGTAGGGGAAGACCGGTTGCAGGCCTTCACTTTTCCCCATTCACTGGCTGTTTTATCGAAATGGTCACCTTAGTTTATGAAGCATTAATATTCATGTGTATGGGGGCCTACAAAACCATTCGATACCGTGTGAGAGTGTTTGAAAACGTTCGCAAGTCAATGACCGCACAGATTCATGTTTCTGTAGAAGCAAGGGGAGGACATTTTGAACATTTGTTATAGAGTTGCTCTGTTGAGGTACAACGATGGACTTTTGGATATATATTTAAATGGACATTTTATTTGGTTTTGGTGTCAGGAACCCACCCCAACATAAAAGTATTTTCGGATCGTATCTTGGATTATATATACATTTAACAGCGTTAACCGTAAACTTTAAACTTAATAACTGAAAAAAGAAGGATTTGCGAATGTTCTCCTTGTTTATGGTGAGGAACACACCTCCAAATTTGCAAAATTATTTTTTATACAATAACACACACATACACACACACACACACACACAGAAACACACACACATATATATATATATATATATATATATATATATATATATATATATATATATATATATACAGGGGTTGGACAAAATAATTGGAACAGGTGAAAATTCCACTCCCATATTTCAAAGACCTGTTATATTAAGAACTTTAACTAAAACTTTGTAATTGCAGTTTATATCTATTGTAAATACGTTTATTTATCTAATTTACTGTCTTTGTCTTATTTATTTTTAGAATTTAGGAAAATTTAAGCTAAATGCGTGACCTCTCCGAGTTCGAAAAAGGCCAAATTGTTGGAACTCACATGGCAGTAGTCTCGATCACTAAGTTTGCTGAACTGTTTGGATTTCCAAGTGCTACTCTATCAAGAACTATGACGCAATTCGAGAAACAGCAAAACCTCTAGCAACCGTAGCAATTCCGGCCGGACTTGCACACTTACTGACAGGGACCGACGTGCATTGAAACGCAATGTGGCAAAAAATCATTGGACTACTGCGACCAAAGTAACTGCTGAGTTGAATAATTATCTGAATAGTCCAGTTTCTACTAAAAATGTTCGTCGTGAGCTCCATAAGGCTGCATATCCTGGAAACCTCTTCTCTCCACTCGCATCATTCGGAAGAGGTTGAAGTGGTGCAGAGATCACAATGCCTGGTCTGCAGATATATGGAAGCAAGTCATATTCTCAGACGAGTCCAGTTTTTCTCTTTTTCCAACTTCAGGGCCAGTTTATGTGTGAAGGCAGCCCAAAGAAGCATACAACCTTGACTGCATTCTTCCAACAGTGAAGCATGGAGGTGGATCAGTGATAGTTTGGACCGTCATGTCACGGGAATGTCTCAGTTCAATAGATGCCCTGCATGGTAGAATCAACAGTAAAGATTACCCGAACATTTTGGGAGATCATGTTCATCCAATGGCCCAGACTTTATTCCCTGATGGTGACTGCATCTTCCAAGACGATAATGCTCCAATACATACCGCTCGAGTGCTTACGATTTGGTATGAAGAGCATGAAAGTGAGCTAGAACACATGCAGTGGCCTCCCCAATCTCCAGATATCAATATTATTGAACACTTGTGGTGCATTTTGGAGCAGCAAGTTAGGAGCCTCTATCCTCCACCGTCGTGTCTTAAAGAGCTAGAGCAGGTGTTAATGAAAGAATGGCTGAAAATTCCTCCGGATGAAGTCAGGAAGGTGTATGATTTCATTCCTAGACGTATTAAAGCTGTATGTGAGGCTAAAGGAGGACCAACTCCATATTAAATAAATTTTCTTGGAATATAACAAGGGTTTCAATTATTTTCTTCAACCCCTATATATATATATACATATATATATATATATATATATATATATATATATATATATATATATATATATGAATCATAGGAGCAGGTGAATAATTATTCTAAACTATTATAGACCCAAGACACGCATTTATAGACGATATCTATATTGTCATTCTCAATTACATTAATATATTCCCGTTTCTAATAAGACATTTGCACAGATGTTCTTCTATGTATGGAATCGATAATCAAAGGATACGTCGGCAGAGTTTTCAACTATTAATGCGCATTATTACTTTAATCAGGCAATCGACAGATATTTTGAGTTTTCATGTATACGGGAAACGGATGACGGCCAATAAGGAAGACACGGCAGCGATAGCTGATTTGTGAAGTGCTTAAACATATACATTTATTTGAATATTTGTTTTACTAATCATTCGCCCTATACATGTCCCAAGGGCCACTCAAGGTAGAGGATTTCTGAAGTCTGCTTTTGTCTGAGGGGTAAGAATAAGGGAATTCTTGTACTTTTTTATGAAAATGTCATGGCATTTACTGGTTTAGCACAAGGTTTCAATACGTCTCGTTTGCTCGAATATTTGGCTAAGAAACCAGCACTTAAATACTGATGCGTTACAGCCTTACTAAGATCTATAGCCATCTGTGTATTAAGGAATAATTATACCACTTCCTCTTCAGCTATTTTCCAAAAAATCAATGTAATATATAAATATATATATATATATATATATATATATATAATTATTTATTTGAATATTACAACATAAATATGTTATAAAATCACGACAAAAGTAGGCATTTTGTTTCAACACTTCTTGTGTCTTGTCAAGTGATGATATAGAATATAGAATAAATGGTTTTAAAAGTTTCAAATTAATCAACGATCCTTAGCTAGGAATAAACGCTGTCACATAAGCTAGAGTAGCCAATCAAGATACAAGTATAGGGTGATTCGAAAAATTTGACAACTAAGCAAGGTTATTGGATTTCACTCCGTATATACCAATCCTAAACTTGGGTATATATATATATATATATATATATATATATATATATATATATATATATATATATATATATATGCGTGTGTGTGTTTGCGTGTGTGTGTGTGTGTGTGCGTGTCTGTGTGTGTATGGTTGTGGTATATTTAAGCAACACAAATTAATTCACAATTATTTGCAGAATTTACCCAACAAGATGTATCTGTTTAATTTTTATGCAATTTCTTTCAATTTCCAACTGTTGTACATCTAAATTACAATTCTGGATATAAACTGTTCAATGTTCATGTTTTGTTTAATTTTTGTTCAACCACTTTCAAGCAGACTTTATCAAGAACTAGTCAACCTTTTGTTTTCTCCAATCCTTGCTTTTTCTGTACGACTAGACTTCAAATATACACGCATTTGACGTCATGTGTAAAACGATTTCCCGTCTGCACCGGAAAATAATTTCTTCAAATATTTTATATGTATTATTATTTTATATGTCTAGCAAATATTTTATACACACATAAATATACTTGTAAAATATATTTCTCATATGTTAAGCTTATTTTGGTTTGGTTATGTGATGATCGATATATAAATTGCAATAAGTTACTCAGTGTTAAGCTGAACTACGTGACAGTGTAATGCATGTGTAACCAATAAAAATTTTAGGATGTCCTTCCATTATTGATATGGGAAATATAATCCTACCAAGGACATCAGATTTAATAAGCAACACTGGTTATATATATATATATATATATATATATATATATATATATATATATATATATATATATAGGTAATCCGTATGGGTAGACCCAAGGAGGATAAAATCCAGAGAGCTCAATGTAAATCAGAGATAATAATTTAAATAAAAATAAAAACAGACCAGATTAAGGTTCCATGTAATAAATTATTTCACCACAGCCCTTTTAGAGGACTGCGGATCATCAGATTTTACTTCCAAAGGTTGAAACGAAAAATGAAAAGAAATTTACACATTTTTGACGGGCAGTACTAAACATATGTAAATTAACGAAGTGAGGAAGCGAAGGTGGAGAGACATGATTGAGTTAGATGTAACATTTCTATTCTCTCAAATTTAAATTGTTTGAGGAAATCCAGACATTGACACATTAAAACGGTTAACTTAACAGAAGTTATATATTGATATGGAAGGGGGAGAGGAGAAAAAAGACATAAAGAGAAAAAGAGAGAAAGAAATCATGAGAGAAAGTGTCATTAACTTTCTTTGGAATGAAAGGCCCGAAATAGACGCTGTTGTTTTGCTTTGAGAGTTCATAAATATTATAATGTTTGATATAAATTTGAATGTTTAAACAGTCTATGAGGAATTTAATTTGATGTTTGTTAGCGATTTAAGTATTTTTTAAAAACTTTATTACAAACATTTTGTGGATTTAATATGAAATTGTCGATTAGAAAAATATTCATAGACTTTACATTTAAAATACTAAAATTTTATTTTCAAATATAAGTTTACTTCTAGTTGTAATTGTTTATTAAGGTGATATCTCTGTCAGTTTGAATTTTATTCATGAATTTAATTAGCGACTATTTTTAGATTTGTAATTTCTCTTACTTAAAATTTAGTTTTTAAGTTAATATGGAGTGATATTTGAAGGTAATATTAGAGATCTTGCTCTGTCATATATTGTATACACATCCATGCAAGTTTCACATATACATACGTTCTTTTACATGTGCAGTCACTCATACAGGTACACATGTACCGATATACACGGGCAATTTCATGTGTTAATACCTACATATATCTTTTTAAATGTTTACGCATACTTACACATATATATAGGTGTGTACTTAGAGTTCCCTAAAAAAATTCTTCAAAATAATATTAGGTGATGACTTTAGTATACAATTATCAAAAATCTAAATATTTTATCATCAATAATGATTATTAAAGGGTAATACATTTAAATTCAAAATTAAATTATCAATTTAAAAAAATTTTCCTCCATACTTTAAAGAATTTTAAACTCACAATTACAAATGGAGAATATTAAGGGAGAAAATGGGGTAAAACATTAATAACAGACCTGTAATCATATTTTTTTTTAAAATTCTATATACCCACACATATACACACACATATACACACAACCACACACATGCACACACACATATATATATATACATATATATCCATATATATAAACAGCCATACACATACACACACATATATATATATTCATACATACACACATACGCATGTAGATATACACACGTACATACATACACACATATACACATATATATACATATACACATACATACGCACACATATATATATATACATATATATAAATCCAGACACACACACACACACATATACACATATATACATATGCACCAATACATATACACACATATACACATACACATATATATACATACACATATATACACATATACACACACACATACATAGACACACTTACCCACATATACAATATATATATATATATATATATATATATATATATATATATATATATATATATATATATATAGTTACATACATACACCCACCTGTTCGTGTATGCAAAAAATATGTCAATATTCAAACGTATTTACATTTTTATATTTCACCCATATTCACCCATATTATATATACGAACTCACAAATTCATATATTTATACATACATCCATACACAGATACGCAATCACATATCTGTGGCACGACACACATATAACCATATATACATACACCTACACACACACACACACATATATATATATATACACACACATCCACACATATACATGTACTCACATACCCATATACATACATATATACAGCCATATATACATACAACTACACATATTTACAAAAAGTTTTTTAAAAAACCAAACCAAAAGCCCACCTATATACTTACAAGTATAGATACATACATATCCATATTCATACCCGCCCACTCCAAATATGTGTTCACAATACACAATTACAACAAAGCATGCATATTTTTCTATATAAAAGCATATACATATACATATCAAAAGACTTTTCAGTTCAATTACATAGTTATATACATACAGTTATGTGTTCGCATTCATGTGTGCATAGCAATCTTTCCAAAAGCAAAAAAATAAAGATCATGCAATATTAGTCTTCCTAAATATATTTCGTTATGTTGAGGTTGTTCTTATGTCGGCATTTTAAAATTTTTAAATGCCGACATAAGAACAACCTAATTGATACGTCTTTTGATATGTATATGTATATGCTTTTATATAGGAAAATAGGTATTTCCACAATGTTTTTTCATATTTTGGAGAGGAGACTTTCGTCAAAGAATAGGCGAAAATCCCGAATACCATCGCCGATTTAACGTGGACACGAACACCCTCCGTATCAAGCATCTTAAATTCTGAACTATCTTTCGGCCGCACTTTTCGTAAGGGTTGTTCCTCCTGGTTAAATTATGGAAAGAAATACGAATATTGTACGTCATGGACACAAAAATGTGGCAAGAAGCCCGTGCGTGTACATTTGAGAAGTTCCAACGAAAAGCGTAATGTAGTCGCTACTAATATCTCGGCGTGACAGCCATGAAGAAACATACTGCATGTTATTTGAATGTAATCCTATAACAGGTATTCATTTCTTGAAGACAATGGCGTTCAGAAATCTTTAATTCCTGCTACTAAGACAGATGAAAGGACCTTGTAAGTTTATACGCCAGCATGTTAACTAGTCGCTGATGGATGATAATAATAATAATAATAATAATAATAATAATAATAATAATAATAATAATAATAATAATAATACACAATACACACTGACAGAACAATCAAAGCCAACCGCCCAGACATTGTTATTAAAGACCACAAACAAAATAAGTGCCTCCTTATTGATATGGCAGTCCCTGCAGACTGCAATGTGTCTTTGAAGATATTCGAAAAACTGTCAAAATACAAGGACCTTGAAATAGAAATCTCAAAAATGTGGCACATGGGAACATCAACAATTCCTGTTGTAGTTGGAGCCCTTGGACTGGTTGGAAAAGATTCCATTAGGCTGATTGAAGGGATCCCTGGAAGTCCATGCCTCAAAGAGATACAAAAAATTGTTCTGACAAGTACAGCCCACACTTTACGAAGGGCTTTATCTATGTAATTATTTTTTTTTTTTTTTTTGCAGTGGAAAGTGTCATGATGCCATTTCTAACCTTAGGTCCCTGGGCGGGAGCCGGAAAGAAATGTGTAAACGCCAGATATCAAAGGAAATAAAAATAAAAAAAATAATAATAATAATAAAAGAAACGCCTTTCCCTGAATTTAGGCTAACACCAATATCTCCCCCATCTCTTTATAATTGTAGACTTGGATAACACCATTTTCTAATTGATCTACACATACGTTGTCTCGTGAATCCCGAGACTCATGTTGCCCGATTATATTTCATGTAGCGTCCTATTATGCTCCACCACGGCCATATCCGAATATAATCATGAAAGCGAAGAAATAATTTATCATTGCTATTTTTATCATTGCTCCGGTGTTATGATTTATTCTGGAACCATATCCCCATAGCATTACAAACGACAGTATTGCTATTGGTTACTTAATTTAGTCACCTATGGCGTTTCACTTCAGAATAGCTGTGGTTGCTTAAAACTAAATCGATTCAAACGATTGGGCTTAGAACCATACACCATTTATGGACATCATATGAAGGAGTGGTAATGGATAGCGGCTAGGATTGAGGAATCGGAGAGCCAAGTTCGAATGCCAGTCGAGATCGTTACATTCACTTACATGTATATGCCTTTGGTAAATCCGTCTATTTACCCCCTACCCAACTATGATTAAATATACAGGACCCTATGGCCTTGGGTGGTAACCGGCTATGGAGAAGGACCATTAAAAACATGAGTGGTCGAGTGGTCGGCGACTAAACAGGCTCTTCTCTCTAAAATATGACGAAACATTGTGAAATTCTACTGGAAGGCATTGCAGAAATATGTATCTTACATTTATGTCCGTTGTCACTCTAGTTGTAAACGGCGAAAGAAACGAGAAGGTTTCCTGTTTCTAAATATGACTTTAGTAGCTACGATAGTTTCCTTCGTTGAGTGGTGACAGCTATGAAAAATTCGTGTTTTAATTAGATTGAATTTCCAACAAGACATACTTATGATCAGACTCTATATAAATACTATTTTCCTGTGGGCCTGGTGAATAGGATAAGTGACACCCCCAGTAGCACAAAAATGGCAAGAGCTGTTAAAGAGTCAACAGCCATCCAACCCAAATATGGGTTAAACTGTCCTCACCAATCCGCACTTAGCCAAGCGTGGTGAGTACGGCTACACATATGAAGATCTGGTCAACCAGGATGAGGTTCCTTCAACAGGATGAAGAAAGTCCTGGATTTGGAATTGTAAAGACAGTGGCACTTGGTAGGATGATTTTGGACAATAAAGCCTTTAACTCAGTCACAAAATTTGAAACATAACCTATTCCGCACATGCAGGACATCATAGCCAAATTTAACAAGAGAATTATTAAATCATATTGAAATAATATTACATGATCTCATTCTAAAGACATATAATCTTTATTTTTTAAATTAAAATTTAATGAAAAACGATACCAAAATTGCTAAACAAATCTCTTGTGACTAAATTACTGTATACTTTTAAGACAAAATTGTTTTGAATCTTGATCACACATCTCTGCCTAAAACACCTTTCGGTGATGACTTGAAAAACCTTTCTAAATTTCTGATTGCGCTACAGGGACGAGTCTGTCAGAATATTAATGCTGTTTAGTTCTTTGAAAATGTTAGCAAAATAAAAAAAAAATAAAATCAGCATAAGAAAATATATGAAATGGAAAGACGGAGGTGTAAATCCCAATATAGAAAGTAACTTATGAAACGTGAGATGATTTTTTCTGAAGTTCTTCGCAAAAGTGTTTCACTTGACAACAAAAAGCTTTCAACCAAACTTCAAAGCAGTAGAAAGAAAAGCAAATGTTTCATTTGTTTCAAATCATAGAACAAAAGAAATTAGTCGACACTACAAAATATACAAAGAAAATGAAAGAAAAAAGTAAGCGAAAACAATTATTTAAAATGTTTCAGATTTTTAGGTATTTGAATAAGAAAATTGAAATATTTTACAAAATTCAAAACTAGAATTTGATTTATATTGTTCTTTCCTCGATTTACAAACATTTGATTGATTTATTTGTATCTTTATAAATATTTTACATTTGAATTCAACATATTTATAGACTGAATCGAAGAGACCCATTAGATTTTCCATTACAGATACATATATCACCCGATAAATCTTTTAGCAAAAGAGGAATTCCAGTTTTCGAATCTTCGATGGTGTGTCGTGGTTGAAGACAGAAAATATGAATGGCGAATAGATAATAACATTGTGCTCTTTGCCGGCTAATGTCAGGGCCAATTAACCCAAAATCAATCCTCGTTTATAACAATATACGAGGTCTGATCAAAAATATCGGTGCTGATGCTATAAAAAGAAAGTACATATCAATTCGGCATTTATTATCCTTCGAAGTAGTCGCTGTCTGAAGCTACCCACTTTATCCAGCATCGTTTCCAATAATGGAAGCATTCCTGGAGCTCCTTCGTGGGTATAAGGAGCAGCTACCTCGTCGCATTCACTTTGATTTCCTTTACGTCTTGAAATATTCTTCTTTTCAAGTGGGATTTAATTTCTGAAGATGAAAAACCCGTAATGTGTGAGATATGGGGAATATGGTGGTTGTGAGACCTGGGGAATATTGTGCTTGACGAAACACTGCTGCACAAGAAATGTTGATGGAACCTGAGTGGTATGGCGAAACGACCACACTCTACACACCTTCCTTCAAAGCACTCTTTAAAAAACGGAAGTCAGCGAGAACATTATAACTGAGTGTGTATGCGTGACAGATATGAAAATTAATCTGCGTACATTAGCTCCGTTACCATAGGAACAGTCCAGGAACTTTTTGATCAGACCTCATATAAATTTAATTATTTATCTACTTTACAGCAAATAACAAACATAACATTTCGATAATACTTTTAATACAGCAGCAAACATATGAAGAAATAAGAGTTAAGAAGATTTGATTATGCCAAACACTTCAATGAAGAGAACCTGATTGCTTGGAAATGAATAACCAGGACAGCTATTTAAATATTATAAAATTAAAGCTAATTCTCTGTACTTCACACATTGTCTGCGGGCTATGATTTTGTATACACACCATGTATATGCATATGCCCGTCTTTTGTGGGTGACTAAAATGTAGTTGTGTCATTTAATGTATCCACAAGCACACATACACACCGAATGTCACTGAGTTTAAAATAAAACACTAGTTTAATACACTCAGTTTGGAGAACCCCAACCAAGGACTAAGCAATAAAATCATAAATATAGAAACAAAAATTCTAAAAGAATCAGATAATGGTATATAGGAATAAAGTGTCGCTGGCGACACTTGAGTTTGAACATAGATCGCCCATGAGCAAACACAGGCGATCCCATTATTGAATTAAGTAGACCAAGTGACCATAGAGGAAACGCATATATGTAGGAAGTAGCTGTCGACTAACGATCTCTGTTTCTAGTCTATCCTCTCTACTATACGGATCCACATTTCTACTCTATCCTCTATTATTGTATGAACCGCTATTCTCTACTCTAACTATACTATCCCTCTATTTGGATCACTATACGGATTATTATTCGAGCAAGTACTATTAGTGCGAGTGTTATTCGAAGGCGTCTGACACCAGCATTGTTCAACGGCGGACTATAGTTGTATATGCGATTTCAAAATCTCTACTCTAACGAACATTGCGAAAATGAAAACGAGTGTTCGTTGACATTTCAGAAGTGTCAAACGAATGTTCGTTAAAATCACAAAAGATAAGATATTATTTAACTTTACGGAAATTGTTGGATAATAAATAAAATTATTTTAAAGTGTTTTTATTTTATAGAAATTTAGATGTGTCATTGAACTAAAATATACCTGTACATTCCCAAATGTACACAAAGACAATAGGAATGAAATTAAAATGGCAATCTGTGTTGTAGAGGCTAATTTACCTTTATGCCTGACAACAACCTCTGGTTAATAGGAAAAGAGTATAAAACAATATGGATTTTAAATTTGATCATTTAGCTGTCAACGAATCGATGTTTACCGAACAAAGAATTAATAGTGAACATAAAATAGATATTGGATGGCAATGGCCAATTGCCATTCAATATCTTTGCCATGAATTGTAAATAAAGAATTTAAATTATCGAAAAGAGAATTCCATTCAAATGCAAGCGAAACGGGAAACAATTCCAAACGTTTTCCAAAAATCACTCGTATCAAAAGAGTGGATAAAATTGAGAAAGCCACTTATTTGTAATGCTGTCCAATTATTTAATCAATTTATTCTAGTCTGGTGCAAGACAACGATATTAGAGCACATACTGAAAATGATATATGCACATGAAGTAAAAACTGATAATACAAAGCAGGAGCCAGATATTACAATTGTTGGCGCACACTTCAGAAGCAGTATCTTTTGTAATATCTCCGTATAAAAGCCTAAAAGAAGACTCCTTGAAGTGGAAATGAAGTGAGATGCTATTTTTTTTCTACAGGTGTAACATCTAATTGGACTCCAGCTACGGAGAAATAGTGTTTTTGATTTTTGTTTCGTGGTTCACTAAGAAAGTACAAAAATACATTATGGTAAAACTACCAGCAATATATTTATAAAAAAATGACCAGTAGTAGTAAATTGTTATAGCAAAATGACAATCAATCCCGCACTGAAGTATAAAAATACATTTTTCCAATAAAATTAACAGCAATACATTTTGTTATCTACAATCTATATATCTAAAAAACATACGTTTGCATTGAAAGGATAAAATTATATACAAAATATCTGTAGTTCAAGCAATAAAATTACGGACAAAATATTTAGATTTCGGCATTAAATAACCTGTATAAATGCGGCTAAAAAAAAACAACCAAGTATTATTTTTTCGTGATCAAATTCTCCTGCAGTTCTTCGATTGTTATCAACTGACGTACCAAAAGTCATGGAAAAGTATGGAAAGGTAATAGTAGATGGCACTACCGAAACTTGAAATCACAGGAATGCCAAGATTTATTTATTCTTTCCGTCTGGTGAGTTAGAGAGAAACCCACCTAGATTGCTTACGAAAATGTGTCGGGAATTATCAGAATTGTCAAAGATCAGTCGTACGCCTTTTTTTTTAATCGTTTCAGCCGAAACAAGGCGGAAATGCCACGAGTACGCAGTGGGTTACAGAGAGTGAAAGTGAGAGAAATGACTGAGTATAGGGGGACTGAGGAAAGGATAAAAGATGAAAAGGATTCTAGGCAGCCGAAGATGGCGATTGACGTTACATTTAAAATTTTTGAGATTGTAGTTATCAGGGAAGCAAGTCACAGGAAGTGAGCAAGTAAACGGGCGAGAAGTTTTAAAAAAAGAAACTGTTGGAGTAGAAGTGGCGGTTACATTTAACTATTTCAACAGTGAAAGTGTGGGACCCAGATGCCAATCTAATAGCACGCTTAGATTCACGTAGTCGGGGCACCAGGGGAAAAAGCGCTTGTCAGACTAGTTGCTATGAAAATATCTTTAGAAAAAACCGAGGGAAACCACGTCACGTCGGTGAGAAAGTGACTGAAAACGAGATGCCCAGTTAGAATCGATTGCATTGTAGATCCTTCTTTGATTCTGTCAAGAAACTCGAGATGAGTAACAGGAAAAGCTGACCAAATATGGCAACAGTATTCAATGCACGGATGAATAATAGATTTGTAAATGTGCGAGAAAAACCTTCTAGTAGAGACAGTGACCCAACTTTCCTTGCATTAGATGCAGCTATAGATTCGATGTAGTCGTTTCACTTAAAATCTTTTGAAAACGTTAGACCAAGAAGGTGCAGTGTTTTGCTCTGCAGGAGTCAAGCATCAGCTATGCTGATGGCGGACAGGGAAGTTTCTCTATCATGGTTAAGTGAGTGTACTTTAGTTTTGGCGGCATTAAGATTTACAAGCCATTTCTTACCCCAGTTAACCACTGATTGGAGATCCATTTCAAGAGTAATTTCCTGGTTAAATTTGTCAGATCTGACAGATTTGCTATTGAAACAGGAGAAATTGGTAGTGTCATCTGCATAAATTCCTACTTGGGAACTGATGATATCAAGATCATTGATGAAGATCAAAAACACCGTAGGACCCAGGATAGAGCCTTGGGAGACAGCCGCGTTTGGGTGAATGTATCTGGAAGCGAGTCCGTTGAAAACGACATTCATTTCACGATTTCATATGAACGAATAGATTACATCAAACAATCGTCCTGTTATACCGTAATCCTGAACCTTAAGTCGAAGAGTAGCGTGCCAATACCCTGTCAAACACCTTCAAGACATCTAGAACCATAGCTCGTGCTTCGTCGTTCTTATCAAGATCTTGATATATATATTCAGTGATGGTCGTTAGCACGTCAGCGGTAAACCTAGCAAAACGAAGCCATATTGTTTTTCAGATAGCACGACGTTAGAAGTAAGATTCTTAACCACTTCAGCATTGATTAAAGCCTCAAATACTTTGCCAAGAAGCGACAGGAAACTGATAGGGCATCCGAATATTCTCCAGAGTTCTTAAAAAATATGAACTACAGAGGAGGACTTCCGGCAAGCTGGAAAGCAAGAAGCAGCGTGAAAATAGTTGAAGAGTTTGAAGAGAACTGCAGCCAGCTCGGTTGGCATCTCGTCACCTCCGCTTGTCTTAGGGGAGTCTAATTTAGAAACGATGTCTGAGACCAGTGATGAGTTTATGTATATATCATTCAGTAGAGTGGGCAAATCAAATGTTGGTACTCCAAATGAGTCGAGTTTTGCACTGGAAGAGAATTTCTGAGCAAAGCATTCTACCTTATCTGATTTAGATGTCAGGACTTCGAATTGATTGAATAGAAAAGGGATTGAGGATTTGCTGTGGTTCAGTAAACTCTTGAAGTGCCGCGAATCATTTCTAGAGCCGCACTTGCGAGATGCTATAAGCAGTTTCATTCTATCAGCAAAGAGTAACTTCGATTCTTTGAGAACCTGCTTTCACTCATTACAATCAGAGACAAAGAGACGTCTGCTGCAATTAGACGTGTCACTCTCGTACAGCTGGAAGAAATGATTCTTGTTGTCTATAGCAGCCGAGCATGCAGATGAGAACCAAGGAGATGAAAATGGTTTAACTTGGTATTTCCTTTCAGGAATGAAAATCATCGACGCCGGATTTCACCTCGGAGGAGACCTCAGACGCGCATTTTTAAACAGGGTGTGTAAATACTTTATTCCAAGGGTTGTCACAATAGAGCTGTGAGAACGAGTCCCAATCCCATCGTTGATAACAGAAAAATATTCTATTGGTAGGAGGTGCATGGCTGGAGTGGAAAGAGATGTTTACAGGCATTACCGTATGATCAGTTGCCAAGAGGGCAGAGCTGCATAGCACGAATCAGGAATAGAAGTGAAAAAGAGATCTAGAACAGAAGCGTGTCCATTAAGGTTACTGGGGTAACACTTGGGAAGTCCACCACTTGCGTGAGAGATTGAGTTCAGGGTTGGGATGCCAACGAGGTTAGTGACAGAGTATGTAAGCCACCTGGCATGGTGGGCATTAAGGTCACCGAACACAAATGGATGGAGAGAGAGATGGCCTTGTATATATATTCAGAAATACTATCTAGCACGCAACAGTAATGAGAGGAAGGGGAGCGTTCGAGAAAAAAGAGATAGCAGACTGCTCTTAGTTCAGAGAGACGGAGACACATCTAGGAATTGTCTGGGGATTTAAGAGAGGGTTCCCTAGCAAGCGGGAGATGTTCGCGGACATAAACACTTAGGCCACGCATGTCGACATTAGAGCCCTTCCTTAAGAGGGGAAGAGAGCCAGGAATCGAGAAATCAGAGGAGGTTGTTGAAGAGATAAGATTAGTTTTCGCAAAGAGCTAGCATATTGCAGATACACACTTCTATGCGCGATATGGTACTCCAAGAACCCCGATATTATACGATATTATATGACTGTTGGTCAGACCAGCTTCTAAAGACACTACGCAAGAGTTCGCACTGCTATCTACCAGTCAGGAACAGCAACCAGAAAACTGTCGATCTGGTACTCTCCGTAGGAAGAGACGTTGTCTTCATCCTCACATACCACAAAAGAATTAATGACAGTACCTCTATTAAGGTCTGAGAAAATGAAAGGAACAGGGAACCTTTTCCTAAACAGGAAACAAATGAGCCAATTTTCCTGTTCGAGAGAAGGGGGAGTGTTGTGTAGGATCCACCTAATCTGCAAAGGTGACTACCAACTATATAAATAGTGGTTGGTACCGGAAGACGAGGAGGAGGAATCACGAGATCCAACTAGAGACTCTGATCGACTGCGACTAGTCAACACATTCTCCAGGAACGTCTTCCCAGAAATATACAGAAATACTATATGTACTTATTGTGTACACTTTCTTGTTATAATACATTCTTGTTCTAAGTACATTTTGTGTTGCATTATTATTCCATGCATTAGGCGAGATTCAACACTGAGTCAAGACTCAACAATGGCGACGAAGTAGAACGAACCATACGCCAAGTTTCAGCAATGGCCACAAAGTAGAACGAAACATACGCCAAGTTTCAACAATGGCAAAGAAGTAGAACGAACCATACGGAAAGAAGAAAGAATTAATAGTGAGAGTTTTCAACAATTGGGACAAGTCATTGAAGAACCCAGGCTGAAAAAAAAACTATTAATTCAAAGTCCAACGTTAACGTAACGACGAATGATTCTGAACTTCTGGATATGTAAAACTCGTTAAAAGACGACTAAGCATAAAGGAACGTTCACTCAGAAAAATTGGAAGGTGTCGTAAACGAGTAACGGTAATTTTAAATTAAAAAATTATCTACAACGAGACACCCTCTAAAAAGAAAAATTGGGCGACTACAAAAACATGCATGGATTAAAAGGAGCACAAATACACCGTGTCGACTTTGAAAGGTAACGAACTTTAAAAAAAAAATTGTTTTTTTTATTTGATCAACAATATAGTGACGAATTACCTCTGATAAGAAAATCAGGCGTTGTCATTGAAATACGCGAACAGAACTCGAAAAAAAAAAAAGTCCGACGCTCTCTGTTCACGAAAAAAAAAAAAAAAAAAAAAAAAAAAAATACCAAAGTTGATTAGCACGAGCGTGAATGTAAAAGCAAGACATAAAATAGAAAAGTCGTACGTTGTTTCGATTTTTTTGGTCAGCTTATATGATATTCGTGGATACACAAATTAAAAGTATATTCCTTGTTGCATGAACACTATCAGCTAAAAATGGAGGAACTATCCAAAGTCATATCTGAATTATTAAAATCCCAGCAGTTGAGTCAACAACGCCAGCAGGAACAGTTTGCCTTATTAATAAGGGAACAACAGATAGCACAGCAAAAATTTCAAGATAAACAACAAAAATATCAAGATAAACAAGAGGAAAGACAACAAGAACAACAGATAGCGCTGTAAAAATATCAAGATAAACAAGAGGAAAGACTTTTGGAAATTCAAAAGTTAACACTGGAGAAATTAAACAACTATCAGGCAAATGAGGGAAATTCTTCATACTATAATAACACCATATTTAATTCGCTGGAAACTTTCAACTATGTGCCAGACGAAGAAAAAACGTTTGAAGCGTACTTTAAACGATATGAGGATATTTTCTACACAGACTGTGAAAACTGGTCGAATTCAAGAAAAGTCAGTCTATTACTAAGAAAGCTAGGTACAGCAGAACATAGCAAATTTGTAGATTTTATTCTACCGAGAAAAACAACTGAATTGGAATTCTCGGAAACAGTGAAATTGCTAAAAGAGCTGTTTGGAGCAAATATGTCGCTTTGGCATAAGCGATGGTTATGCATGAATGTCTCTAAATCCGACGATCAGGATTACTTAACATATGCATCTATAGTGAATAGACATTGTGACAATTTTAGATTGGCAGAGATTACGGTTGAAGAATTCAAGTGCTTAATTTTTGCTCAAGGACTGGTATCCAGTAAGAGTGCCGAAATAAGACGTAGAGTTTTGTCTAAACTCGAATCTGAACAAGGCCTTACTCTGCAAAAGTTAGCAGAGGAGTGTCAACGGGCCGTAAAGTTAAAGAAAGAGTCGCAAAAACTCGAAGAAGCTGGTATTGCTTATATTAAAAAAATAAAAAAGCAGTCACATTACCCATTAGAGAAAAATTGGAGAAAAAATTCAGCGTATTTTAATAATAGACAAGAAAATAAAAAGAACGAAAATAAAAAAGTCCCACCATATAATTGCAGACGTTGTAACAAAAGACATTGGGAGATAAATTGCCCATATAGAAATAAGAAATGTTTCGTGTGCCAAAAGAATGGTCACAAAGAATCGTGTTGTAAAACGAAAAAATTCAAGAGCCGAATTAGACAAACAAATTCGAATATCAAATCAGATAGAGATTTGAGGAAATATGTGACGACTGAAATATTCAAAAAGAATATCAAATTTCAACTCGATTCGGGGTCAGATTTAACAATAATGAACGATAAAACATGGAAAATTTTAAAAAGGCCTACAATAATGAAGTCAACGAAACTCGCTCGAACAGTAACTGGAAAGCAAATTAACTTCGAAGGCGAGGTTGTACTTCCAATGAAATTGAATGGGATCGTTAAAAAAATAAAAGTTTTCATTCTGAGAAATGGAGAAAACTTGTTGGGTACAGATTTTATTGAAACATTCGAATTGTGGGATAAACCGTTAAACTCATTCTGCAGAAAAGTAGAAAGTAATACGCAAACAAGACAGGACATTAAAGAGGAATTAAAGAAAAAGTTTCCGGAAACCTTTACACCTGGTCTTGGAAGATGTAACAAGTTTGAAGCTAAATTTGAATTAAAAGAAAATACTATGCCTATATTTAAAAAGAAACGTAAGGTGCCTTTCGCAAGTGTAGAGAGAGTAGTAGTACCAAAAAAGTTGCAGAAAAGAATCCTACGGGACTTTCATATGGGTCACCCGGGGATTAATAGAACAAAAAACTTAATGCGAAGCTTTGTATATTGGAAAGGAATGGATGTGGATATCGAAAACATGGTTCATCGATGTAAAGGGTGTGCGTTAACAGCTAAGGCACCACCTATAGTACACAAACCATGGCCAAAGACGGATCATCCGTGGGAAAGATTACACATTGATTTCGCTGGTCCAGTAGAAGATTATTACTACTTAATAGTGGTAGATAGCTTTACAAAATGGCCGGAAGTACTACACTGCAAAAAGCCTACGTCCAATACCACAACAACTTTTTTGCATGAACTATTTGCACGGTTCGGTGTGCCAGAGTGTATTGTGAGTGACAATAGTACACAATTCACTTCTGACGATTTTAAGGAATTTTGTGAGTTATATCAAATTAACCACATAACGACGCCGCCGTATCATCCGAGATCCAATGGACTCGCAGAAAGATTTGTAGATACGTTAAAGCGCGCTCTGAAGAAAGCCTCAGGAGTTCCAACGGAAAAGGCGCTTCAGCAATTCCTACAAGTATACAGAATCACGCCTAACCAGAGAACACCATCAAACATGGCACCAGCTGAACTAATGTTCGCTAGGAAAGTTAAGTCAGTGTTTGACAAGCTTTTGCCAGGAAGAAATAGAATAAAGAACACTATGTATACAGCTAGAAAAAGATACACCCCCGGAGAGAAGGTCTTTTTCAAGTGCTATAGAAACAACATTGAGTTCTGGGAGCGAGGCATAGTGGACAAGAGAATCGGTGACATGATTTACATAATAAAAGGGCCGAAGACTACTCATAAAAGGCACCAGAACCAACTCAAAAAATGCTACGTGCTAGAGCATGAAGAGAGTATACCGGATGAGGAGGAAGATCCCATTGATGTAATGTATGATACTTTTCAAGTAGAACCTCCGCAGAGTGCTCATGAACCGAGAAGATCCGGGGCGGAAACGGAAGTTCACGGACCCATTGGACGTGAATCCAAAACGAAAAAGATATTGAAAAAAAAACAGATATACATATGAACTATGCAAAGGGGATCTACAAAGAAATAACCATAATCATCATCCCATATAGAAGCCAGTTTGAAATCCAAAAGGATTCCAAGGCTTGGGAGGGGGGTGTTGCGTAGGATCCACCTAATCTGCATAGGTGACTACCAACTATATAAATAGTGGTTGGTACCGGAAGACGAGGAGAAGGAATCACGAGATCCAACTAGAGACTCTGATCGACTGCGACTAGTCAACACATTCTCCAGGAACGTCTTCCCAGAAATATACAGAAATACTATATGTACTTATTGTGTACACTTTCTTGTTATAATACATTCTTGTTCTAAGTACATTTTGTGTTGCATTATTATTCCCTGCATTAGGCGAGATTCAACATTGAGTCAAGACTCAACAGGGAGTATGAACCCTAAGAAAGGAAAGCCTATCTACTCCAATTAAAAGAAGTTACAAGTTTCAATTTATTTAACGTCGAGAGGTCTAGAAATTCAAAAAATATTTAAAATTGGCAGAGACCTACCTCTGAAAGAACTTTAAAAAACAGTTCTGGGTTTGACTTCCAGTTAAATTATTTAAAAGAATGAACATAGCAGGAATGTAAAAAAGGAAAGAAAAACAAATGACGTAAGTACAGTTCCAAACTGCACATATGTAAATAAAAACAAAGTTAACTCTTTCAGAAAAAATCAATATTTTTCGATTCTGAAATATGTCGTCCGTAGCTGATGTTTGATTAGTGACAATTTACAAAAATGATTACCGACTGATCTTTTCCGAGCGCACCAATTAATTTAAGTAGTACCGTCCTTAATATCATTTTTATGACCTCTGAGCCGAGGCTGATGCCAAGCTATATCGACCCTGGCTCTTCCCTTGAAGACAGTTGGCGATTTACAGTGTAAAGATTTGCTTTTCGCTCAGTTGCCTTTCTATAAACAGGCTTGCATCCCAGAAAGGAATATTTCCTAGCGTAGATTGTTGATCACGCGAGAGAGAAGGATACGTCATAAAATTCTGCCAAGAAGCGAACATTTGCATAGAGATTCATGAGATTATACAGTGTAACCCGGATATAAGAGAACGTGATATAAGAGAAACCCGGATATAAGAGAGATATTCTCTGGTCCCAAATTAGAGCCTGTATTAATGTATATATAATAGACCAAACCCGGATATAAGAGACTTCTTCTCCGGTCCCGACAACTCTCTTATATCCGGGTTACACTGTATCAGCATAAGCACAATTTATCTCATGGATGCCAAAGGGAGTCATGAACTTGTTAGAGACCTTTTGCAAAATCCCTCATGTAAGCGTCGGTATAAAGTAGATTTTCTTCGATTCGAAGGGCCAAGTATGAATAGAATAATAAGCAGACATTATCGTTTTAAGGAGAATATAAATATAACAATTTACTCGTACTGTTAAAAAATGGCGGCGATGATTCCATAATTTTTCTATTGCGTGATTATACTTTCTGCATAAGTAATCTAGGATTTTTATAGAATTATCGATTGGTAAAGAAAGACGATCATAATTCAATAATTTTCTAATTGCATTGATTTTGTTTTCTGATTGAGTAATCAATAATTTATCGATAGAATTAATTATACAATAGTTGGAAGCAAGAAGAAATTCTACTTGCTAAGCCATTAACATTAAAAATAGCCAAATAAAGTTAACTTGACCTGTGTCCCATACAAGATGGTTTTAATATTTCAGCAATTTACCAATTGTATGGAGCGAACATGTAAGAAAGTTTTAGAGAAAATAAGAAAACCAAAAGAACCCTTTTACTTAACATCGCAAAGAAAAAGTTGAAAATTCTAGGACACAACATGAGGAAAGTGGGCTTGGGAAATTTGATAGTCACAGAACAGATTGAATGCAAATGGGACAGTAGAAAATAAGGCATAACCTGCCTAGCGAACATCAGTAAATGGATGGCGGGCAGGGTTTTGATGATATAACAAAAAGGTTCAGTGTCCCTGCTATTTACCTTGAATTCCTTGATGAGATCCAAAGAAGCAAATATTATTGTTCCTAATCTGGCGGTTCGATTCCAGTCCCACCGCCGTGACGTTGCCTATCTATATTTCTTCTATAAATACTTTCATGGTAAATGTTCGGATGATCTCTTCGCTATGGTACCTAGAGTTTCTTTTTAAATTTAAGCGTAGATCTAGACTGGGATCAAGAATTCATGAATTTAAACTTGACCTGGCTAGATATCGCCGTAAGTTCTATGCTAACAGTTTCTTCTCTCGCACATCTCACTCATGAAACTCCCTTCTGGTCCTATGCTTTACAGCCCACTTTAAACTGCAAAAATCTAAACGCAATGTCACTCGCTATCTACTGTTCTCCTGATTGCTCTCATCTCTTATTATTGTTTCTGTTCCTAATTCTCCCACACTCAATAACCCATGTGCTTTAGTGGCTATACTGTCTTGCTTGGGGCGATGTCGATTAAAACAAAACATATTAAGAGCTACAAAAGAACGGGAATTGTGGAGAGGCATGATCGCCAACATCCTGCAGGAACTCTGTACGTAAAAGAATAAGACGCAATTGTTTTGATTATATTTTCCGTTAAGTATTCTAGGATTTCAATCCATATAACCTGATCTACTAGGAGCATCAAAACCCATAGTACCGGCCACTGTAGGTAATTTAAATATGAGATGAGTGATGCATTCCAAAAGCTATGTAAAGTATTAAGAAACAGAAACAAATTAATTAGAAACAAATAAAAGAGTCTTGAACTCCTACGTAATATCAGTCCTCCTATATGGAAGTGAATGCTGGACAATCTTCTCAAAGATGAAGAAGAGGCTTAAAGCAACAGAAATGTGGTTTTACAGAAAGATGCCATGGACCGAACATGTGAGTAATGACGAAGATTTAGAGAAAATAGGAAAGAAAAAAAAGACATTTTTATATCAGTTAGATACAGCTGAAATTCCTGTGGAAATCGGACTTATGAAATTTGATACTCACTAGACAGATTGAAGGAGAGAAGAGAACAACAACGCATAAGCTACTATCTCGCGAGCTTGAATAACTGGATGGCAGAGCAAGGTTTAGGTGATATAAGAAGAAAAAAACAAGAGCTACAAAGGCCCGGAAATTGAGGAGAACCATGATCGCCAACGTCCTGAAGCAACACGGCACATAGAAGAAGAAGCAATTTTATTGCTTATATTTTCTACTGAATATTCTAGGATTTTATCCACAGGATTAAATAATTCTGATTAATTGTCGCATGTAAGTCAAGTTTCCGATTTTTAAACCACTGAAAGGAAAAATAAGCAAATAACGAAATAAAAGAAACATATTAACAATCAGACCTCACCATTTTGACTAATGAAACATAACGTTGCGTGTTCTTTCATTGTTTCTTCAAATTATATTTTCCTTACAAGACGCGGGCGATCATAACACTGCACAGATAAATCTGACAATTAACTTGACTTCTTGGGAAATGATTTCTCGTTGTCTTCTCCATGGTTTCGAATTCAGATATTTTCATCTATTAGACTGAGTGTAATCCAAGACACTTCAGTTTAACCCATAGCCGGAAGAAAACTAGACATATCAATAAGGTTCTGCAATGTTATCGGTTCTGACCTGAGATCAGTTTCACATCACCGTAACGTAGTTTCCCTGAATATAAATATTTCCATAAATATTTTTCAAGACAACAATTATTTTCATGGCAATTGTTCTGATGAACTTTCCTCTTTACGAATTTAAGGGTAGTACTAGATTGGCAGATAGGTCCCATTATTTTAGAGTTGGTGCTGCTAAATATAACCGTATGTTTTATGATATCAGTGTCTTCTTTCGCCCTTTTCACGTGGAAAACACTCTTCCATCTTCTAACTTTCCAATCAATTTTCAAGTTTAATCGCAATGTCAATTGTTATCTTCTGCCTGCTTAATTCCGATTATTTTATTGTTCTCCCTTTTTCAAAACGATTGTCTTTTTCTTAGTTTCTTTCATACTCAGTTACTCCCTTGCGTCTTAGTGGCTTTCGTGCCTTTCTTGGAGTGAAATTATTCAAAAATATATGTCTTTTCAAGTTTCAAAGTGAACGCAACAGACTAGCTCGCAATTTGAACTGAGCTGGCCGCTTTACCATCCGATATCCGTGACACTACCTGCCCAATTCCTTCCATTAATACACAATATAATTACCGATCGTAATATGTTGCATTATATTCCGTATTTACAGTTGGTCAAATGCCAAATTGATGCATGTGAAATCGTTGGAAAATGAACAATTCAAAATTTATAAACATACCTATTTGAATAGTGTAACTCAAAATCTGCATTAATATTTGATGATCTTACTTGAATAAGGGCTGATAAATGAAAAGCGGCATTTATGAAAGTCTTCCCATGCAAATATCTTGTTATTGCAGCCATGAATATCTTTATGAATAGACGTTACAATGGCATTTTATACGCAGGTGTTTACCTTAACTAACGTTCATATAACGTGTGACATTTGCAATTATATTTGCACCCATCGATGCGGGTATCGATAAGCTTTCATTTGACGGGGATGTGCGAGTGCGGTCCTAGCGTGCTTCAAATTTGACAGAGGTCGAAATCTCTCGAAATACTTGGCTTTGCAAATTTAATTTTGGAGGAAGCACGCTCTAGATAAATTATTACTGTTGTACAAATATTTATACTCGGGGCCTTCACTCTCCGCATATTACTAACATATCGCCGTGGATCAAGTCACAACGTCTCTTTCAAATCATGAGTCTTCCCTTCATTTTCAGAAGCTATTGCTCTCTACGACTACTAAAATTTGTATAATATTGAGCATTGTAATTCACCGCTATATATATATATATATATATATTAAATAAAAACAGACCACTTTAAGGTTCCATATAATAAATTATTTCACCACAGCCCTTTTAAAGGACAGCGGATCATCAGATTTTATTTCCAAAGGTTGAAACGAAAAATGAAAAGAAATTTACACATTTATGACGGGCAGTAATAAGTAAATTAACTAATTTACATATTACTGATATATTTATGACGGGGAGTAATAAGTAAATTAACTAATTCACATATTACTGCCCATCATAAATGTGTAAATTTCTTTTCATTTTTCGTTTCAACCTTTGGAAATAAAATCTGATGATCCGCTGTCCTTTAAAAGGGCTGTGGTGAAATAATTTATTATATGGAACCTTAAAGTGGTCTGTTTTTATTTAAATTATTAGCTCTGATTTACATTGAGCTCTCTGGATTTTATCCTCCTTGGGTCTACCCATACGGATTACATAGTTTTTCGTAAACTAAATACATATATATATATATATATATATATATATATATATATATATATATATATATATATATAAAAAGTTAATTTCTAGGAAGTAGTGTTTAAACCAAATGACGATGACGTTTATGATATTATTTAAAGAAAATCTCTGTCGCTATTTAAATGATCCCCTTCAAAATATTCACCATTTAACACATTGACCGAATAAATTAGTGTTACTGTTGAAATTTCTGAAACGTTTTTTACTAAAAGATAAAATTAAGATTAAATTTCTCAAATTCACTAAGTTTTAAATCTCTTATAAATGCTGATAGGCATACTGTTATATCCCTTCGAAACATCGTACGATCGTCAAAGTTAAGCAATTTTGAGCATGGTCAGTATCTAGTTGGGTGAGTGATTGGAAACAATAGTGGGTATAAGCTTGGGTGTACGGGTAGCGTAATGGATAACGGCATTGAATTGGAAATCGGGGTAGCCGAGATCCAGTTTCCCGTAGTTTCGTGATATTCACTTACGTACAAATTAAACAGGTACGAATTTCCCCCAACAAAATGGATTTAAGTTGTAGGGCTTGTATCAGCGCATCATTATTATATCCAAAACACTCTTAAAATCCAAAGATAATTTCTTGCTTTAAATAACAAACAAACGGAGATAAACCGTAAAAAACAAATCAATGTAATACTGTTTAATTCCAATTCTTCATTTATGATTTTGTTAGTGTGGAAAATAATCAACTTGATTATATCCTATATGTCTGTATTTCTGAGATAAGGTATTGTAACTATTTACAGTATTTACATAGTTCGAACTGCCGTCCTCATTTTTGTTGTCATATTAACGACGTGACGGCCGTTTCACGATGTTTCGGCTGCTGTACGCTCCGAATTTCCTGGAGTGATATACATTGGAAAGAGAAAAAAACAGGCATGGATGACCATATATTGAGGGAAAATGGAGATCTGTGGCATGAAGTTGAAATAATAAACAGAGAGCATCATTGAAAATTACGAAAAAAATATGGAATCAGCACATATATTGGCGCAAATAATCTGATAAGCTGGCAAATCCTAGACATGAATTCAATATGGGAACCAGAGAACTGAAGAAAACAACAATATCATACATTGTAATACGATCTCTGGTAAAATGGTTACTGAGATATTAGGTTTATAAATCTGAAAAAATTCACTCACTGATGTCCCCAAAAACACTTGGATAAAAGCTTTGGTTGAGTAATCCCTAAAGTGAATTGATCTAAAGAGTGGTCACGGCAAAGTGTGTGTGTGGCGGGGGACGTTTGAACTGAAACTGAGATATAGGAAAATAATTCTACGTCCGATTTCAGCGTCTTTTCACCGAAATCCCTTGATTGTTAATCAAAAATATTTCAAAATAGGCCCGACACTTGGAATTAGAACAATCTTGTGGACTAAATAAATGTTTCAGTTCAAACTTCCAACTTATATCACCTGAAGAATGTCGGAGTTTATAACACCGAAACGTGATGTGATTTTTGTTATTTAATAAATCGCTTTGGTTGTGTTTTCATAGCCGCATTATGGCCTTTCACTTTAAATCTTGGAGAATAATTTCGGTTGATATCACTATGGCTTTGTAATTTCAAATCTGTCAGCGAAGAGAAATTACTGTATCCAGGTTACATATCTCTGATTTTGTACGTGCATGTCTGGATGGCAATATGAGCACATTACTCTGAAGAATTATTGGATTTTATTTTTTAATCTGACATATTTTAATTATTCCAAAGATAGTTAAGTTTATTTCAACCAGTGTTTCGTCTACGATCCTGTTTATTTCGACAGAATCTTGCTTGACTGTGAAGATCACCGTAGACAAGCGATCAAAACACGTCGGATCAGACGGTGGTTCCTCCTGTAAAGTGGGATTGCAGGTTAGACTCCTATCAGAGAGCGCATTTTCTTTCTTCTCTTTCATCGAGTTTGCAGAACGGCAGACAAAATAAACATATTTTAAAAAATGGAGCGTCTGGTCAAATATGGGTATCCACTAAAAATAACGTTGCTAGTAATAAAAATGCATTACTCTACATGTCATTTTTTATATGTGCAGAAATATGAAATTCAATTTTGAATTTCATTTCACAATTTTATATTCATTTAGAAAAAGATGAAAAAGGGAAATAATTATTTGGCAATGAATGAAACGATTAAAAGCATAAAAAGGACAAAGGAAAATAAAAGGATTTCTAAAGGAAAATGTAATTAAATAAAAGAAATAAAGAAAGGAAAAAAGAAAGAATGTTTTAATTAGCGAATGAGGAAAAATGGCTAACTAATAATGAGCTATTCTGTTTGAATATTACTGCTGAGAAGTGAGTTCGATACTCACTAAAGGCCCAATACCTAGTAAATTGCGATGGAAAATCGAAAAAGAAAGAGTGAAATCAACAAAAGAACATTTTAAAGTTTAATAAAAGAAGGAATTAAAGAAAACTGATAAAGTAAAGGCGAAAAAGTTAAAAAAGAAATTAAGATAAAAAAAAAGCCGATTAAAAGGAAAACCGTGCGAAATGTGAGCAGAAAATCACTGAATTCACTTAAGTGAGAAAGAAAACGACGAGCATGCAGGTAATAAAATCGATTTACAATCAGGGAATTTCAGTGAAAGAAGCTGAAATCGGACGTAGAATAGGATGCATTATAACAGCGTGCAGAAATTTACGGTAAATGCGCAAATTGAGAAACTCCCTTAATCACATGACTTCCGCCTGCGAAAGCACAAGGAAAAGAACACATCAGTTCAGTAAGATATTAACTGCAGCTGGTGCTACCCTTGAACATGATTCGAATGGTCAGGTCAAAGAAATTCAGTAATGGCAGGTCATTTCTGTGTTTATTCGCAGCAGGTTTACTCAGATATTCATTAAAAAAAATAATGTTATTGGAAGAAGTGAAAACTGGAGGCATGTTTTCTCATTTTTTTATTTGTTAACGTAAGTGTGTGTGCTCTAAAAAAGCTTTTGAGAAAACAGCATATCCTTAGAACGCATTCATTGAAATATGTTTATGGCAATATAAAAACTTTCATTGAAGTTTTATCTTAGGGAACACGCATTATACCATTTTCCTATAGAGAGAGCGGGCGTGTTAGTTTTATACGAATCCGACTTTCAAAATGTTTAATTGTATTCTAACCTATTTTATTACCCTCTATTTTGGGATGAATAATGCCAGGCATCAAAGTTGAGTTAGTAAATGAAAAGGCATGATGAAAACATTGCCTTCAATTCGCAACATAGTGATACAGAGACATTCTTCTTATTGAAAGTTGCTTGGTCTTTCGTTGTCAGATTTGAAAAGGATTTTCGATAATAGCAGCAGCTAAACACAAGATGCATGCTCATGGTCCTGATACTATCACAACACCTCAATGTCTACGAAAATTCCATAAAGTATATAAAATTCCAGAAAATCAATCAGAGCGATTGAAAAGACCTAAAATTGTCAGAGGGAACCATCAGAAAAGATTTGAAAACGGATATCCGGTACAAATTGTATGTGATGCGCAGAACTCAGGTCATGTTAGAAATAATGAGAGGGAGCGGAGTGATTGCTTGCTAAAATAGGGGCATCTGGTACAAGTCGTATGTGATGAACAGAGCTCAGTTCGTGTTTCAAACATCTAGTGGCTGGAATGTTTTACTTTTCCTCTGATGAGAAAGATTTGTATTAATACCGCAATGTAAACCGTCTCCTTTAAATGTGTTAGTTTGACTGCTTTCGTGCCTTTAGATAGTGGTATCAATCTTATGCATTTTCTCTGTTTATAACAGAAACTATTTTCTTGTTGGTCAATTCCGTTTTTTTCTTTAGCCGCTTATATATTTTCTCAAATATTAATTCTTGAAACCAGTTTTGATTTCGTTCCTTGCTTTCAATGTCTATTTTTTTCATATATGATCCCTTTTTAGCTGAGCCAAGTTTTAATTTCCGGCAAGTATATTGCGTTAAGATTCGCACATATGCTCTTTGAAAAAACAGGAATCCATCTCTACTCCTAACAACTATAGGTTAGATAGCAGGGCAAACTGGGTTCAAAAGCGTCGTTTGGTAGCTCAATAGCTTTCATCAAATAATTTTCACTTTAGCGGTTATATGCTACTTGCAACGTAAGATTTATATGTCAATAAATAAATAAAATGCTTAATAATAAAAGAGAGCATCTTCTCAAATATGAGTATCGATCAAATATAACGTTTAAACAAATATATATATATATATATATATATATATATATATATATATATATATATATATATATATGCACATTTCATTAAAAACGACTGACAAGGTGCCTTTATTTAGTTTTTTATATAATTTCTCGTGCGATCTAATAATGTTTTTCTTTTCAGATGATAAATTATGTAAAAACTGTCCGAATGTTCTTTTTATTCGACCGCTTTCGGCTATACATTTAGCCATTTTCAAGGATTATATACCAACGGCTTTCCATACTCAATACTCATCGGATTCACTCTCGCGTGGTCATGTGTGACGTCATGAGCTGTTGTGCGATTTTCGCTTTCAGCGTTTTATATGCACGTGTTTATCGTTGCTTGGAAATCATCCATGTAAACAAATAAGACTATCATCAATTTCTTGTTCGTGTATTGCATAAATATATTGTGTAATTGTCATCTTTGATAATGGCTTATGTAAGCCGAAAGCTTAGATTGGATTAAAAAAAAAAAAAAAAAATTATGTATCAATATTGTGATTTTCTTTCATTATTTAATGATAATGTTATTAAGATTATCAGACTATATGAAAAAAACTTACATAAAATATATAGACAACACTTATCTATATTATTTAATGAAACATGTATTAATATATATATATATATATATATATATATATATATATATATATATATATATATATATATATTCAAAATATAGTTCAAGACTTGAATGGTATATGAAAGACATATACCACTAAATTACACATTGAAATGCTTATAATGGAAAAAATATTTAACCTGAAATTTACATTGTGCAATTATCATATAAATATAAATATAAATATATCCCTAAAACTATTATATCATATGTTGGTGATTGTCAATTTCCTTGCGAAAACATTCCTTTGCATAATAAAATCTCACGTAGTTCATTGTAGGTATATATATTGGGTAGATATTTTAACGGATGCAAAGGAGTTTGATTAAATGAATATTATAAACACACACACACACACACACACACACACACACACACACACACACACACACACATATATATATATATATATATATATATATATATATATATATATATTTCAATACGTTATATTCACACTCTTTCCTGATTTTTAATTGATTTATTTTCTGTAAAACCAATTCACTGAACATCAGTCAATTATTTTCAATGAAATTTAATGTACGTCATCCATAAGTTGAAAAAAATATCCATACCATTATTGAATAAATAACCAAATTTATTACTGTTTTTGCGGCTAATGGACATATCTAAACAAAGATGAGATCAATTTTTAACAAATAAATATGCAACATTTTAATTCTTATTTTTAGCTGAAGCCAAAGTTTTGTACGCAAACACAAAGTTTTATAAATTAATTTGATTTCATTTCCTGTTAGCCTTGAAGATCAGCATTATTGCTTTTATCTTCTCCGTTTTATTTATTAGTTCATTGCTTCATCTATTTTTCCTTTTTTCGCCTCTTCCCTATTTGCATGCTTTATGCACATTATGTCTTTCTTTTTGCTTTTAATTCTCCTTCTCCTTCTTCTCCTTCTTCTCTTTAACCATCAAAATGAATTCCTTATAGACATTAACCATTATTCTATTCTTCTTTGTCTATTTTCTTTTTCTCCGACTTTTTTCTCTTCTTCGCTATCTTCTTCATCTAAATGTTTTATTGACTCTGTCGTAAGCGGCCAATTGATTCAACACGAACTACGTCTACGGTTAACTTGCCTTTTTAATGATTCCTTACAAAGTATCATTTTGTATGCGTCAGTATAAACTCACATAAATATTTATATTTTTTAATTTAGCCGTAGACATTTTCATCTATTTGAAATGTTATAATTAATTTGACAGAAGGACTTTATTTCTGATACCCCATATATTTATTGTATTCGACTATGTCTATCTGGTAAAGTCGTTAGTTAATCCCTGTTGAAGAGGCCAGCTCAAGCACATTGGTATTTGTTCAACTGTAATTGGGCTGACTGACTTTGGTAAGTATTTCTGGGAGAGATCGCATAATCTGGCGTGACAGAGTGGGTGAATAAATCTAGTACGATCAAATCGGGACGGTGGAGTAATTGATAGCGGCTCGGATTGAGGAAACGGAGAGTCGAGTTCGAATTCCAGTCGAATCCATTACATTCACTTACGTTCTAATACCCTTGGGAAAAGTATGAATCCTCTTCTACCTCCCCCCTACCCTCAGGTAAATAGCAGGACAGACCAGGTTCTGTAGCCTTGGATTGCAACTGGTCTACCGCAGAAAGAAATGGCAGCCTACTGCGGGAAAATTCTGCCTCGTCAGTCATGTATTGAAAGTACCACAGATGGTACATAACTGACTGACTGACTGACTGACGCTCAAATTCTCAGTCACGATGACTTCGAGCTAGCACAACCATCAACAAACTCTTTCGACAACCCAGTTTCCATTTCCATCAAAAGTCTTGGGTCAATCCGTGGTATGGTTTTCAGATATTTACCAACGGTGCTGGTTTTTGTCATTGTTTAGCTAGGCCGATATTATCAAGAAGATACATCCTTGCCAAGACTAAGGTCTCATAGTCCGTCAGGAGCACATTTGTTTTACAATTCAGTTCACCTTGTCCTGTCAAGACTGAGGGGTTACGGTGTAAGAGGCACGGTTTATGCTAATATGTGGGTAATGTAACGGTTAAGCCTAGACTTAAACAGGTTAAGATTGTCGCCGGTTCCACAGAGCAGCGGTTCGTGGAGAGAAGCTGATCGAGTCAAACTTACACAATCTCACCAATGGAAGACGATGGGAATGAGGGTGGTTCGCTACAAACTGCCAAACAGGCGGGTCTTAACCGTGAAGGTTAGAACTGGTGGAACTAAGGAATGTAGTGCGTGTGACCACTTTACAGGGAAATAGCGATGGAGCAGCAAGACGCTTGCGAAGTTTCGTCTGTGAGAAAGGGATTGTACAGTGGACAATAATCAGTCAGCCGCTATGACGAGGAGACGTTCTTGGATACTATCAAGACTGGAAAGTGAAGACTGCGCAGCCGCTGAAGTAATCCATTTTCGACCGGATCTGGCTCTTGCAAAAGTAGAGGACAGAAGAAGGAGTCACGAACTTACTAGAGTGCTAGAGGGGTCATATGTACGAGTTCCACTTGAAGTTTTTTTTCATTCAAATTTCAGTAGGCGTTCAAAGCATGAAGACTCCCTAAAGGAACGTTCATTTGGAAAGATATAATTACAAATATCTATTTGTAGATCGCCATCTTTCACGTATGCTATATTTTATAGTCCCTTTCTTGCGTAGTGGGTTCTCTCCTCACTGGATACCACATTGTAATGTGCTTTACCTTAGTAAATGTATATGTCTCTTACTTCATTGAGTTCAAAATGTGTGTGTGATGCTCAGTGATTAGCCACTGGCGTACAGATCTATCGAAAAATGGATGGGTCAGCCGATAAACTAAAAGACTAGTGACATGTAGAACAGCTGGGAATAACATTAGCAGTTAAAATAAATGATAGGAGATATGCCAAATGCTAGAAATGAAAACATCTGAATAACGTCGATTTCACCTTCTCCAGGCTACAAGTAAGGAAGAATTTACAGTTTGGTTTATTGCTGGAATCGCTTTTCAAGTCTTATCAACACATTATAGGTTATCCAAAGCCAGAAAATATTTTGAGATATTAAGAATATTTTTTAGATAAGAAGTGTTTAATGATACAAGTCTTACTCATTAACCCATAGCTTAGGGAAAAGAGAGGGATTCATAACTTTCCCAAACGTATTTGGGTGTAAGTGACTATAACGAACCCAGCGTGAAATGGAACTCGACTATCCGATTGAAAATTCCGATACACCATCCGCACATCCAAGCCTACAGCGCATGATACACCAAAGTGATCATGTATTAATGTAGGTACTAACCAGGCTTGAATTTGCTTAACATCGTTGATTATACGGGTAATGGCTTTCGACCTGATGTGTCCGTATGCCAAGAATGTGTCATCGTTAAAAGTAGGTTGTTTTTTTATTCCTCTCTACAAACAAGAAAATGTTGAGACGTGTCCCTCTTGTTCGCATGTTTGAATCATACAACATCATCTATTGTTCTATGTCTCTATCTAACGATCTATATGCATATTTGTGTGGTGTAATGGATTGCGGTTCTGAATGAGAAATCGGATAGCCGACTTCGTAACATTCACTTTCGTGCAAACCATCCGCGGGAAAGAGATGAATTCATATCGTCTCCTTCTAGCTCGTCTGATAAGCTCTTCTTCTTTCCCAGGCTTAAGAATAGAAGAGTTCATCAAAATAATGTCACATTTGAATAACTAAAAGGAATATAGAAATGAAGAATTTGACCTTGTTAAGTTTTACCCCATTTAATTTCAAATACACATTAATATCACTGGACTTTCTGAATAAATCTGGCAAATAAAAGTTGCTATACTTGATGTTTATTAATTCATTAGAGTCTTAGAAGTATTTTACAACTGTTTTAAAAAGACGAATTGAAACACTCTGCGCGTTCCTTTAAAAAAAAAAGCAATCGAAATTCTCTGTATAAAACAAAAATTTTAAATCTTTATAATTCTGTGTACAGAGCTGTCGATTCTGATGTGATATCAGTGTGCAGTGATAGCAAAAATCGACTAGGGATGATGGCTGGAGATTACACGGAGAAACTACATACTAGGTACTGCTTGTTTTCAAGAAACTGACGAAGCCACAATGACGATCTGTCATCTGCGGAGCCCCATCTGTTACACCCACGAGAATTTTGGTCACGGGGTGTTTCGCTTGCATTATCAATTATTGGACCAAACTGCCAACAATAATGAAACGAACGTTAACAAGAAGCAAATGTCCATTGCCTGGCAGACTCATCTTATTTTAAGCTAAATTCTTTTACCGTAAGCATGTTGGATAATGAGCCTTCAATGATTTCCACTCTTCTTTGAACAGAGTTATTACTGAATCGAAAAGCTATAAAAAATTTTCAGGTGGCATTTGTAAAAAAAAAAAAATAACTCGCTTCCTCTAATTGTATGAGGGTTACCAGTTAGACTCAGTAATGAAATGTGTGAGGCACGCAAAGCATCATGGGATTGTTGTGAAACACTAACAAATATATTACCAATTTTTTTTTTTTTTCATTTTTAAAATATTACGTCGCCATTTAATTTTATAAAATTTCCCAAAAAACTTTTTCAGATAAGAAAAATGTTCTTATAAAGATAAGTCCTTGGAGAATCTAAAAACCTTTTTGAAAAATGACAATATGATTGCAGAGAATTTTCCTGAAATCATAAAATAAAAAAAATAAAAAATAGAAGATATTTTTAATTTGAAAATATTTTCATTGCTTTCAGTTAAAAATGAATTTTCGATATTTTTTCACTTTTTCATTTCAGATTGAAAGTTTAAAATTTATTTTTTATTATCATGTTGCGTTCATTCCAATAAAATATTGTTATTAAAGAAAACTTTATTTACTTCGATGAAATTTTAACCAAGGAAAATATCCAAGTTCATCCAAGGAAAATATATAATATAGAATTATTTTTAAGTCTGGAGAGTATCGAGTTCTAAGTATGGAAGACAATATACGACAAATCTTACACATAGTAGATCCTTTACACGAAAGGAAGTAATGATCATAGCAATAAATTTTGTTTGTCCACCTCGCGTGACTGCGTCTGTTATCAACAACAGTGGTGGTGTTAAATGCTGTTCAGTTAGTAAAATAATATCCACGAACTTTTAACAGAGGTCAGAGTACACGGAGCGACCATTCAAGTGAAGTCGACAGATTTATCTTTTATAAAACGTATTTTTATTACATCTTAAGCAAAAGCATAAAGCTCATTAGCTGTAAATCCGAGTAATTCAACTTATGATCACGTTTAATCTTACTTTTGAAAATAAATATTTTTAGGTGCAGACATCTGTCAGTTTGGATAAATCAGTAGATTTTACTTACAAGGAAATAAATTTCAATCAGCCAATCAATAAATTTTGGTTTGAAATACGCTAATATATTTTTCTCTTTTGGGGTGATAAAAAATGTTAATGTTAGAATTAAAACTTTTAAAATTTTTTCGTTTTCTTTTTTTTCAATGAATTTCAAATTTAGGAATCGCTGATTTTTCTTTTCATGGCCTTACTGTTATTTTGCAAGTTGCTTGTTTTGGGATACTCAACGTAATTTGTTACAACACCGTAAAGCACACCCAATCTCCCCTCTCGCTTGTAACCATTCATTACAATAAAATAAACGTTTTTCAGCGCTAAAGCTGCATTAGCCAAATAAAGCTTCATAAGCTTCTACTTAATGTTAATACAATATTAAAGAGACTATTTATAGTCTCTTCTTCTTCTTCTTCTTCTTCTTCTTCTTCTTCTTCTTCTTCTTCTTCTTCTTCTTCTTCTTCTTCTATGTGCAGTGTCCCTTCAGGGTGTAGGCGGTCATGGCTCTCCAAAATTCTCTATGCTTTTTTAACTCTTAATAAATGTTGTCCTTTTGTTATCTCTCCTCAACCTTGATCCGCTATGCATTTACTCAAGCTCGCGAGGTAGGTTATGCGTTGTTTTCATCTGTCATTCAATCTGTCCTCTGGGTATCAAATTTCCCAAGCCCTATTTCCTCATTACGTGCTCTAGAAACTTCAACTGTTCCTGATATAGAAGTGCTCTGTTTGCTTCTTCTTTTCATTAAAACTTCGTAGTTGCTTACATGTTTGCTGTATGGCATCCTTCTGTAGAACAGCAGTTCCGTTGCTTCATGTCTCTTTTTCATCATATGATATTGCATAACATTTTAAATCATTTCCCCTGTGCAAGGAAATAAAGCCACTAAGGCACAAGAGGTTAATGAATGTGAAAGAATAAGAAAACAAAGAAACATTATCAAGGATCGAGAACAATAGAAGAGTAATCAGGAAGACAATAGATAACTATGTAGCAGGAAGAGACTGCCACGAGCGAGAAGTGCGTGAAAAACTGTTAGCATAGAACTTACGGTTACATCTAGCCAATTCAACTGTAAATTGATGAGATCTTTTTGCAAATCTAGTACTGCGCTTAAATTCATAACGTCTTGGCACCATAGCGAAGAGCTCATCCGAACGATTACCATGAGTGTATTTATAAAAATTGCACAGGGAAGCTACATTCCGGAGTAGGAAATTGAGGGAAACTGAAACGTCATGATGAGACCAATAACATTGCTGATTCTTCTTTGGATTTTTATAGCAGGAGCACCGGACCATTTTTCTTTGTTGTTAAAGAATTTATTTTTCTATTTCTTAATACAATTCTTTGCTTAGCTTTTCGAATGCTTCATTCTTCTGATATTTAAATTTGACGACCATTACATTTCCAAGATACATTGGGGTTTGATTGCGCTGTTATATCAAGTTCTTGTTCTTGTTCTTCTTGTTCTTGTTCTCGTTCTTCTTCTTCTTCTTCTTCTTCTTCTTCTTCTTCTTCTTCTTCTTCTTCTTATTATTATTATTATTATTATTATTATTCGTTTGCAGACAGAAATTCATTGATTTATTCATTTCATCAGGTATTCATTTCTACGTCCGTGTTTGTTTTCCCTAATTCTTTCACAGTAGTGATCGATACTTATGTAAAGAATCACGCAAACTGAATATCGAAAACATTTTTCTTATCATTTCTTCTATGTTGCCACCATTCTTCAGACATTTCAAATGGAGAACTACTACAAAAGAACTTGATGTTAAATCCCAATAGCAATAGATTAACTACATCAAATACTAAATATTCAGAGTTGATTATCAACTAAACTCGCTTTATCAGTATCCGTTTCAGACAACCATATCAGTTTCACTTACACCGACTAACTTGATGATATTTATTTCCTTTGTTAGAAGGCGAAAGGAAAAAGTGGATGTATTATTATTTTATTATATGTTAATGCCAATACAACATAGGCGTTGATTTGTGCAAAGAAGTTTTTTTGTTAATTTGAACAGATGCTACACTGTCGCCCCCTGCCGGATATACCGTTTGTTAACAAGCTAAATGAGGTTGATTAATTAATGGCGCCGACGACAGCAACTTGATTTCAAGTGAAATGGTAGGTAGACACATTATCTACGAGTCAAAGCAGTTCGTAGAATCATGTTTGTTCGTAGACAGACGGGAAGCGGCGTTAAAGTATAATTTGACACATTTAAGCACAGACATTTTGTTCTTTTTTGGCGGCGTTTAAACTTCCCGGTGTACTTGAAGAGGAAAAATAAGTTTTAGAATATTCTGCAACTAAATGGTGTAAGTCTCTTCCGATCGATCTCATTTTCTTCCTATGTATTTTTTATTTTCCAACCCCGTCTACTTATATAAAACAGAATCGGTTAATTTTACTTGTCTGGTGATATTTAATCTTTCGCTTCTAATACTTATTCTTCTGCAACTAATTGCTGTAACAACACAGTCAAATTTCAAATGTTGATTTTTCTTAAAACAGATTTTTTTCTTAAACTGTTTACTTATAAAATCTGCATTGATCATATGCTATAATACATAGCCACTCTTCGATTAACGCTCGGATTCCGTTTAAATTGCGTGATCGATAAAAGAACTGATCAATTAGTGAGAAGTTATAGCTGCCTGCTACTGATAAGAGTAGATAGTTCAATTATTGTCCGGGTCACACTCCTCCCCAGTCTTTTGAACAGGAATAGAGGTTTATCACTGCTTAGGATTATGTTTCCAGTTCCTTTTAAAGTCTACTTCAATTCTACACGTCTGACGTGTCCGCCTAAACTGTGAAATTTTATTTATTATTTATTTTTACTTTTCTCTTCCGTAGGAGTAGCTAAGTTCGCATGTCGTCCGGTTCACACTCCTTAGTGGTCTTTTGAACAGCAGTAGAAGTTTATCCCTTTTTTCATTTTTTAGGATTGGATTTCCGGTTCCTTCTAATGTCTTCCTGTTCTATTTCACCGCCAGTAGCTCCTTGCGTCTTAGTGGCATTATCACCTTGGTTAGGGTGAATTAATTAAAATAAAACAAACAAATTCAGGCATACTACGCGTGTAATGGGTCTGCGTCAACCAGCTTCAGATTATTTTAATGTCCCTTTTGCACTATTTGTAACATTTGTGATTCATTTCTAAATGTATATATTAGTGCCATCATCATCATCATCATCATCATCATCATCATCATCATCATCATCAGTCCCTTGACTAGTTCAATCGTTGGTGGGGGGCTTAAGATACAAGGCTCTGTTAAAGGTGGACCCAAGCGGGGGTGGCAACGCAAAGGCTGACCAGACAGCATCAAAGAGTGGAAGGACATGACTATGTCGGACATCCTGGGAGCCACTGCCAACAGTTCATCCTGCAGGAGGTTGTCTGTTTCTTCTGCTCTTTGGCTCCCCAACATTAGTGTACTGATCGGTAAGCACATAAACCAAGTCGAAAATCAGCTTTATATTCTGTACATTACTTAGGTTTGCACGCCGTAAATACAGTGCAACTAAATTCTTATTCTCCTTTCATTTCTTCATTCTTTTTATTTATTTTCTTCCATTTTGAAAGAAGAGAAAATAATCACAATAATGGTTTTCTTACAATCTACAATTTCTGCTGAATGTTTTGTTTTTATTTTCTAATTCTTTTTCTTACAGGATATAAGTTAGGTGTAGTTAAAAAGGCCACTCGTTTAGTGAGAAGTGGCTGTATTTCTATTTCTCAAATCAGTAGATTGATGTTAAGTTCAGAAGTCACTGCTTAGTAAGTGCTCAAGAATTGTTATTCTATACCAAAGGTTCCCCAATTTGTTCTACCTGTCGCTACATGGATCCGAGGGTAAATCTGTAGCACTCTCTCCTACAAACATACGAAGAGACTTCTTTCTTGGTATTAAGTATCCTGCAAATACAAGTAACTAATCTAACACTCTAAACTAACATGTATTTGTTATGTTTATTTTTACGGTTTATTAAATCTTTGTAGGTTATTTAAACATAAAACATCTTTTGCGAACAATTTATTGAAAGTAAAAAAATATCTCCCGATACAAGTCCTACTATTTAACCCATAGAAGGAGGAGATAGACCTTTAGCATGTAAATGAAAGTAAGTGAATTCGAACTCACGTCTCCGATTTCTCATTCCGATATGCTATTTATTACACCACACTCACATCCGCACCTACATGTGCATTTCTCAAAAACAAGTTAACCCACTAAACCAATTTATTTAGTTGGTTTAGCAGCATTAACCTTCTTAAATGTCCTTAGATAGGATGTCACCAGACGAACATCCGTAGTTCTAATGTTACACATACAAGATTAGAGCATTGGCCCTACATATGTCGGTTATCAGATCTGGCTTGGCTCGTCCCTTTTAATAAGGTATACCACCCGTTTACATGTTGGGGACATCCAATGACATCATCTGAGACGTGAATCTGCACTTAGCCGCTAGGAAACCATCTTCCATCTGAGCCCACTGATGCACCTGACATCTCTGCAGCTCTGATAGGATACCGAATGTAAAGTTTAATTTGTTATCATCATTTTGGTATTTTCTTGTGCGAATCATATACTTGATATATATTCAGTTTCATTGTAGTATTCGCAAGGTGAATACATTATCCGTAACGAGGATATTTTACAACAAATTAAATTATATATATATATATATATATATATATATACATATATATATATTAAAAAATTTAACAAATGGAAATCATTTTGAATTAAAGGTAAATCTTCATCTCATTTTCAGAATAGCACGATAGCAAGAAATTCATGTAGCCTTTTCTTACATGAATCCAATGCAAATCCTCATCCAAACTTTCAGAATGGATTGATAGTAAAAGATTTATGATTTTAAGTTTTTCACGTGTTTTCCGTGTCGGCCGCATGTGTTTAAACACACACACACACTTACACACACACACGCTCGCGCATATATATATATATATATATATATATATATATATATATATATATATATATATATATATGTATATATTCACACACACGCACGAAATCATATCCTAATTCTCCTTATTATCATCATTCCCATGCCTGCGTGTGGTTGAAGTTTCCCTGCGTAATTGAGTACCTGCTTGCACATGTTTCAGTTACATTTCGATGTCCAATGTGTCCCTCCGAGGTATCCTCCTGTCAACACAAAGACATTGTCAGCCTATTTTTCGTTTCGACCTCTTTTGTTGTCTTGCAGGAAGGCAGTTGAAAGATGTTTATTGTGAGATAATTTAATATATAAATAAATGAATAAGTAAATGTATAATTCCCATTTAAAAAAATGAGAAACATTGAGAAATAGGTTTAAGTAAAGAATGGTGAGAGGAATGTATAAAGGAGGATCGAATGGGAGGAGGAGGAGGAGGAGGGAGGATAAAATGGGAGGGATGGAGAGAATGGGTGGAGGGAGAGATTGGGAGGAGAAGGGAGAAAATAGCAGGAGGGATAAAATGTAAGAAAGAAGAAAAGGAAAGAAAGTCAAATAATAGATGAAAAAGAAAGGATAATCAATGAACCAAACTGAAAGAGATAATAAAAGAAAGAAAAGAAAGGCCACGAAGAAATCTGTCCAATATGTGTGTGCATAAAGAAAGAAGAGAATAACTTGAATAGAAAAAAAAGGAAGAAAGAAAGACAAATAGAATTCGAATAAATAAGAAAGGAAAGGAAATTAAATGAATATAAAGCCCATTCATTTCTTTAATAGTGAATTCTACTCTGTGATTGGTTCCTCAAACTTCATTTAATTTATTCGATTGGTTTGAGACTTGGAGAACGTCAAATAATCACGTCCAATTGCTTCATCTTAAATTGCAATTTTATTTGGTTATCAGCATTGCCTTAAACCTGACTACACTGGCCTGATAAAGGTATAACACTGAGGGTACGAAACAATTTTCTACAACACAGAATTATTTCTAAATTTAGGAACAAGTTATATTTAGTTACAGTTATGCAGATATTAGAATTTATTGTTTTTGAGATGTCTGGCTTGAAGATTGACGATACAAAATATTTATTTCAATCGCTTTTATTTGACTGATTTCGGTTTTACAATCTTGTTGCAACAAATGTACAATGCCATCAGCGGTAGTCCACTTTGTACAAAGCTAAATAAATCGAAATAGTACTTTACATGTTTAATCGAATCATCGTTTTTCATAACCAATCAGTTAATTGCCGTTTGAGTGATCATGTCACTTTCCATACATGACTAACCAGGTAGAAGATATTCCCACAGTATGTTGCCTTTTCTTTCGTCGGTAGAAAATCACCAAGTAAGACGACCAAGTTTGTCCTGCTATTCAACAATTAAGTGAGGGAGAAGAGGTGGATTCATATCTTTTCCAAATGTATTTGCGCTTAAGTGACTGGAAACAACCCGACTGGAATTCGAACTCGGAATTTTTCATTTCGAACCGATATCCGTTACACCTAAACACACGGCCACCTTTTCATAATACAATTGTTAAATCAAACTGTAAATTTGTGTACATGCACTTTTTGAGGAGCTGAACTTATTTTGTCTTAAGGAGATATATCATGAACACATTTACTTACATTGTTTACATTATTAGGACTGCTATCCTCATCTTCATTGTCATATTTACAACGTTCTAGCCGTTGTACGCTCCGGCCTTCTTCAGGTAAATATGGCAATGAAGATAAGGATAACAGTCCGAATAATGTAAATAATCTAAGTAATGACAATACCTCATCTCTGAAATATAGACAGATAATGAACACATTTCTTCTTTTGTGCGTCGTGTTCCTTCAGTAATTGATCAATCATAGCAAATTGTGTTCCCTTACCAACAATCTCAGTCCCTATTCATTCACACAAACTAATTACGTATCACTCGCTGATTCTGTCTCACTTGCCTTCAGTAAGTCCCCTGGGTGGCAAATTCTCCAAGCCTCTTTATATATTACATTTATTTCAATTGATCCTTCCTGATTCTAAGGACAAGTGTCCTTTTGGTTCTTATTTCCCTTAAAACTTCCACGTTGCTTCCAGGTTTCTATAGTAACAAAAACCTTGCGATGAGTACTCATTTACTCTTGAACGTATGCGAATTGATATAAAAGGCGACACGATGTAATTACATTCGGGCAAGGACAAAGTGTGATTTAATGAGACTGCGTTGTGCAACGAGGAAAACAGAAAATATTACGATTATTATTTACAAGTCAGTTAGGTTTGTAGTTGAATGACCCGTGAGAGTTTAATATACCATTAAAGAAACCAAATTATTTATGTGAGAATCTGAAAAGGATTAATATCTTGCAGAAAAAGTTATTGTGCGCGATTCTTTGTGTCGATAGAAAAGCAAATAAATGAACAAACTTTAAACTTCGCTGATATATGCATTGTTAAGGGGTCTCCCCTTTTCATACAAATAGACTCACCCACGGTATACATATACTACTACCAGTGAATACCCGAACAGTCAAGGAGTCGAGACGGAACGACAGAAGAGTAGTAGAGTAAGTCACACACAGAGACGGCGGCAAGCGTCACAGTTAGCGAGCACGTAGACTCAATAAGGAGTCATACGGCGAAACTTCAACTGTATATATATTTGTGCTACTAACCCGCATTCCTGGATCTACTAACCCGTATTACCAGTTTGTATTATTACGGTAATACATTTATTTTCCTTATCCATTCCTGGCGTTTGTTATTCATTGATATCGGATTCATCCCGGAATCCACAACAAATTGGCGACGAGTATATCGAACTCACACGGGAAAGAAAGAAAAATTCCCCCTCGTCGACAACAAATTGGCCACGAGTATATCGAACTCACACGGGAAAGAAAGAAAAAAGAAAAATTCACACGGGCAGGAAAACGAAACAAAATTCCCCCTCGTTGTTCATAACAAATTGACGAAGCAAATATAAGCCCCCCCCCCCCGATCTGCATGTTATCGATGTGGAGGACTACAATGGAATAAGGATTGCCGTTTTTAATATAAAAACTGTCTTGTGTGTGGAAAAATGGGACACAAGGCATTCCAATGTAGGAACAGAAAAGCTACTAGTAGGATAAGAGCTACTAGGATGCATGACGAAGACAATACCAACATAAGGAAATATGTGGAACTTGAAATCTTAAATAAAAAGTTAAAATTGCAACTAGACTCGGGTTCCGATCTAACGATAAGTAACCTACAGACATGGAAAAAGCTTAACAGACCAATCAAGTTACATACACAAAAAATTGCTAAGTCGGTGACAGGAAAGCGTATAAAATTCGAAGCGGAAATAATCGTAAATGTTAAATTTCACGTGAAAACAAAAAGAACTCAGGATATACGTAATGAAAGATACAGCAATCTAGTGGGGACGACTGGATGAAAAATTTCGACGTATGGGATTCACCTATCAGCTCGTTTTGTAAGGGTGCAGCTAGAATTGAATTGAAAAAAAATGTCCAACCAGTATGTAAAAAGAAGCGAAACGCGCCATTTGCTACTACAGATGAATACAGTAAAGAGTTATACAAGGCAGTAAAGGAACTACCTGTGACTTTGCTAGAGATAAGAAGAGAAACGGAAAAGGATGAATTTATTCAGAATACCAAGAAAAAAATAGAAGAGAAGGAAGCAATTTAGCAGACAGCTTCTCAATCTGTGACTACATATAACGAGAGAGTGGTAATACCGAAGTCGCTACGAAGGCGAATCTTGAAAGATTTTCATTTAGGACATCCGGGAAAAAAACCGGATGAAGGCACTTATGAGAAGTTTTGTCTACTGGCCTAACATGGACGATGATATTACGCAAATGGTGGAAAGTTGTAAAGGCTCTGCTGCTGCGGCGAAAACACCACCCTCTATACAAAAGCCATGGCCTAAAGTTGACAGACCGTGGTCCAGAATCCACGTGGATTACGCAGGACCCATAGAGGGTTACTACTACATAATAACAGTAGATAGTTTCAGTAAATGGCCTGAGGTTTCCAGATTCAAACACCCGACGACAGAAAATACCATAAACTGTATACACGAATTATTCGCCAGATTCGGAGTCGTGAATTGCTTGGTAACTGATAACGGTACACAATTTACCTCCAGTGACTTCCAAGAATTTTGTGAGACATACCAAGTAAAGCATATCAAGATAGCTCCGTATCACCCGAAAGATTCGTAGACACATTAAAAAGAGCTTTAAAAAAAGCCGAAGATGTACCGACGGAAAAAGCGATACAACAGTTCCTCCAAGTATACAGAATAACACATAACGGAAACACACCATCTGGTCTTTCACCAGCGGAATTGATGTTTGCCCGGAGAATACGGTCTGTGTTTTATAAATTATTGCCAAACAAGAACAAAACCCAGGATACACCTATTGTACCAAAGAGATCATTTAAACCAGGAGAACGAGTTTACTTTAGGATGTTCAGAAACAATATGGCTTACTGGGAGACTGGCAAAATAATTAACAGGCTGGGAAATGTGATGTACACAGTACAAGGCGAAAAGTTTACCCATAGAAAACATATTGACCAAATACAAAAAAAAACAGGTTGAGGAGCCAAGCTCGTCACCCGCAGAAAATGACGACTCAATGGATGCAATCTTTGAAGATTTTGAGATTCAAAAACCACAGGAAGGTACAGAATTAAGAAGGTCAAACAGGAAGAGAAAATTTACTGAACCTCTGATCATCAACCATAAGAGAAAAAAATACTAACTCCCTATCTAAGGAGGGGGTGTTAAGTGGTCTCCCCTTTTCACACAAATGGACTCACCCAAGGTATACATATACTACTACCAGTGAATACCCGAACAGTCAAGAAGAGTAGTAGAGTAAGTCACACAGAGAGACGGCGGCAAGCATCACAGTTAGCAAGCACGTAGACTCAGAAAGGAGTCATACTGCGAAACTTCAATACCAAAACTGTATATATATTATTGCTACTAACCCGCATTCCTGGATCTACTAACCCGTATTACCAGTTTGTATTATTACGTTAATACATTTATTTTCCTTATCCATTCCTGGCGTTTGTTATTCATTGATATCGGATTCATCCCGGAATCCACAACATGCATTTTGCTCGATGCCTTTAGGCGTGTGATAAGCAGATTGAAATCGCACCAAATTCTTGATAACAAACAAATATTATTTTAACCTGTACTTAACAAGTAAACGATTCTCATCGCAATAACATTTTGCATTTACTCGTCAATTTTTTGATTACCATTATTATTATTATTATTATTATTATTATTATTATTATTATTATTATTATTATTAATTCTTTTGATTTTTGTTGTATACTCATTTCCTTCCTCGTCCCAACTGGAGACCTAAGGTCAAAAACGACTTCATGACATTTCCCCCCTCATCATTTTTGTAAACAATCACACAAATTTTACATAGATAAAGATCTTCGTAATGTGCGATCTGTACTTGTGAGTACAAACTTTTGTATTTCTTTATGGTAACCTGGGATATCAGGAATACGTTCGATGAGTCTATTGGAAACTCTTCCATTCTGTCCTAAGACTCCAGCTACAAGTGGAATTATTGATATCTTCGTGTGCAACATGTTTTACATTTCCACTTCAAGATCTTTGTATTTTTATAGTTTTTTGAAGATCTTCAATGCAAGCATTGATTCTGTGCAGCAAGAATAAAACCTTCGGTTTCAGCTTTTAACACTGCAATAGGTATTATTATTATTATTATTATTATTATTATTATTATTATTATTATTATTATTATTTGATACGGATATAAAATGAATTAAATTATATACAATAATAGAAAGTATGTGTTTCTCACAGGGCATTTAACCTTTACACCGAGGCGATCCTGAGAGAACTGAAAGTCCCACAAAGATTTATTGTTGGTGGAGACAATCGTAACAACATAATAATACAGATTACACAATTTTATAACAGACATAAAGTAACTTAAATGTGGTTCTATTTCTGTAGAACCAAGTATTTGAAGCTGAAAATGTCATGGACCGAACATGTGAGTAAGGACAAGGTTTTAGAGATATTGGAAACAAAATGGCCTCAGAAGAGAGAAATTAAATTTCTAAAACACATAATATGAGGAAAGAGGTCTTAAAGAATCTGACTCTCACAGGATATAGTGAAGACAAGAGAGACAGGGGAAAATAGAGATTAAATTATCCAACATGCTTTTGCAAATGGATGACAGAGCAGGGATTAGGGAGATAACAAAAAGACAAATTTTAATAAATGATGGAAAGTTGAGGGGAACAATTATCGTACCCGACAGAATTAAAATCGATATTTTGTATTTAATACTTTAAAACTGGTATGGCTGTCGGAAAAGGATTATGAACAGAACAGATAAATAGCACTAAACATTTAGTAATTGGTGTACTTAACCTATGATAGTTTCGAAACAATAGTCCAACCAATGATCTGAAGATATCAGAATGTAGCAAGTGCAGAAACTTACTCTATGCAGACGACAAAATATGTGACACAAATCCCAAAGGTACATGCGAAAATCGAAAAAGATGTCTGCCAGAAATTGAGGAAAAATGGGAAAAATATTCTTAGAAACCAAGAAGACTACTGATGTACTCTATAATATATAATCTCATTGTGAGTGTCTGCTTGAAAATTCCTTTACAAATGAAAGAGACTTGAAGCAAAAGAAACTTGGTTCTAGCAACTAATGCTGAAAAGGGCATGAATACAACAAGGGAAGATAAGAATTTTTAGGAACTACAAAGAAAATGAGGGTAGAAGTAAAAAAAGAAAGCTGAAATTTCTAAGACAGATAATGAGCAAAAGGAGTTTGGTTAATTAAACACTCAAAGGACAGGGGGAGCAAAGTAACCGGAGAGTAACCTAATTAACGATTTAGGTGCTTGATTTTGTTTAGCAGCAAATCAACCTCTATGGATTTTCTAATGCGGAAATTTAAATATTTTGTACGCAATTTAATTTTACTTTTGCAAGTAATAATAGTTTAGTGATACAAATTTCACTGATTAACCGATATCCGTTTGCGCGTGAGGGAATATAACGAACCCGACTGGAATCGGAACTCGGCACTCTGATCAGCAATGTAGAGGCACTATCCGTTACACCATCTGCAAATCCAAGCTTACAGCAAGCAGTCACCCATCTATGCTCAATGTTGCTTAACTTCACTGATCGTAAGGGAACTAGTGTTTTATCGTCATGTAGCCGTAAGCTCATAATTAACGAGATTTAGTGAATTGATCCCAGAACAAGAAAAACGATTGACATATAAAATATATACCCTGATAATCGTACTAGATAAGTATATTCCCATAAATCGTAATGAACAAATTAATCCAAAAATCATATGTGTATATATATATATATATATATATATATATATATATATATATATATATATATATATATATATATATATATATATATATATATTAAAAAATATAGTGAGTGATGTATAACGTTATGCCTAATATAAAATTATTTAGTTTAACTGAATTTGTAGTATGTTAGTATTAAACTGTGTAATTTTAAATTAATAAATTCTTAATTTTGAACAAATATGAAGACAATGATAATATAAGCCTAATCCAAAACATTTTATGTCGGTATTTAAATGACTTAATGAACAAGAATGAGGAGGCACGGTGGACTAATGTATAGCAGATCGATTTGTATTCGAATTCCAATCAAATCCATTACATTCACTTACGTGCTGATACCCTTTGGAAAGGTAAGGATCCTCTTCTCCCCCCCTCCCAGCTATAGGTAAATATCACAACAGACCGGGTTCTATACACTTGGATGGCAACTGATCTACCGCAGAAAGAAATGGCAACCTACTGCGGGAAAAATCTGCCTCGTCAGTCATGTATCGAAAGATACATGATCGCCTACGCGTGTATCACGCATGGCACATCACTGAATAATGAACATACAGCCAGGTGAATATAAATCTCCCACGCAACTGAGTCGGTTTTACTTATTGCCATGTAAAAAGAGAGCAAAACGCATATTTATGGTTGACATTATTTCTCAATATTCTGTGCAAATATTTTCCCCCTCCGCTGCCGCCTGTATGTGTGCATAAATTGAAAAAGAAAGATTGTCACAAATATTCTAATATATATACAAATACATCTACACACGTGTAAGAAATAATAAATGAATTTTTATTACGGATATATTTCATCTTTTGACATTAATTAACTTTGATCATAAGGATTTAGATTTTGGACCAGCACTTGAATTAATTCAGAATCATACCCACAAACACACACACACACACAACACACACACACACACACACACACACACACACACACACACACACACACACATATATATATATATATATACATATATATTAATAACATTTTTACATTTAGACAGATATAATTGAAGACGACAGACAAAAATACTTGGTTGTTTTTTATATAGATTCTTTTTTTTCGCTGCTTTATTAAATACTATCCAGGAGTTTATCATAGATTTTATTTTTCGTGGGTTCTAGTGGTTTCAGTCATTTTTAGAAGCAAATCATAACTATTATTTACCAGAAGACGAGACGAAAAATATAAGCTGTCGTCTTATTGGCGTTTCTATTAGAGAATATTGTTTAAAGATTTTAAACCAGACACAGTATGTACATATATATATATATATATATATATATATATATATATATATATATATATATATGTGTGTGTCTTTGTGTGTGTGTATTCAGTTGTATGGAAATGAATTTGTGACCCTGGGTTTCACGCTTTTGCGATCATCAGACAAACTGGTTTATTTTTTGAAATCGGATCCATTTATGATTGTTTGAGCATATTTAGTGGTGTGAGGGGGAATTTCTTTCTGTAGTCAGCAAAGAGAAATCGACCTAATTTTAGTCAAACAAACATAAATAGATCCAATTTAAAAAAGATAAACAAGTTTGTTTGACGATCGCAAAACCTGAAACCCAGAGTCACAGACTCATATCTATGTAACAGAATATTTAGCGCTTTCCACTAGGTACTGCACATACAAAATAATATATATATATGTGTGTGTGTGTGTGTGTGTGTGTGTGTGTGGAGAGAGAGAGAGCGAAAGAGAAATACATGGGCTGATTATTGACATTCGAAAGATAAAAACAACAAATATAATAATAAAAAAGCATAAATTAAAGTAACAGCTTTTATACAAAAGTCACACAATGTTATTCTTTCATCTCGATCGAGGATCGCAAGCTTAGCAGAAAAAAGTATTAACAATTTAATATTGAAGCACACACACATATATTTCTTTCGTTCTTATTAAAAAAAATAACGGAACGCATGATCACGTCAATATAACAGCTTTCCATTGGTCAAATTTTTTTAAGCTTAATCTGAATTCTAGGTCCTATTTACACACACACGTATGTGTGCATATGTTTATGTGTATGTATATATATATGTGTGATTTTATGTACATATATATATATATATATATATATATATATATATATATATATATATATATACGCATATATATACACACATTCACACACATTATTAACTTTATCATATATATATATATATATATATATATATGATAAAGTTAATTAACGGACCGTAATATCTATTTTTGATCTTGTTTCCCCGACTTATATATATATATATATATATATATATATATATATATATATATATATATATATATATATATATATATATATATATATATATAACTTCCGTTAAGTTAACCGATTTAATGTGTCAATGTCTGGATTTCCTCAAACAATTTAAATTTGAAAAAAATAGAAATGTTACATCTAACTCAATCATGTCTCTCTCTCCCCCCTCGCTTCCTCACTTCATTAATTTACATATACTTAGTACTGCCCGTCAAAAATGTGTAAATTTCTTTTCATTTTTCGTTTCAACCTTTGGAAATAAAATCTGATGATCCGGGGTCCTTTAAAAGGGCTGTGGTGAAATAATTTATTATATGGAACCTTAAGTGGTCTGTTTTTATTTAAATTATTAGCTCTGATTTACATTGAGCTCTCTGGATTTTATCCTCCTTGGGTCTACCCATACGGATTACCTAGTTTTTCGTAAACTATATATATATATATATATATATATATATATATATATATATATGTATGTATGTATGTATGTATGTGTAAGATTTTGCTTTATTTACGAATTAAAATTAAAATTAAACCGCGTTTGTTAAATTGTATGTAGGAAACCAGATAAAAAGATACAAAGGCAAAAAAATTATTTATGCAGAGAACAGAAACTACAAATTACAGAATTCTTGAATGTGAACAATATACTCAAGGAATGACATTATTTCGAAATTTATAATCTCAAGATTATTCGTACAAATATAACTCAGTTTTAATGCGTTTCTATTAAATATTTTATTAAAGGCTTACTTTTAGTGAAATGTTTATCAATTAAATGGAGGAAATTCTAGCCTAACTTTGTACTGACCAATTGGTTAAATTGAGGTGTGTACCAAATGATTTTCTTATTTCTATTTCTTTTCTTTAGGCCACTATTGTCATCTATACTTAATTTCAGCGTACATGTAACCACTATTCATTAAATCAGTATTATAAACACCGCTATATTTATCAAACACATCTTCGTCAGATGAGCGTTTGCTAATTCTACATTTCTACAGACGAAGGTATGTTTGATTACAGATGGAGGGTGGTTAAAATTGGGGGGAATATAAATTGAGTTGGCATTATTTTTCATATAAGGTTAGAATACATCATTAACGAAATCCAACGTAACCTCAAGAAAATCTACTCGTTTAACATTAACAGTTATTTTAACCTTATTTAAACTTTTTAATTTTCTATGAATCATTTTTCTTAATTTATCAACCTTAATGTTAGTGGAAATTTTTACTAGCATAAGACCATCATCTCTATTTAAGCCCAGATTATCAACATTAACATCATAATAGGTTATCACTCTGGCGACTGTTAGATGTCAACTCCTGGCTATGACACATTTCTAAGTTAATAATTTCTAGTCTGTTTCTTTTCTGCTTAGTTTGAATTTAAGTAGGTCATATTCGATTGGTTGATCAAGGTAAATACCTAAAGCCTTTTTTTTTAAAAAAAGGGATGTATTTTACTTTTGAAACAAAATTAATCGTTCACTCGCCAGTAACTTACAATCACCCGCGGAGACGTGCTGATATGCGTTGAAACACGACTGCAATCGTGTAGTGATTGTTACAGTTTTTTGTTGTAATATCCTAATATATATATATATATATATATATATATATATATATATAGAGAGAGAGAGAGAGAGAGAGAGAGAGAGAGAGAGATTTGAAGGTTTTAAGCTAGTTGTTTGAAATGATTAGGTTTGTAGAGGCTTTGTACAGCGTTTTCTGTGGAAATTGTATTCTCTGTGTAAGCCTAAAATCCTGTTTAATCCTACAATATTAAAATCTATTTTAAATAATATATTTCAACTCGTACTTTCGGCAATCTTATTGACATTTAAATGAAGACGCTAAAAGGACGCATCTAACTATGTTCCGGTTGGTTGAAATGTGCAGCTCGTGTGAAATTGATGTTTTATTTCTCGTTTCGTTGAGAAAGGACACAGGCATGTCCGAAAATTCCGAACTTTAAAATCTTTCAAACGACAGGAAGATGTGGAGTGCCATGATTAACCACATCCTGAAGGGACACAATATATAGACGGGAATATATGTCTAAAAGACTGTCACCTACACTTTGGCGTAGGTGTTTATATATCTCCTGTAATAAAATCACAATTGTAACCCCGGTGCACCTTGGAAACCAACTCAGTTGAAACTTGCACCTAATTTCTCTGACGTCACACTGAGTGTAAGTGATTTTCTGGCATGAACTAGGGTGATAGGTTAAATATGCAGTATATTAGCATTCTAATTGATCCGACTAGGTAATAAAATATTCTGTTGTTATGGTTTTAAGGCGAAGTTTGTTCGGTTATTCGAGTTGAATAACACAGGACAGAGGATACAGTTGTTTCACTGTGTGGTGTGAGACATTCTTTCTCTCCAGAATCTATCTTACATATCTATAAGTCTACCATTTGTCCATGCTTAGAATATTGCAATTACCCTGCTATTTATCTTAATCTCCTTAATAAAATCCAAAGAAGAACCTGTAAGGTATGATTGGATCTCTATGTCTTTTCTATAAGTACCTTTGTGGTAATTGTTTGCATGAACTCTTCGCCGTGTTACCTAGGGTTTTCTAATTTAAGCACAGTACCAGATTGGCGTAGAGACCTCATCAATTTACAGATGAGCTGGCTAGATGCAACCGCAAATTCTATACTATCACTCTGTTTTCTCTCACTTTTCACATGTGGAACTACCTTTCAACTCCATGCTTTCCAGCCAACATTAATCTGCAAAAATTTAAATACAATGTCAATCGTTATTCACTATCCTCCTGATGGCTCTTCACTTCCCGCTCATCATTAATGTTTCTGTTCCTAAATCTTCCCTGCAACCTCTTGTGTCTTAGTGGCTTTACTGCCTTGCTTGAGGTGTACTGATTAAAAGAAAAATACGATAATAGTATAAAAATCATGGAAATATAATTATATGAAAAGCATTTCATTGTAGGCCTTTAAAATCAGGGGGATTCGCCAAAGAAAAATTATTGTCGCGAAAAGTGGAATTAATAAATATAAACGTTGAAAAGAAAAACTGTACGATACAAAGAAAGACAGTGACGTTTATGAAAGGCCATCTATAATTCACCAAGCAATTTACGACAGAGAATTCAGGTGAAAATGGATAAAAAACTGATATGATGAAAAAATGAAACAAATTCCTGAACGCACATTCTACGTGAGTCTGTTTATAATGACGCCTACTTTTTTTTCATATATTGCGATCATTTTGTTTAACGTTCATATATTAATGATTTCCAATAAAAACTTCGACATTTTCCACCAATAATCCAGTGGAATTTTCAGTTTCCAAAATGATAATTTATTATTATAGTTCAGATATAAAGTATTTTAAATCATTTAAATTGACGGGAGATATATATGAATTAAACTGGCGTTATATCTTCACAACTTATATTGTTCAGACTGTTGTCCTCATCTTTATTTTCATATTCATGATGTTTTGGCCGTCTTAAGCTCAAGACTTCTTCAGGTGATACCCGTTAAAATTTCGAACCAAACACTTTATGTCGTCCAACGGGGCAGATTGTACTACTTTCACGTGACATGCCCTTTCTAGATATCTCAGTTTCAGTTTTTCCCTTTAGTAACTCAAATCTCGGTTCGAAATTCTAACGTATATCACTCAGAGAAAGCCGGAGCGTACCATGGCCGAAATGACGTGAATAAGACAGTAAAGATTAGGACATCTGGCCAAACAATGTCAATGTTGTAAATAGTTACAATACCTCATCTTAGAAATATAGACAGATCATGAAGAAGGCCGAAGCGTATAACGGCAAAAACGTCGTGAATATGACCTTAACGATAAGGACAACAGTTCAAACAATAGAAATAGTGTAAATAGTTACAATAGCTCATCTTAGAAATATAGACAGATCCTGAAGAAGGCCGAAGCGTATAACGGCCAAAACGTCGTGAATATGACCTTAACGATAAGGACAACAGTTCGAACAATAGAAATAGTGTAAATAGTTACAATACCTCATCTTAGAAATATAGACAGATCCTGAAGAAGGCCGAAGCGTATAACGGCCAAAACGTCGTGAATATGACCTTAACGATAAGGACAACAGTTCGAACAATAGAAATAGTGTAAATAGTTACAATAGCTCATCTTAGAAATATAGACAGATCCTGAAGAAGGCCGAAGCGTATAACGGCCAAAGCGTCGTGAATATGACCTTAACGATAAGGACAACAGTTCGAACAATAGAAATAGTGTAAATAGTTACAATACCTCATCTTAGAAATATAGACAGATCCTGAAGAAGGCCGAAGCGTATAACGGCCAAAACGTCGTGAATATGACCTTAACGATAAGGACAACAGTTCGAACAATAGAAATAGTGTAAATAGTTACAATACCTTATCTTAGAAATATAGACAGATCCTGAAGAAGGCCGAAGCGTATAACGGCCAAAACGTCGTGAATATGACCTTAACGATAAGGACAACAGTTCGAAAAATAGAAATAGTGTAAATAGTGACAATACCTCATCTTAGAAATATAGACAGATCCTGAAGAAGGCCGGAGCGTATAACGGCCAAAACGTCGTGAATATGACCTTAACGATAAGGACAACAGTTCGAACAATAGAAATAGTGTAAATAGTTACAATACCTCATCTTAGAAATATAGACAGATCCTGAAGAAGGCCGAAGCGTATAACGGCCAAAACGTCGTGAATATGACCTTAACGATAAGGACAACAGTTCGTACAATAGAAATAGTGTAAATAGTTACAATACCTTATCTTAGAAATATAGACAGATCCTGAAGAAGGCCGAAGCGTATAACGGCCAAAACGTCGTGAATATGACCTTAACGATAAGGACAACAGTTCGAAAAATAGAAATAGTGTAAATAGTGACAATACCTCATCTTAGAAATATAGACAGATCCTGAAGAAGGCCGAAGCGTATAACGGCCAAAACGTCGTGAATATGACCTTAACGATTAGGACAACAGTTCGAACAATAGAAATAGTGTAAATAGTTACAATACCTCATCTTAGAAATATAGACAGATCCTGAAGAAGGCCGGAGCGTATAACGGCCAAAACGTCGTGAATATGACCTTAACGATAAGGACAACAGTTCGAACAATAGAAATAGTGTAAATAGTTACAATACCTCATCTTAGAAATATAGACAGATCCTGAAGATGGCCGGAGCGTATAACAGTCAAAACGTCGTGAATATGACCTTAACGATAAGGACAACAGTTCGAACAATAGAAATAGTGTAAATAGTTACAATAGCTCATCTTAGAAATATAGACAGATCCTGAAGAAGGCCGAAGCGTATAACGGCCAAAGCGTCGTGAATATGACCTTAACGATAAGGACAACAGTTCGAACAATAGAAATAGTGTAAATAGTTACAATACCTCATCTTAGAAATATAGACAGATCCTGAAGAAGGCCGGAGCGTATAACAGCCAAAACGTCGTGAATATGACCTTAACGATAAGGACAACAGTTCGAACAATAGAAATAGTGTAAATAGTTACAATACCTCATCTTAGAAATATAGACAGATCCTGAAGAAGGCCGAAGCGTATAACGGCCAAAACGTCGTGAATATGACCTTAACGATAAGGACAACAGTTCGAACAATAGAAATAGTGTAAATAGTTACAATAGCTCATCTTAGAAATATAGACAGATCCTGAAGAAGGCCGAAGCGTATAACGGCCAAAACGTCGTGAATATGACCTTAACTATAAGGACAACAGTTCGAACAATAGAAATAGTGTAAATAGTTACAATACCTCATCTTAGAAATATAGACAGATCCTGAAGAAGGCCGGAGCGTATAACGGCCAAAACGTCGTGAATATGACCTTAACGATAAGGACAACAGTTCGAACAATAGACATAGTGTAAATAGTTACAATACCTCATCTTAGAAATATAGACAGATCCTGAAGAAGGCCGAAGCGTATAACGGCCAAAACGTCGTGAATATGACCTTAACGATAAGGACAACAGTTCGAACAATAGAAATAGTGTAAATAGTTACAATACCTCATCTTAGAAATATAGACAGATCCTGAAGAAGGCCGAAGCGTATAACGGCCAAAACGTCGTGAATATGACCTTAACGATAAGGACAACAGTTCGAACAATAGAAATAGTGTAAATAGTTACAATAGCTCATCTTAGAAATATAGACAGATCCTGAAGAAGGCCGAAGCGTATAACGGCCAAAACGTCGTGAATATGACCTTAACGATAAGGATAACAGTTCGAACAATAGAAATAGTGTAAATAATTACAATACCTCATCTTAGAAATATAGACAGATCCTGAAGAAGGCCGGAGCGTATAACGGCCAAAACGTCGTGAATATGACCTTAACGATAAGGACAACAGTTCGAACAATAGAAATAGTGTAAATAGTTACAATACCTCATCTTAGAAATATAGACAGATCCTGAAGAAGGCCGAAGCGTATAACGGCCAAAACGTCGTGAATATGACCTTAACGATAAGGACAACAGTTCGAACAATAGAAATAGTGTAAATAGTTACAATACCTCATCTTAGAAATATAGACAGATCCTGAAGAAGGCCGAAGCGTATAACGGCCAAAACGTCGTGAATATGACCTTAACGATAAGGACAACAGTTCGAACAATAGAAATAGTGTAAATAGTTACAATAGCTCATCTTAGAAATATAGACAGATCCTGAAGAAGGCCGAAGCGTATAACGGCTAAAACGTCGTGAATATGACCTTAACGATAAGGACAACAGTTCGAACAATAGAAATAGTGTAAATAGTTATAATAGCTCATCTTAGAAATATAGACAGATCCTGAAGAAGGCCGGAGCGTATAACGGCCAAAACGTCGTGAATATGACCTTAACGATAAGGACAACAGTTCGAACAATAGAAATAGTGTAAATAGTTACAATAGCTCATCTTAGAAATATAGACAGATCCTGAAGAAGGCCGAAGCGTATAACGGCCAAAACGTCGTGAATATGACCTTAACGATAAGGATAACAGTTCGAACAATAGAAATAGTGTAAATAGTTACAATACCTCATCTTAGAAATATAGACAGATCCTGAAGAAGGCCGAAGCGTATAACGGCCAAAACGTCGTGAATATGACCTTAACGATAAGGACAACAGTTCGAACAATAGAAATAGTGTAAATAGTTACAATACCTCATCTTAGAAATATAGACAGATCCTGAAGAAGGCCGAAGCGTATAACGGCCAAAACGTCGTGAATATGACCTTAACGATAAGGACAACAGTTCGAACAATAGAAATAGTGTAAATAGTTACAATACCTCATCTTAGAAATATAGACAGATCCTGAAGAAGGCCGAAGCGTATAACGGCCAAAACGTCGTGAATATGACCTTAACGATAAGGACAACAGTTCGAACAATAGAAATAGTGTAAATAGTTACAATAGCTCATCTTAGAAATATAGACAGATCCTGAAGAAGGCCGAAGCGTATAACGGCCAAAACGTCGTGAATATGACCTTAACGATAAGGACAACAGTTCGAACAATAGAAATAGTGTAAATAGTTACAATACCTTATCTTAGAAATATAAATAAAAGCGATATTTTTCACATATATTCCTTAATGTTCGTATTTTCTTGATTTCAAGTTAAAATTTGCCATTTTAGAACATATTTCAATGAAATTTTCATTTTTTCAAAATTATAGTTTATAATTATTAGTAAAAACAAACAAACAATCAGTTCAAACTGACGTCATGGGAGGGGAATAAGACGTTAATATTGGTGTTAGAAAAGTTAATAAAGAGATATGAGAGAGTGAAACGCTGTAAACTGAACCAATATTATCAACGGATATTCTAAATTAGTTCAGAGCACGAGGGAATTAAAAGTGTCGAGACGTTTGTTCAAATCATTTTGAACACACGATGAAGTATCGTCTCAGGAACAACATTGAAAAATAAAAGAGCAGAAATTCGATTGTCGATTTTTTAAAAGCCCACAAGAGGAAAGTGTGTGAAAGAGATCTAACTCTATAAGACTTCCCAACTATTGCCTTGCAGCAACTAACCCGTCTGATTGCACCCAGGAAAAAGTTACATTTAACAAGACTTTATATGTCAATGTTTATCTTGGAAAATATCAAATAAAAGTGGGGGGGTGACTTTGTCATGTCTGTATTAACTGTATTAATATGTATATCTGCATTAACTATATTAATACGCACACGCACGCACGAGCGCGCATACACACACACATTTATATATATATATATATATATATTGTCATCCACAGACAGACTGTTTCGCTGTATCACAGCTCATCAGTGTGGCTAGACGTCCGGTTGCCTCTGGCTAGAATCGAAAACCGGCTGAATTCGCGTCAGTCGGAAATTTTACCCTGAAGCCGTTGGCGCACGGCAGAGAAGAAGGTGAATTTAAGCGTATTTATTTTTAGATAAATACACAGTGACTGAAAGAACTCGATTCGATTTACCGAAGAGTCTTGCATTATTAGCCGTAATAGTCACTGTTTACAAACCCACACATCCTCCCCAGAGAGCTCAACCGAAATAAATTTTTCAGGAGCATATATATTGTCATCCACAGACAGACTGTCTCGCTGTATCACAGCTCATCAGTGTGGCTAGACGTCCGGTTGCCTCTGGCTAGAATCGAAAACCGGCTGAATATATATATGGTGATTGGAAAGTAACTCCCCGTTTTAAAATAATTATAATTTATTTATTTATTAACTATAATTTTTACACGAAATAGATATGAAAGAAATGCGTTTAGCATGAGGTTTTATTTAAAATTCGGTTTGGGCACCGGATTTCGCTACCTGCTTCTCGAGCCGTCCAGGAATCGCATCAACTAATTTCACCAGGGACTCTTGCGAATATGGAAGGCATATCTTCTTCTATTCGCCCTTCAGTTCTTCCAAAGTCTTGGTTTGGTATAGTAGATTGAACCTACCCAAAAGAAGAAAAAATACACGGTGTTAAATAAAGACTCCTGGCTGGCCACTCATATATAAAACTGGGAGTTACTTTTCAATCACCCTGTAGATTATATTTTAATACAAAGATATTTCTAAAGAAATGATGGTAGAAAAATATATGCAAATATTTACAATGAACTAAATAGGGAATATGTACTTCGGGAACGACATTGTTGCAGTCACGATGAATAATAGAATTCTTGATACGGGAAACAATTGTTTCTAATGAAGGTGAGATTGACTGTGTACCTCAGTAGCATATGAGCCTAAATGGATTGAGCTATATATAAGATTAACTCAAGGAAATTGGATACATTCCCAAGTGCTCAAAGACAAAGGAGAAATTACACAAGGAGACCAGACAACTCCGAGAGATGTAATTAACATAATATGACATTTCATTTACACTATTTACATTGTTCGAACTGCTGCTGTCATCATCTTTATAGTTAAGGACACATGGCTCAGTGGATGAAAGCGCTGATTGACATAATCCACTGTCTTGATACAACGAGTTGTGAGTTCAATACCTGGCCACAGCAGAGGTGAACAAAAACTTGGAGTGTTGAGTTACTAAAGGAAAATAGAGTTACCCAGAAAAGGCATGACACGCGAAACTAGAACAATCTACCCTGAAGGACGAAATAAAGGGTTTGGTTTTAAAATTTTAACGTATATCGCCTGAAGGAGGCCGGGACGTATAAGATGAGTACAAGAGTCCATACAAGGTAAATAGTATAAATAGTTACTTCACATCATCTCAGAAATATAGACATCACATTTCTTTAAGAAAAAAAAAATGCAGAAAAACTCAAAGGAGATATAACTAAAAGAAACAATTCGCCTAACGAACAAAACTAGAAATTTATATAAAGTAAGCCACCCAAAATACAACAAACGAACCAAGGACAACACAATTAAAACATACAGAAAAGCACCAAAAATCACAGAATACGGACAATCACAGAATAACATGGAATCCAAAAAGAATCGCCTAAAGATTAGACTTGTGTCGACAGTGTAAAATGCATGGCTAAATCACAAGCATGCATTACACTAAAATATCACATAGAAGTGAACAAATTAAAATAATATTAGAAAGAATTAACTCAGAACTACGGACGAATTTAGGAGTAAACCGGTGGAAAAATACAAAAACTAATACAGACTGGTTCCGCAACCTAAAAAACAAACATAATTGCGAATTGATATAACGAGGTATAAGATATTTCTACCCGTCTATAACAGAACCGATGCTAGATAAGGCCATCTACTTAGCTTACGAAAAAATTAAAATAAGCACAAACGCAGTGAAAATCATTAGGCACCGCTGTAAATCGCTATTGTCGGACAGCAAAGACGCGTGACTAAAAAAAGGAGGAACATTTGACCTCATAATCAATTGAAGGTGCAGAAACCTGCGAGCTTATAGATATACATTTACTACATGAAGTAGAATTATCGATAAAAATGATATAGGTTTCTAAATGGACAACGGCCTCATAGACCAGAAAATAATCATAGATATTTTCTGAAATATGGGTTCAACTCATACTTAAAAAACAAACCTAAATAAGATTTTCTAGATTTTATACCCAACCATATTTGATATCAGCCATATAACGATAAACCAGTTTACACACACACACACACACACACACACACACACATCTTTCAGTCACCGGCCAACAATCATCAAGTATAACAATCAATTGACAGCTGACAATTCATACAATGAAACCATGTTCAACAAAGCAAAAGAAACATATGATGGAAGAGATTCCCTAAAAGACACTCACATACACAAAAGACAGAACAAAAACGCCAACAAGAAAGCAAACATCATATTACTCAACCCACCGTTCAACAAAAATGTATAAAGTAGGAAAAATATTCGATAAACTCATATACAAACCCTCCAAACACGATAAAAATCAATTGAAGTTACATCGAGAACATGATACAAATAATAAAAAAAAACACAATAGAAAAAATAACCAACAAATCCCCCGCAAAAATCAAACACACACCTCTGCCTGCAGAGCAAAAAAACATTTTTTTTTCGTTTAATAACTTGCAAAACAATATAATATACCTAGCCACAGTAAACTTAGAAGAAAACGAACAAAAAAGCATATATAGGAGTAAATGAAGAACCGTGGAAACAGTGAAACTATGCGCACAAAATATTTACAACTTGTAAATATGCAAACAGCACAATGCTTTCAAAACATATATGGGAATGTAAAAACAAAATTATCGCAAAACTATCATTTAAAATAAGAAAAAGAGCATCAGCCTACAGCAACAAATCAAAGCAATGTCAACTTTGTCTGGAGGAGAAAATAGCTATAATTACTTTCCAAGATCAACATAATAATAATAATCATACAAATACAGATTTACTATTGCGAGAACAAAATATCCCAACGCTCTCAGAGAAACCAATCAAGAATTTAGACAAGACATTTGATAGTAGTCTGAGAGGTGCCGCCCCTAACGGTTTGATTATTGACGACCTAGACAGCATTATTAAAAATTGATAAATGAGGCCTACCAGGTCGATTTAAAGCGTGGGTATTTTAACAATCATTATTACGGTGGAAGTTTTGGCGGAAAATAACAACGCACTTGAGAAGATGGCTTGTTTAAGTTTAAGCAGTGTATGGTAAGACAAATACGCAAAAGCTATCACTAAACAGCCTGAAAGAAGAGTTCCTCGTAAGCCGGACCAGGAAGGTCCACAAATTCAGAGAAACTAAAAATCCGAAAGTGAGAGGAGCAGGAATAGCGACTCGAACAGGAAGAAAATGGAGCGACATTAAAGAATTAGCTGCGACAGAAGAGATGCTAAGGCAAAAAAGCTTTAATAAGAATCACGGCAAAAGGGAAGACAAGACTGGGCTACTTTCCCAGTAGACGATATGATAAAGCCCAAGGTAAAGAAAGACGCCAGTTATTTCAAAATGAATTCCGAGCATGCCCCGAGGAAAACCGTTACTTTAGAATGATCGCGGTTTGCCAACAAGGTGCAAAATGGGAAAGATTTGAACAGCGGAAGATAAATTGGTCAGATTGCTGGCGTGGTGACTTTAGTATAATACGGTTCCTAATAATGTCAGTGTATGACGTTCTCCCAAGTCCAGCAAATCTAAATATATGAGGTATAAATGAAACGCCCAACTGCGTTCTATGTGGAAGAAGAGGTTCATTGCAACACATCTTAAGTAGCTGCTCCAAGGCTTTAGGGGGTGGTCGGTTTCGTTGGCGCCACGATCAGATCCCTAGAGCCATGATGAATGCAGTCCCGACAACCATCAGGTCGTGCAAATTTAAAGCAGAGTGTAAAGATGCATTGATACATTTTATGCCCCAAATATGCTTTCAACAGCACCCGATTGGCTGCTGATCGCGTACCTAAAAAAACAACTGAAATTCCCAGGTCAAATAGTGTAGGCAACACTTCGCCGAGACTTACCAATATAGCACCAAGAAATTAATAATTTGGGAATTATCGGTTGGATGGTAGGACAATATCACGCTTGCTAATGAGAGAAAGCGTGAGAAATACGAGGAATTGGTGCCAGCAAAACGGTTGGAAGACCTACTTCGATCCAATTGTAGTGGGGTGCAGAGGTTTTGTAGGACACTCATTAAGCAAGGCACTAGCGAAAATTTGAATTGTAGGAGATGCAAAAACTAAAGACATGAAAAAAAAACCCAGACACACCTGAAGAAGGATCCCGGTGGATATGGCCTGTGGAATAAAGCATGAATAGGCCTCTACAGTGAGGGCAACTGGATTCTTTCTCACCTCCTTTTGTTAAGCAAGCCAAGTGTATGTTTTAACTTTAAACACAGCAGTCAGACATTCGCGGGTGAGGGGTCAAAGGACTTATATAGTTGGACCAACTGACCAACTGACCGAAGAAATTTGATCTGAAATGAACAGATTTGAATGAGCTATATAATTAGAGTTGAATAGGATGAGATAGATAGATAGATAGATAGATAGATAGATAGATAGATAGATAGATAGATATGTACAGCCTGAGATAGATAGATAGATAGATAGATAGATAGATAGATAGATAGATAGATAGGACTAGACTGAGATAGATAGATAGATAGATAGATAGATAGATAGATAGGTAGATATGAGATAGATAGATAGATACGACTATCCTGAGATAGATAGATAGATAGATAGATAGATAGATAGATATGAACAGCCTGAGATAGATAGATAGATAGATACGACTAGACTGAGATAGATAGATAGATAGATAGATAGATAGATACGACTAGACTGAGATAGATAGATAGATAGATAAATAGATAGATAGATAGATATGAATAGCCTGAGATAGATAGATAGATAGATATATAGATAGATAGATAGATATATAGATAGATAGATAGATAGATAGATAGATAGATAGATAGATAGATATGAACAGCCTGAGATAGATAGATAGATAGATATGACTAGACTGAGATAGATAGATAGATAGATAGATAGATAGATAGATAGATAGATAAAATCGTAAACCGTATGCTTTTCTTTATATTACTTATGTTGCTACTATAAATGCATAACAGAATGCAAAAGGTTTTTATGAAACAATCAAGTAGTTGTATGACGGAAAAGCTGCGATGACAAAAATCCATATACACTGTATAAAATGTAACTAATAAAAACAGAAAAAAACTTGATGCATTGCCGGCTCATAACACGTGGATGAGTCAGCACACCTGTTATAATGGTTTTCTGCCTCGTTCTCGCCATTATTATTCTTACGGCACCATTATTTCGCTTTTGGCGCCTTTGTCAGACACATCACGGTGGCTGCACATTGCACAAAAGCGATCTTATCTTACTTGCGAATGCGTCACAAAGTAACAAATTTTACTAATCATAATTAAGAGAGATAACGTATGGAAAATGTTTGAATCTTTTGCCGATTACATCCGGTGAACGTCGTAAACGGATGGTAAGGTATTTGATTAAATATTTTTTTTAACTTTGAGTGTTGTGGGGTGGCATAGACAGTTATGCTCGGAGTGAATGCAGTAGGCATAAGTAAAACGTAATAAAGATATGTGCAAAGGTCTCCATAGTTTATTTATGTCAGTTTAGTTTCGTTTTTATGCTATATGATATCACTAGAACTGTTATAAATAGTGCCTAATGTATTTATTTGTCAAAGCCGAACCCCAAACAAGTCAGACATAGGCTAAAATTTTACTAATGGCTTCTGGGAAAGCTCCTTGTGTATTTACTGAAATCTAATTAATTACCAGTCCCATAATAGAACATCACCAATTAAAGTGCTTGTGTTGTATATTATTCATTCAAAACTATTAAATCTTTCGCCGATTACTTTCTAAGCGAGTCATTAGCGGAGTGAAGATTAATTATTTATATGACTGAATAACATATAAAGCCTCACTAATATTTATCTTGTCTATAGGCTAGTAATCAATACTGTGACGTAAGTGAAGGTATGAACACATTTCTTTCGATTTTTGCTAGTGTTGATTATGCCGCTTTGAATCTGGGTTGTGTAACAGATATCAGCACCGAAGGTAGATTCAGTGTGCCGAGTTCAAGTCCCGGGCTAGTCTGTTGTGTTCACTTTCACGCTCATGCTCTTGGGAAATGCACCAAACTATCTCTTATCGACTGGTAGACTAGGCTCTCTAGCCTTGGGTGGTCGGAGAAAAGAAAAAAATGGATTCAAAAGCTTGGAAAATTCAATGGGAAGCCACTGAAATGGATGGCATTACACAGACAATAGAGAAAATTAATCTGTGAATAATAATTACCACCTACGTCCCGAAGAGACACGTGAATAACAAATGCGAATAGAATATAATGCTAAGAAAAGAAAAGAAAAAACACTGGATTTCTTTTTAAAAGAAATTTATCAATAAACATGATTAAACCCCTTTTGAAAAAGACAGTGTACATCAACTTGCATAGATTCCCATGCCAATATAGAACAATGGATAAACAAAATACATCAGTTCAACAGAATATAATGGAGGATTATGAAGATATATCGGTTCAAGGAGAATAGGCAAAATATGGCGGTTTGTATCAGTTTTGAAAAGCATCCGTTGCAGATTTGATCAAATTTGTTCATATAATTTGCACTTTACAAGAAAGAAGATTATTAGCATCGGTTAATACCAATATTGATTTGCTTAATAAAATCTGACCTCGTATGGTTCCATTTCTATAAAACAAACAAGAAAGGAAATAGTCACTCGATTCTCTCTTTAAACCACGCGGGAAAACCATCCCTGTTATATCTTTGCTAACTTTGACATAAAGAAATGTCTGAATCCTGTTATTTCTGTCTTGTCCCATTTGTTTGTTTTTCATACATGCACATGTCTATACAGATGAGTGTGAAAACATTGAAAGAAGCCAAATGGCAGATGATTTCGTAATCAAGAAAATGCAGTTCGTAAGAAAGTTACTTTTTTAAGTAGATGTATGAATGTTCACAATCAAAAGATGAAAAGGCATTTTATACAGCAAATATATAATTTTCAAAATAATGCCTCTTCTTTACAGGTTATCTTGGAATATGGGAACTGTTAGTGAAGTGATTCTTATTTTTATTGAGTATTTAGTGGGTGGCCAATACAAACTTCAATGAGGGATGTTATATCGTAAAACAACTAAGCCTACTTAACTGCCTTCATTGTTAATGCACATAATTCTGTCATGAATATTAATTACTTATTTGTATAATCGTCTTTTATGTACCCTGCCATCGCTCTTCATAACTTCCTATCCTTTGTAGCTCAGAGTAATATTTGCTCCCTTAATGCTCCTCCCACTTCCTGTTCTGCCATCCATCTACAAAAGGTGATTGGCTGTTTTCTGCTTGGCTTCTTTCTTTCAATATATTCTGTGAGTGTTGAATTCTGCAAGCCTTCTTTCTCCAGAAAATTCCAACTGTTTTTTTTTCTGATTCCAACAACAACTATTTGTATTTCCATTTCCCTGTTTGTTGCTCACAGAAAATAAGACCTCAACATTTCAGCTAACATCGTGTCGGCCTTCTTTAGATTTATTCATGCGCTCTCGATATTTGCTGTTGTAAACACGCAACTGTTTCTGATCGCATATTAGTGTCAATTGATGCCAAGTGTTATTCAATAATAATAAAAGAATACAATGAACATATTTTTTTATCTGAATGAAGTACATCCATTACAGCTTGAGGTCAAAATTTCTTTCCTTGGAAAAAATCTCATTTGACCTGCAAATTTCTTCACTTAGTTCAGATGGAGATGGGTACCAATTCCCAAGCACGAGGTGAATAAAGCTGAAAGGAGACTGGCCAGTGGTCGACGAACAAAGTTTAATGGAAAACGGCACAGGTTTACAGTACGCAACCAGCGAAAACGTGAGAGAAGACGTTATACCGTTTAGTGGCGACTGGAATTTAATATGTGGAAAAAAACTAATTAACAATTTAATTACTTTAGAGAAATAACATAACTTTATGGGTTCTTGACAATCGAAGCCGAATAGTAACTTGCTGATAACTTAGCTTAACTGAGTAGAGAATAGCATACACGCACACAACTCTTGCCAATTTGGGCGACAATGATGAAAGCAAATAAATCTCTTAAAGACAAATACTGAGATTAAGTTGTTTACATCACAGTGGGTATTTATGAATCATTTCACTCCAAGAAAACGAATAAAGTCACTAAAATGCAAGAGTGACTAAGAGTGAATGAATCTGAGAACAAAATGACTGGAAAGAGTCGGAAGAGATTAGTGCGAGTGATGAAACTGCTAGCATGGAACTTATGGTAAAGAAATCAAGCAATTTCATTTATAAACCGAAGAAACCTAGTTGCCAATCTGTTATTGCGCTTAAATTCGTAAACTTGAGGTAATAAAGCGGAAGGCTCATCAGAAAAGTTTCCATGAAAATATTTATTGAAAGGACACGACGGTGTGAAAGTGAGAGAAGTCAAGATGCCAAGTCAGGGCCATTATCATTGCAGATTCTTTTTGGGGATTTTTTCAAGAATCTTTAGATAGATAATAGAAACGTAAGACTAGATGTTTCTTAGACAGAATAATTTCGGAGAAAATGGTTTTCTGAAATCTAATCAAAATAATATTAACATTGAACCAGTGGGTCCTTTTATTACATATAGACAAAGTTATAAAAAAGACTAATTTTCGGGAAGTAAATTATTAGAATTTAGTCTAATAGGTCATGTGCTTTCAGGAATAAAAATATCCTCTGTATTGGCAAATTAATAGTCGAATCCTAAAAATAAATCGGTGATATGCCAGAGGTTTGGGAACTATATGTGACGAACTTTACATCGTTCCACGGATACCAACAGTGGGTTCGCCATGAAAAACGCTGCTGAGAGAAGCACGAGAAGGGCAGAAGGTAGAAGCAGACGTAGGAAAGGTCACTAGCCTAGTTCTTGAAGAATAAGTGAGAAGACAATGTAAAATTCTGGACACGTGAATAGCTACACCGACCCAGCGCATTGGTGTCAGCCGAAATTTCTAAATCGATTGAGAGTTCAGACCTCATTGTACAGCTATCAAGAATTAAAATGTGAGAAATGAAGACGCTTCCTTGAAATGCTTATTTGTTTTTCATCAGGTAACATTAATTCCATCTGATTGACATCTAATTGAAGATATTCTCGTCGTTTTCAGCATTATTCCGGAAATTCAATCAAATATCGAAAATCCGTCACCTTTAGTTTTGTTACACGATTCTAGATCGAATTTTCAACGTTTCAAACACGAAATTCCGAATTCTTCAGATATTCTACGCATAAAATTAGTAGGAGGGACACCTCGACTTAGTGCAATGGTTACCAAGCTTGCCTCGCTAGAACAATTACGACTGAATAGTGAGTTTGATCCTTACTGGATGCTCCATACATTCGGCCTTGTGCCACATCTAAGCCACACTTAGAAAATCACCTTAACATAAGTGAAAAGGTCTGCACTTGATGACTAAATCTGAGTGTGTTCATCATTTACAGCGTGATGTTTGTTTTTCATGATCGGCATCTTTGTCATTACACTAGATTGTTTTAGCAAAATGGCTTCTTTGGATTGATTTGATTTCATTCGTCAAAATGCTACTAACGTAGTAATTAAAAACAGAGAAAAAAGTGGACATACGCCCCGTGTCCCTCAGGCAGTTTTCACTGACTGGAAAACTTCGGTTCGACGCCGTGGCCAGATTCTCCGAGAAACGATCAGTGTACGTCCAACAATTTAACTGAACGTAAGATATCTCACGAGATAAAAACTTGAATACTGTCGTCTTCAGATATCTCTTTGGTGAGAAAGACAATGAATCTCTTTGCGCTAAAAACAAGGTTCTTTATTGATGGCCTACATCTCGCACCGTACGAGGATACATGGGACATGTTCGCTGCTACTGTTTTCTCTCGTGAGAAATTAAAAGACGAGATAAAGGCAAACGAGATCTCAGTCTTTATCTTTTAAAGTAATATGTCACTCTTCCCGAACAGCAGGGCTGCATATTCTGACTCTTACCCTGACTCTCTACCTATGCTGCTAAACGACAAGCCTATGGCCGAAATCCTCTACCAGGTTAATTTGATTTCAAAATTTAGTCAGTCGGTTGTGCCATACATGATACACATTTGGGCGCTCATGTCTCTTCCAATTCATGACTGACCAGTTGCCATTTAATTTTGCGGCACACTGATTGCCAACGAAGTCTATAGGACTAGGTCCGTCATGCAATTTAACCCATAGCTTGTGAGAGAAAAGATAGATCTATACACACACACAATCACACACACATATATAGGTATATATACGCCTGATGGTGTTTTTTGTATCTCTACATAATGTGATTTATAATCCACCTTTTTTCACGTTATGCAATGCCACATAGAATAAAATATTCAGTTATAAATATCAGTACACTTTTGTCAATATTCTAATATATATATCTGCATGCCTCATACCTCTATAAATCTGTGTAGATAATGTATTTCATGACACACATGTAAGTATAAATCTTGATCAGGTATGTAAATATAGGTGGAAGGAACAGATGCCTAGCGACCTATTTGTCTCCATTTATCCTTTCTACATCTACACAACAATGCATAAGTGAACACATAAATCTATTCTATATACAAATGTGCACATTTAATAACAACGTCTTGTATTTGTGTCTCTTGTCTGTGCCTTGTGGCAATGACGTGTTGATTTCCCGCTCGGTTTTCCAGTCTTTTTCGTGCTCAAATCTCGGTCATTCACAGACCATTATGCTGTCACTGGAGGCCATTCATATAGAATGACATATTGTAATATCCTCAAGCTCCAGTCGTTCAGTTCAACAGCTTCTCAATCGCATGATAGACAGAAAGGTAACCCTTACATTTATATATTATTTATTCCTGGTCACTAATGGCATTTTTCAAAAAATATTCATCATTGATTTTGTTGTAAGTGATAAAGAATTCTAAAACACCAATTACTTCCAGCTTGATTAAAATGTTTCTGAGGCGATTTTCTCGTACAAAGAGAATGTTTGCATTCGTCTACCTAGTTTAATTTCTAAAGATACAGAAGGCAATTATTCCTCCTTTATGGCAGGAAGAAGTGCACATGGCATACGAGACCCTTGGAGGTCAGGGTATAGACCGTTTAGGAGAATAATCTGCATAGCTTTCCACTCACGAGAACGCAAGTTTGAAACGTTCTAAAAAGCAACCGAAAAATTACCACAAGTCTGTAGTGACCCTCTTCCTGAGGATGTTACAAGGCCTTTTTTAAACACGTTACCTCTATAAACTGCTTGCCTAATTATATATAAGAAAATTTCAGTGTGTGGAACAATTTGTTACTTATATATAGATAAAGCATTTTTAATATGGCACACGCACACACACACATATATATATAATGTATGCATATGTATATATATATATATATGTGTGTGTGTGTGTGTGTGTGTGTGTGTGCGCGCGCACGCGCGCCATATGAAAAATGCATTATCTATATATAAGTAACAAATTGTTCCAGACGCTGAAATTTTGGTACATATAAGTAAGCAATCTGTTTATAGAGGTAACGTGTTTATATATATATATATATATATATATATATATATATATATATATATATATACTAATATTTTGCTGATAAAATATTTTGATATTTTAGTTATTTCTTCAATTCATCTTTTAATTACTCTAGTTCTCTTTTCCATTTTTAAGTGTAAATGTATCACAGATATACTTATGATTGCACTGGGTCTTGACAAGTAGGTCTCAATTTTATTGTTGAAAAAGCTAACATCATTTTAAGTTCTATCCTGATAGCTTCTTCTTTCACAAATTCTGACTCTATTCAGGTTTCTTGCTTTTCTATAAATTTTGATCTTCAAAAATTTAAATGCAACGACAATTGTCATCTTCTGTCTTCTTGAAACCCTGTTCTTTTATTCTCCTTTTTCACTTTTTTCTCCTTCAGTAACCCCTTGTATCTTAGTGACATCATCGCCTTGCTTGAAATGAATAATTATTAAAAAAAACAAAAGTGTAAATATACTTGATCAAGGTGCTTCCTCTTTTTGTTTAAGTACCAAATTACTGTGTTACCATGAGTTTTGTTATAAATGCCATTAAAAATAATTTCTCTTTCGGAAGGCAGGATGCTAGAAACATTTCGAAATGAATAAGAAGTTAATTTGAAATTTGGACATATAATTAGATGTTAGGAGGTGGGTTTGGCTGGAAAGGATTCAGAAATCCCTCATACTTGAAGTCCATTCATTAAATGCTTTTCATGCCAGGAAAGAAAGGTAAGTTTGAAAACTTACTTCAATGAAATCATTAAAATTATTTTATAAGTGTTTGCTCATACAGATACACATCATTCATCTGAGGTGTCGGTATTACTTGATGTTTGAGAATCTAATAAACTTCATGTCTAGACAAATAAGAATACGAAGATTGGTCTTCAAGCTACCCAAAAGCTGGTTCCTCTCAAATTTACACCAACATCTATTAGAAACCAGGTGTATATTCAATCACATTTGCAGACGATATAAAAAGTTATTCTCTTGTCGCAGACCTCACACATCGCACTCCGTCTCAAGTGACAAGCACTACACTTAAAGAGCTTAGAACTGAATCATGTTATATGTTTCCAGTGGCGAAACTAATTTTTTATTGCAAAATTTTTTAATGTTGTAAGGAAGACGTACAATGAAAGACTCTTAATTTTTTAGAAATACAATAAATTGCACTGAGAGGAATTATTTTTCTCCCTTGAATAAATGTTTATTTACAATTTAATGTTGGCGTGTTCTGATGGCCTACACATTTCTGTTGTAAAGTTTTATAGAAGTAACCAAATTGGTCGGAAGGCAATAATTACTGGCACTTCTAATTTGATCTTTTGGCCAGAAGCAATTACTTCCTACTAATTTCGATAGAAGCGATTAAATAATATAAAATATAGCTTGTTTCTTTTTATTTACTGTAGAGTGCAAATAGAAAGTTTCACTAGATAATGGGGTACGTCATCAGGTGGACCTAAGTTAACTCCTCCAGTGTTATATAAAGGGCCAAGTGCCCAATAGCCGAGTTACGTGAATAAAGTAATTCAAAATTAACTACGACCATCGTTGTTGTGGTTAAATTTACGACTATCTTTAAAAAGATTATTCCACTTGCTGATTTCTTTCTTGTTGTTTTTCAATTTACTATTTTCATTATTTTTTTAAATATGCATAAAAATAACTTCTATAGCCTTGATATTTTCAGCATTTCCATCAAAGACATTAGAATTATATAATCTTATCGAATGAAGGATGCAACTTCGTGTGGGGAAAACTACCAATTATTTTTTTCTATTTAGAGTACGTCACATATTTAAGAAATCATTTACAGCGACAGAAAATGGAAAACAAGCCATATAAAATTCAATTTTTTTATCCATATAAAAGTGAATTTTCACATTGGGTGGCATGGGAAAAATTGACTACTGCAATGGTGAACAAAAACTTGAAGAGTTGAGTTAAAGGGAGATAACTGAGTCATCAGGAAGAGGCATGGCACGTGGAACTAGAGCGATCTACCCCGATGAACGAAATAAATGATTCAGTTCGAAATTCCAATCACCTGAAGATGGCTGGGGCGTGCAAGGGCCGGAACGTCGTGAATATAGCAATAAAGATAAGGAAAACAATCTTTATAACTTATAGTACTTTTATATACTGCTAAAATCACCAGTAAATCTGTAAGAAAACATCTTTTATTTATTTTTACATTCTTTCAAAAGGATTAAATTTTATTTTCTGTTTTACTTTTTTAAACTTTTTTTAATTTCCCATTTAAATCTGATCTTTTATTTTCTTTCCTTCTCCGTGCAACCCTCTTATGTGATTTCTTCACAGTTCATTGAATTTTCATTCTTTTTCTTCTTTCCTTCCATGCGTTCAGTCCTTCTTTCCCTCTTTACTCTTGTAGTAGTTGCCTCCCTTCACGCTTCCATATTACTTATTGCATGACATCATAGGTTTGTTTTTGTCATTTCAACATTTGTATTCGCTTTCTTATCTTTTTAATTTATATTTTATTTATTTTCCCTTTTTGTAGTCTTCTTTTCTGATGAACTTCTAATATTTCTTGATACTGATTTAATTCTATCTTTTTATTGTTCCTATTTTTCGCCTTTCCAGTGGCCATTCTCTTTTTTACTTTACTCAGGCCTATTATTATTATTATTATTATTATTATTATTACTATTATTATTACTATTATTATCATTATTATTACTAATTCTGTTTATTTTATGCCGCTTCTCCTTACAATACTTACTTGCCCCAGTCAATGGCTAAGAATTTGGCACTTCGATATCCCCATTCACTTGTCGTGCAGCTATGGTTATTATTATTATTATTATTATTATTATTATTATTATTATTATTATTATTATTATTATTATTATTATTATTATTATTATTATTATTATTATTATTATTATTATTATTATTATTATTATTATTATTACTATTATTATTACTATTATTATTATTATTAATATTATTATTATTATTATTATTATTATTAATATTATTATTATTATTATTATTACTATTATTATTATTATTATTATTAGCAGTAGTAGTAGTAGTAGTGGTAGTAGTACTTCATTTTTCCGTTATTTCCAAACTTCTTTCTATTTCACATGTTTTTAGTTCCTTTGCGTTCTTTTTCCGCTTTTCTTTTTTACTTCACATGCTCTGTTTCAGTTTTCTTTCTTTTTTAAAAACATTTTTATACCATTTTTAGATTAATTTACTTCACATATTTTTTAACTCTCTTTAGATTTCTTTCTCCCCATCCCAAATACTTCCTTTTCTACCCTTGAGCCTTGCTGTGTATTTGATCACCGATAGGCCATCAGCAATTTCATCAAACAATTCATTAAACACAACCTTTCTTCATTTGCTTTTACCCCGGTTCTTAAATCTAAAACTATCGCGTATTTTTTCAACGAAAATATGTTTTACTCGGGGATACATTTCCAGTTATCGATAAAAAATATTCTACGGCCATCTGATAGAAAAAAATCAGACATGTTATTTATTTAAACAATAACATGCGAAATATTTCAAAATAAATTTGCATCACCAATGAAATATAAAAAAATTGTTCTCACGAGCACAGCCAACACCTTACGATGGGCTTTATCTATGTTATATATATATATATATATATATATATATATATATATATATATATATATATATATATATATATATATATATATATATATATATATTGCAGTGGAAATTGTCATGATGCCATTTCTAAACTTAGGTCTCTGGGCGAGACCCGGAAAGAAATGTGTACACTCCAGAAATCAAAGGAAATATAATAATTATAATAATAATAATAATAATAATAATAATAATAATAGCAATAAAAACGTTAATTACCACAACGAACAATATCGCTATTTTCAGGGTAAATTTTCAGAGGATTTCTATTAGTTAGTTCCACCAATTCAGTCAATTATATTTAGGACAAGTCCTATTCCTTTGATGATTCGAATCATTTTTATTTTTCCATATTCTAAATGTAAGAAGAAAGTTATTTTCTCCCAATAACTACTACCTTGTGGAACTGACTCCCGCGTGGATATTTCTTCATGCATTATAATATTAACGTCATCGTGTCAAGTTCGAATCGTTTTTATTCTCCTTATCCATAGAAAATTCAGTTTTCAAAATTTTCAATTTCATTCATATTACATTTATCATAACTATTTTTATAGTAACGTATTGCCCGAACAAATGTTTCTAGCTGCAGACCAAGTAATTGCTATGAGTGAGTTTGCGTCGACGAGACTGTTCCGATGCCCTCGATAGACGTGGCCGAAGTTTCGAGTATGAGTCCCATCAACTTATGCGCTCTCTCCTAGAAACTGTAACTACGTCAAGTACAGCATAGTTGTCGTATAATCCACCAGTTTCCTTTTTGGGTATTGAAGAAATATAAATATACCTGATCAGGCGTCTGCAGCATGGATTAGCTAGCGACGCTTGACTCGGATTTACTTGGACAGAAGCAAACTGTTATTTTCGCATCTTCTATTTTTCAAGAGATAATGTCGACTTAGTCGATAGTATGAAAGGGCGATTGAAAACGCGAAAATAATTCGGTTGATTTAATTTTCTTTTGATTAATAAATAATAGAATAAAGATAGATATTTACGCGTAGAGAAGACATTCCAGAGTGTGAAGAGTAAATTGTCGCTATCTTATATTTTTAATTTCGCGCATGCGCGTTGTATTTTTCAATTTTGTCGACTGTACACTATAGTAGAGTCAGTTGGACACCGTCTGTGAGAAAAAGAGCACCATGATGCAGTTCACTGCACCATTCTGTACTGCTTGGCATTCGCGCCGGAAGACCCAATACGAACATTTCAGAGTGTTTGGGTGTCATTCTTAAGACAGTGCAGGATATTCGGAAAGAGTGTTTGGAGTGATCACTAATGATGGTGACGTGATGCCTCCATTCATCTTCCCACAAGTCATCAGACTCAAGACGGAAGTGCCTTTAGGAGGTAGTGCTACCCTGGGTCAATAGGGTTGCTGCTGGAAGACACTATGCCTGGTACCATGTTTCTGCACCATGTTACACAAGCAGGAGAACACAATCATGGCTGTCGGACAATTTCTGCGACCACATCACGCCTTACATCTGTCTACGTAATTTCCCAGACTGCAAATCTCTTTCATGTTTGGGGCGCAGTTGAGCGAGAGACCAACAAAACTCTTTGTAACACCAAAGATGGATTGAATGAAAGGATTATGGCAGCATTCACCAACTTAAACAAGGAGACCGTCCAGAAGAGCTGCAGGAGATTCAGAGGTTTTCTTGAGGTCGTGGTTAAAGCCAATGGCGATTTTATTAAATAAATTTACTCTTCATTATTTCAAGATAATTTTGTTTAATTTTGTTAACTATGTATGTTAAAATGAGATGTTATTTTCATGTCTGCATCATTTAGACGACAAATTATCCATCGCACCTTGAAAAAAAACAATGAAAGCTTTTTTGGGTGGATTAGGCCATAGATAATGCAAAAAAAGGTAAGATATGAGAGATTAATTAATTTGTTTTTTTACGGCTTATCGACATTAATGTCCTATAAAGGAAGAAAATATGTTTGATTGTAATATTTTGTGGGGCGGAAATTATAATGATTTAGTGATATAAGTCCTAATATTTGACCCATAGATGAGGGAAACGATGTGGATTCATACCTTTCCCAATGCTATTTCCACGTAAGTGAATATAACAAACCGGGCTGGAACCCGAACTTGGCTCTCTGATTTTCAATTCCAAGCCATTATCAATTAAACCACTCGCACGTCCAAGTTTACAGCACCTGGTATTCCCAAACCGTCACGCATCTAGGTACTGACCACGCTCGACGTTGCTTAACTTCGGTGATTGTACGAGAACTGATGTTTGAACGTGATAAGGCTGTAAGCACATAGTAAAGAAAAAAGGTGGAAAGTTAAGTAGAAGAAAAAAGGGGAATAGTTAAGAGAAGACAGAAGTAAGAGAAAGGCAAATGAAAAGAAAGAATGATAATTTGCTGCGGGCGAAATACACAAGTAAAAGAAAGAAAGAGAAGAAACATAACGAATGGAGATAGAACGGAAAACTGGCGGGAAATAGATGTACAAGAAGAAATAAGGAAAGAAGAAAAGAAAGAACGCATCTACAAAACATTTTCCATAAACGGGCTTTTATTAACAACATAAAAACACGATTCTATGAAACGGCAAATTTGCTCAAAAGTGTCGATTAGGGAATTACTACGGATTAGAATCCGATTGGGATAGATATGTCTTTATCCTTCAGCATTTTCTTTAGCTTTCCAGACACATTTGTTGCCTCAAGTCTTCTCTTCATCTTTAGGGAAATTGTTCCGAATTGCCATATAGGAAGATTGATATTACACACTTGTCCAGCATTCTTTTCTTCGTTTCCAATAAAAAATTCATGTTTATTAATACTTCGTTTAGTATTTGGAAAGCATCTTTTTACTATTCCTGGATTTTGATGTGACCATTTTTCCTCATCAGTTAAAGCATTTCTGAAATGTTGAAACTTATGTGTTTTTTCTTTGAAAGCTTTTAAATAAATAGAATAGCAAATACAAAAGAAAAAGAATTTCTTACACTGATCTCAGACTATGCAACGTTCTTTACCATTCCAATAATAACTGTTTTAAAAATAAATTATGCTATATTCTGGATAAATATACTACACAATTCTTATGATTTTAAACCTAAACTGTATTTCATTGATGCTTGTAAGACTAAAGATTTCCTATTTCTGGTATATGGATTCAATTCCTATTCTTTCACTTACACACACATAAAAAAAATATGGGTAACACAGGCAACTACATAGGAAACTTCACAAACACAGCACGATCGCCCGATTTGTCGGCCACTGCTGTTCTGTAACTCATGGTCCTTTCATCGAGTGGCTGATGTTCGGAAATTTTACAAGTCACAAATTCGTCTTGCAAATTCTCTGAGATACGAGATCAGGTTGTTCTTAAATTGTAGCTTTTTGATCGGCCACGTTTTCTTTCGAGTGCCTTGCACACCAGAAGTCGGAGCGACAGTGCGGACTTGGCTCCTAAGGCTGTTGTCCATAAAGAGTAGGACCGAGACGTGCGCCACTTACGTCTTTCCTCTCGGCCTTTGCCAGTTGTCTGTACTCCCTTTCTAAAAGGTGCATAAGAAGGCGACGGAAGACTTGCTCTCCTCCCTCTTGTAGGGTGGTCGCAAGCATTATGCAACAGAGAATGTCTGTGCCCAATTTCTCTGTCATGGCAGACTGGGAATGCTACACTGGGTGAGTCACTGACACGTCTGGATGTTGTCTTTCTTACGCCGCGTGTTAATAGACTCGATTTTGGAGAGGCTTGTTACGGGCGCATTCCCTCGCCTTACAGTTTTTCCTCCCGTTTCTAGGGATGAGCGCGTCCTAAGCCCCGGAATCCGTCGACATTCTTCTAGGAGTGTCGAGCGGCATTGAAGACAATTCCTCAGACCAGTGACCTTTCACGGCCTAGGAGACTCTTGTATCGGGAATTAGGGGGTCGCGAAGGCTTCACTCTGTAGGCGGCTCGGCTTGTTTGCAGTCGAGTTGCGCTCTTTTTGGTCTTGGACGCCAGAGGCGGATTACCTCAACAACCCTGAGATTTCGCTTACATGGCGATTGGTTCGGAATAGGTTATCACTCAATGATGTAGCTTTCAGATGGGTCTTGGTGGATTTGCCTGACTGTCATCGGTGTGACCTTGGCTTACACGAAACGGCTTCGCACGCCTTACACGATTGTTTTTAGGTGTGGCCATTCTGGGACTATATCGGGGAGTTGACGACTCGTATCGCTCCCGAAAAAAACCGTGTTCAATGATCTTGCGTACGCGTGCGATAATGTATTGTATTCTGGGGTGAAATGGATGGTGTTTCTAAGGTTGCTAGCTGTGGCAAGAATGGCGATTTGGACGACGTGGATGCAGGATATCTTGCGATACGAATGTTATTTTTATCGGGATCTGATAAGTTTCTTTGAGAATCTGCTCATGATGAAGATGAGGACTGATGGAAAGCGTTTGGTATCGACAGATTTCAGCAAAAGGTGGGTGAAAGTGGCGAGCTTGGATCGTGTGAACGGGGCTAAACTTATTTTTTGGTTTTATGACAACTAGGTCATAATGAAATGGTTTCTTGTTGAACCCTTACCTGGTTAAGATATACTGTCTGTGTGTATCTAGTTAATGTGAGTAAGTGTCGTTAAATTTCTTTTCTGATAACTCCTTATATTTAAAGCAAAAACTCCATATATGTAACACAGACATGGAAAACTTAATTTTGCATCATCCAGTTTATTTTTTTAAATAACATGTGTAAAAGTCATTGCGAAAGAAAGCCTATTTCCAAACCTGCTGGTTCCATCCATATTTTTAGTGTTTTATCGTTATGTAATTGAAATTTAGTCAAGAGAGAATACCATTCACATTTTACAAAGAAATATAGTTTATGCGATTTCAAGATAAAAATGGAAAGATTTAACAAGCTACATGTAAAGCAAATTGTGTATGTGCGTGAGAAATATATTGCCTTTTTGAAAATAGACTTTGAGAACTTTTGGAATAAGCATATTCAATTATACTAACACAACATATAATTTAATATAGACAGACGAAACACGTGTGTGTGTGTCTTCTAGCCATATTAATCACGTTTTCAGTACCTATTATGGACAACTATATTTTTCTTTTTAGGAAATGAGAAATATGCAAATGTCATTATTACGAATAGAAATACATTTAGGCTTAATAACAATGGAGCATACCTGCAATGTAACTATACACTAGTTTATATATATATATATATATATATATATATATATATATATATATATATATATATATATATATATATATATATATATATATATATATATAATACGCTATGAAGGTACGGTGGAGTAATGGATATCGGAGAATCGGAGGAATCGGAGAGCTGATTTCGAATTACAGTCGGAACCATTATATCCACTTACGTACTAATGGTATGTGAAAGGTATTAATCCTCTTCTTCAGCAGACATGTGGGTCAACTGGGTTCTATAGCCTTGGATGTCAACTGGTCTAGGAGTTGGACAACTCTGAATGCTTTGAACTCTGCGGAGGGTCGGTTGGGGTCATTTATTATATATTATATATATATATATATATATATATATATATATATATATATATACATACACACACAAACACACACACATATATATATAGAGAGAGATATATATAGATATATATATATAGATATATATAGATATATATATATATAGAGAGAGATATATATAGATATATATATATAGATATATATATATATAGAGAGAGAGATATATATAGATATATATATATATATATATAGATATATATATAGATATACATATATATATATATATATATATATATATATATATATATATAATAAAAATGTTAATGGTCAGAGCTGAAGGTTATTATTGTTAATGTTCAGATTCGACTAGGAAAGAGTAGTATTAAAAAAGTGCAAAATAGAAATATGAAAAGATAAAGATTTAACATGTAGACATTTTAAGTATCAGCTATAATAACATTTCCAGACCCCCCCCCCAACGAAAAAAGGCTTTTGAATCAGAGATCGAAAATTGTAAGCCGTTGTATACATACTAAAAAGTTGCTTTTGAGTTCATGGGATAAAACAGAAAGTATGCATATTTCATTTGATCCCCCACCAATTTATTTCCAGTACACTTGATTTCCCCCTCCTCCCCCTCCTCCTCTTCCTCACATTCTACCACACCTCATGTCGTGCGCTTATTTATTTATTTTAAAAAATATATAACACTCCTAATTTTTTTATTTTAAAAAATAAAGCGTTGGAAAATTAATTGACAGAAATTTCCTGAACATGCCGAAAGGTTGAAATCAAGGGAGAGTAATCGGAACATTTCTTCATTTTCTATCCGTCAGTGGCGCGTGTTTAGAATTTCACAGAAGACTAATATTTTTTCTGTCATAGCGACGCGTGATGAAATACTTGAAATCCATTTTTTTAAGTAACTTATTTTTCAACCTTCTCCCTTTTTTATGTCTTCGTCAGATTTTATGATGTAAGTATTTCCGTATATACATTAATAAAATGTTATCTTATATATGACTGAACCATCCCGCGATGAATCTATATTTTGCTTAGCCCTCTATGGTTATTGTACCACGTCCAGTTAAATTATGCATTCAATTATAATAGACCAATTCTGGTTTCGAATTCAATTTTTTTGTTCAAGATATTAAATCGTTAGTACCTCTGACCAAACAGGGATGTAGCTTGCTGTGAATAAATGGTACTCTACAAATGATACGTCTGCATGAAAGATGGCATATGAAAGGAATCTTTATCTCTGTTCAATTAGTGATTGATGCATCGAATTTGTATTCCATGAACCAATTACAACTCAATTTCTTTGCACAAGAAAAGTGCTTTTCCTTCCCTGCCAATTCAATGGAGACAATTGATTACTCTGTCCAGGTTCTAATTATTTGTCAAAAAGAACTCCTATCTGATATCACTAAACACATAAAACTTGTATTAATTCAAATTAGGTTGATACTGTGAAACTTATCCAAGAGTTGTTACAATTTTTCTTAGTGAAGCATACATCAGTTCTTTTTCGCCATTATCAAATTATTTCCAAAGAATTGACATCGTTTTGTAGTCTAATAACATAGCTAATTCTTGCTCAAATAATCTCAAATTTTAACAAAATGTGTAAAGACTGACTAAGCAGACAGAAATATTTCAGTTTCTACCAAGAACATGGATCAGGCATGCCAGTGATAATGACAATGAGCTGTTGATATTGCCACCACATTCACCTGACTTGATACCGTGTGATTTTTTTTCTATATCCCCCTCTTCCTACAAGCCTAGAGAATCACTGAGACACTGGAGAATGTTACGCAAGACATGCTACAGCGTGTTTGTCAGGTGATGCGCATATTGAACATATGTGTAGCTTTGTAAAGTCGGTTATAAAATCTACATCACTTCGAATATCCTTTTCGAATCTTGATAAATATTTTTTTTTATTGCTCAACATGAAGCCTATTCAATTTCGTTTGCCCGGGACAAGTAGTTACTCAGATATACAATATTTTAAATGAAGTCAATTTTTCTTTTTTTTTTTTTTCGGAAACCTTATATTTTGTTAGTACGAAGTAAGACTAGTATTAGGTTTTTTTCTATTCAGACAATAATTTTTTCTTGATTGTTATACTCATATTTCACGTTACGGCCTGTTATATCCTCTAGAATTTCTGTCTTCGTAAACGTTAATCTTGAAGTTTCGAACCGAACCCGTTATTCAGTCCACGAGGAAATATTGTTCTCATTTAGATTTTCATACTGAAAGTAACAGTGAAGATGTTAGCTATTAATAAACTTTTTAGTAGATCGAGCGTAGAAACGAATACCACTTAGAGACCTCTGATTAAGAAAGAGCACTCACTATATTAGCATAGTTGTAGTCCCACTACTTGTGTACAGATAGTCTTTTTAAAGCTGCAGAGCTTCAACATTAGACTTTCGAAGTGTATTAGAGCATCGGTTAGAATATCAGGTACTCTGTCAGTAGTAAGTTCAATCCCGATGCTGGGTAGAGCTGAAAACACACATACTCGAATTGAAAGTAGGAGATGGACAAAAGACAAAGATAAATAAAACTAGTATTAAGCATCGAAACTGGAATGGATTGATTGAAGAAAGTTTATCGAGTGCAAAGAGACACACACGGAGAAGGTCAAAGAGTGCAAAGGCTAAAACTTGGTGCGCATAACGACCAATGATGAGCATATGAGTAGGATAATTCCTTGTCAAAAAAAAAACAAAAACTCCGGCAGAAATGAAGATGACATTTTAAATGCTGTTGGCTGACCGCTTCTGTACGATCGTGTCACGCATAATTCTGGTGTTTCATTGCACAAGTAATAAACACCTGAGTGAGTAGTACAGATACTTCTAAGATTTTTCTATTATTATGATAAAGATGGCGATGAGAACTTTAGAATCAATTCCTTGACTTACATGCAGGAAAACTTTTCATAAAATGTAATTAAATATATCTCAATTCTTCACACAGTTGTATAACACTTAAAAGCGTCTATAAATGTGCGTATATATGCGTTTTTGGATTGTGTGATATTTAGGAATGTATGTATTTGTATGGAATTGCTATGAACAAGGCGAATATATATTTGCCAAGTTAAAAGCAATTGCATACAGATTGTTGCATTTTAAAAAAAAAAAAAACCCTGTGTATTCTGTGTATAGATGTAAGTGCGGACGCGAAAGCACCCTTGTCGAGGTGAATTAATGCAATTATTTTCGATTTAAGGAAGGATTTTAGCATGAAATTGATGACTAATGTATGGATGAGAGCTTCAGAAAATAATCATAGTAAGAAAATATATGACCCGAAACTGCTTTCATTTTAATATTTATTTAATTTCACTGGCTATATATCCATTTATCAATTCGCAGTAATTGCAATTGGCATAATCCAGTAAGCTAACCGGCGTTTTCGATTAAACGTGAATTTTATAAAATATCATAAAACAATTTCGCTGAAAGAAAAATTTCGTTTTGAATGGTGCAACTGATTTTAACTAATAGTCTTCTGTTAAGCAAAATGCACCGAGACGGCATAATATTAAGCTCGATAAAATGTACTCTATCGGGGTTTCAAATTATCTTAAGACGCATGATGGCTTTTTGGTTTCTTGGAGAAAATCTATAGTGTAATAAGACAAAAAGAGAATATTGTTTTCTTAGCAGATGAATATAAAATAAAACAAATTATCAAATTAATGTGAGATAAAAAACCCACACACACTTTTCATTCATACTGCATTAATAGTAATAAAATTATGAATGTGCTCCGCGGCATAAAGTTGTTAATAGAAATATAACTTAGGATAGCGTAACGGATATAGGTCCGGGAAGTGGAACCGAGAAATAGGGTTCAAATTGCTCATTTCATGCTCATTATCACATAAATAAACTTGGGAAAGGCATGAATCCGACCCTTCAATCCCGTTATAGTTTAAATAGTATTGTAGACAGCCTTTTGGTGGTATTTATAAAGTATTTACAGAACCAGAGCCTATTTACCAGGAAATATCAGGTAAACAGAATAACGCAATTCCAATATGTAGATTATGGGTTCGAGACTATTGACGACTTAATGTCAATCTTTACAAATAAGAATATAAAGATCGATATGTTGCAGTATAAATATTGTGAGATGTGTCATTAATACATAGATCTTCGATCCCCCTCAAAAAAATAATACTATGAAGATCACGATAAAAGAGTTATAAAAATCCATGGGATCACTATACTTTGGGACTTTAACATTCCACTTGACAGACAATAGATGAGATATTGGGATTAAAGGGTACTAACAAAAAATGTCATTCTATAGCTATGGTAGTACCGTTGGACAAAAAGTGATATATTAAAGAATATGTTAACATAAATAAATATGAGGAAACTGAAAATTACAGGAAACATGAGTACGATAAAAAAAAGTTCAAGACAAACACATTAATAAGTTACCTAGCAGGCCGTTGAGAATAGATTCTAAAGATTGCACTGTGTGGCAGTACTTATCGATTCAGGGGAGTATTATCAATATAAAGAAAATATAAATACTATATATGTTACGTATCACTTAACATCAGATGCTGTTTAAACAGAATGCGTATATTTACTTACCATGCCTTATCTCAGAACACGGGTAATGAAGAGGTAAGGGATTGTACTGAACAGAAAAATAATAATGATGATGATGATGATGATGATGATGATGATGAACTACAGGTACCTTGAAATCCAAATCAACAATTAAAATTGTAGTTGTTGCCGACAATTTGATTGAAAAAGCTTCCGATAGACTCATTGACGGGTTCCCTGGTCGCCCAAGCCTTAAAGAAATACGAAAAATTGTACTCACAAATACAGCTCGCACCTTACGAAGGGCTTTATCTATGTAATGTGATATTAGTTGTTTCTTTTTTCAAAAAATACTCATGATGTCATTTCTAAACTTAGGTCACTGGTTGGGACCCTGAAACAAATGAGAATACACCATAAATGAAAGGAAATAATAATAATAATAATAATAATAATAATAATAATAATAATAATAATAATAATAATAATAATAATAATAGTCGTAGTAGTAGTAATAGGAGTAGTTTTGCTTTTGGTTTCGTCTGTTTAACAGTATATCGATTTCTCATGGGTCATTTAATTCCGAAATATAATTTCTTTGGGGGCTTTGGCAATTAATTTTTACTATTAGAATATATTGCTGTAATATATATATATATATATATATATATATATATATATATATATATATATATATATATATATATACACGGAAAACCGTTTACTATAAAAATGCATTTTTATGCTTTCATTGTGTTTTGACCCCAGTTACCTGGGAACAATAGCAATTATGAGGTGGTTCCGTGCGTCTTAAAACCTTCCGATCTGAGACCTTGCTGCCGGAAGTAGTTTATCGTCATACCCAGGACGATTACTAGCAGTAGTAGTAGCAGTGGAATCATAGCCTTTAGATGTGTACATGAAAGATGCTTTTGAAGTTCTCTAAAAAAAGAAAGTACATTTGATGTACCCGGTTTCTTTGATGTCTATTCATATACGTTGCAGCAAAATAAAACAAGACTTCGCTGTTAGATTTCTGTCATCTTAGAATATATCAATGAAGGGAAATGAATTTAAATATAAACAGAAAAACAAAAGGGTAAATAACATAGAACAATGGTAATCATATGAAGCTGATATATGTATTACAAATATTAGAGTAAGAGAAGTTCCGAATCATGAGAATATGTAAAGCGAAAGGAATGAGAGAGACAAACGAAGGCGGTGGATAGATGCATATCTGCGTAAATATGAAAATATTCTAAAAGGTGCTATATACTGATCGAACAATCAATAAGATAGAACATATCCTGGGGCTGTAGACAAATAGATACAAATATAAAAGCCATGAATAGATTCATAAATCGATAAATGAATGCGAAGATTTTAAAGATGAATTTTTCAAGCAATAGGCTTGAAAAATTCATGTTTTTATACTTACCTGAATAATTGTGTGCCTTCGTAAATTTGACATGTATGTATAAAATTGGCATCTATGTATAAGCTCTTCAATGTCAACAGCCATACATTCCACAACTGTCGCTCAAGTAGCCGGGAAAAGACGAGAAGTCATTTACATTTAGATAGAGAATACTGTCTTCGTGAATGAGAATATTACTTCAATTAATTAGGATGAGATGCAAGCAAGCGAATGATGAAGAGCTGAAAGAGAAGTGGATAGAGTTATAATAACTACAGAATGTAGACACAGCAAGCAAGTATAAATATATAAGAGGAATAACGGTACAGAAAACCTGCTCTTTGGGAGGATGTATAAAATCTAAAAAGGGAACTCATAATAGAAAAAGAAAAAATGCTACAAAAAGGAAAATCATTTTCCGACAATAGAAAAATGCAATCTGCAATCTATAAGAATTAGGAAGACCGTATTTTATTAGAATTGAGGTAGATCAGTACTGACCAAATTATACAGAATCAAAACCGGACCAAATCGAAAACTAAAGGCGATACTCTCACTCTTCGACAATTTCGCGATCGATAAGCAGTTTATATATTTTTTTGTATCTTTCAATTCATATTACTTAAAGACCAAAATTCTTTCTACAGAACCTTTTTTTTTACATCTGTGAATTACCATGATCTTTTAGGAAAGATAGTAGAATGTCTTTTCCTTTTAATTTCAAAGTTTTCCTTCTCCAAAATTCACTGTTACCCATTGCTTGAGCACTAAACTCATAGCTACCGTGAGGAGAGACATATATTCCTTTCCACAGACAGAGCAAATATTTGAACTTGGCTTTTCGTTGTTTGTTTGTAAGCTTATGCAATGCTATAAATTGTGGTTATGTTAATGTATGGCAAAATTTAACAAAAAGATAAATTTACTAAGAGCTACAAAGAAGAGGAAATTTTGAAGATCTATGATTGCCAAAATCCTGAGGGACGCGACAATGGAAGAAGAATGCACTAAATATGGTCCTTTTCCATGATCTTGGAAATTAGAATCTATTAAAAGAAGGAATTTCTGAAGTACCTGATCGCCCACGTCTTGGTCTAAAAATCTTAAACGAAAGAATTAATAGTTTTTACTCATCTATGTAATGTTTGTAAATTCTTTCTAAATATTTTCGCTCCATTCTATCAGCTTGAATTACTACCCCTAGATCGATAATAGGTTGCATAGGTTTGAAGAAATATGATTTCTACAATTAAATTAGAATAACACATATAACCCCGGTGTTTGAATATATTTGCCAAAAGCTATATTTTATTATCGACTGTTTAATGTGGCTTTTCCCACAAGCGCTGTGCAAAAATTCATCTTCAGCGAAGAAAAGTGGCATGGGAGAAAGTAAATGGTTTCATTAAGAACATGGACTTTCGAAAACATTTTTTGATAATTAAGAAAAATTCTACCGCTAATGGAGTCCTTATGAATTTTTAATTGATGATGCTGTTTAAAATTAGAAAATTAGAATTTTCCAAGATAAATGAATTACTCGATATTATGTTGCTAAAAATCAAACACACACTATAAAACTTGCTTGCATTTTTTATGCTTCTTTTGCATCTCCCTACTAAAGTTGTGTAATGACCACTGAACGATATCGAGTTAGTAAAGCACCAATACGTTTCTCGCTATCAAAAATGTAGTATTGCTGCTGTGTCTGGACTGGAGTTGCTTAATCCTCACCTTACAGCCTTGGTAGATTTCAAATTTGTTTACACGGTCATATAGACATAAGACATATCTTCCATCCTTCAACGTTTATCAAAGAGGAACAAAGTCGCCAGTCTGTCTTTACACTATCGCTACTTCCGCAGCAAACGTTTAGATTAGCCACATTCTTCAGTTCCAACAGTTGAAACTGTTATAGTTATTCCACTTCTACGAAGTCAAATTCCCTTCATTTTCTCCATAGCTTTTCAAACCTAAGAAGGAATTTCAACTCAGGCAGCATTTTTCCAAAGAACGACCACTTTACTAAACAGATTATCGCGAAGATGCTTCACTGAAACCTATAATCTTCAAATCATTCTTCGACTCGTTCGTTATCTTTCCTCTTATCTCTAAACACTTTACTTTCTACCACTTTCTGTTCATCTCGCACACCTTATTCATCCTTTTCCTTTTGACTATATATTTCGACTGTGAGTGGCTTTCGAGCCATATTGTTTGAAATTTAGTAATAAAAAATCTTAAAAGTTATTATTATTCTATTTGCATATTCGTAATTGATATTTTACGACTGATGTTGGGGAAAATTGCAAAAAGTTTTGGGCTTTGTTTTGTTTTGTCTTTTATTTCCAGCGTTTTTTTTTCTTTGGATTGTGAAATAATTTTACCTCATTTCAAACTCACCAGTGGTTTATTTTTCTATTTTGGAATTGGCATAACCATTCAACATATTTTTCAGCTGTAATACTAAGAGATGAGATTTAGTTTTTTTTTTTTTCATAAGCATTCGAATCTGTTAGTTTTGAGTCAATTTCTAGAGTTTATTCATTTGTTTTTACAGTTTATCAAAGCAGGTTATTTAAAGCCAGGAAATATTTTTAGATTTGTAACAACTTCTTTGAAGATAATAATGATTTTACTGATACAAGTGGTACTAATTAACCTATAGCTGAGTGAAAAGGGGCAGACATATCTTCCCCTAAGGTATTTGCGCTTTCTGGATATAACGAACTCGACAGGAATTGGAACTTGTCTCTCCGATTGTCAATTTCAAGCTTTTATCCAATATACCGGTCTCACGTCCAAGCTTACAGTACCATGGTATTCCGAAGCGAGCACCCATCTAGGCACTGACCAGGCTTGTCATCGCTTATCTTCGATGATCGGACGAGAACTGGTGTTTTAACGTTATATGCCTGTAAGCCCAATTACCAGAGAGATAGATTTTATTTGATCTTTTTCGTGCCTTAGGTTTTCAATCACTATACTTGATATCCAAAGAAGTTAACGAAGAGGAAAGATATTTAAAATCAGAAAAAGACAGTTGAAATTTCTGTGAAACATAATGAGGAAGGAATATTTAGAGAATTTAATACACTCAAGGCATACTGAAGGCAAATAGCACAGAAAGAAACAAGGAACAACGCGCGTAAAATATTTACACAAATGGATGACTGAGCAGGGACTATCAGAGATGGTAAAAAGACAAAACTTGCTTACATCTACAAAGGACAGGAAGCTAAGGAGAGCCATGGGACTTCCCGTCTTGAAAGGACGCAGATCCTAGAAGTAGACGGTTTCCCCTTTCGTTTGACGACTACCTACCGCTGAGAACTAGAAATTATTTCCAATCCTTAAGAATTTATTCACTAACATTTGCAATCGTCTAAATCATTTATAATTTCTCATAAGGCTTAATATGATTATTTCTCAAAGTTAATCATTATCTGAACATTTATCACGTTTACCATTTCATGCAAACATTACAGAATTTTCTATTTTTCGGGTCTTTCTTTTCCTGTTCGCCTGATTAACCAACTGGCTCTTCCAGGCGGGTTTGAAGAATCGCTGCGCAGCTGAGCATCTGACCAGTTCCCTACAAGTATTTGTGTTGAAAGCCATTCATTCAGGTGCAGCGTATCTTGGGCAAGTAGACCTGGCGGGCCCATATTTTTCAAGGTCAAATAACAGCCGATGTCTCCCAATTTCAAGGCTCACCGTGGTCACGAACATGTGGCTCTTGATTCCATCAGAGGAACCTTCTACCCTGGCCATTGACGACAGTCTCGGAAGTGATCCACCAATTAATGTAGTGTCACCCACTGGCAGCATATGGGGCCAAATCGAGCCCATTGTGCTAGATGTTTGTGGACGCTACAAGAAGCTCCATTCGCCTCTCGACAGGTTTTGCTTTTAATTCTGTTGGGTGTCGAGTCAACCTCATCCCCAGAAAAATTTGGTGGAGGACTGGTTTAGTCACCGGTGACCCGACGATGTGGCAGATAGTACTGATTTACATGGTATGCGTGTATAGCTTGCCACTCGTATTCGAGGATATCTGTCTACTAGAGCAGCTAGCCATCCCTATTGCAGACGCTTGCTCAGTAGCATTGTGGTTTATGATGCAACGTTGCTGAGCAGATCTTAGTTTCAGTTTCTGGGAAATAGCGTGATCAACAATTTGATCAAGGCCAGCACGCTCAAGCCCTCGGCCACGATGACTTGTGACTTTAAGTCACTCAAGTGTTATGTCTACCCAATTTCACTCACAAGACTTCAAAGTGTCCATTAAGAGAATAGGTGCCTGACAACCATACCACGGGTCAACGGGTTAGGGTTTTCAAGGCACTTTCCAAAATGTGCCGCACGCTGGGATCGACTTGGAGCAGTCGACCCCAGCGCGCTGCACATTTGGAAAGTCCGATAACATCAGAAAGTCTCCTTACTGACAAATCTACCATGGTGAGATTCGAACCCGGGTCTCATGGTCAGAATGCGAACGTTCTAACCAGTCGGACACAATTTACATGGTGCCACTAGCTGAATTGGCTGATTAATTAACCCAAAGATCCAAAATGTCATACAGTCTTTTATTCTAATGTATAGCTTCTTATGACAATAACAATTGTTTGTACAGGTTACGGAAGCAAAACTAAATTTCCTACCAACCACAACAGGAAATTATGTGAAACCAAATACAGAATAAATAGTATACTGTCAGCTATTAATGCACATATATATTATTCAGGATTCTCGTTAAATTGCAAAGTTCTCTTAACATTCACCTGACCAGACCTGTAACCTCTATATCCCACCGCGGAAAGCATTTTGTAGCAGGCTATCAACAAGACCTATCACCTGAATATCAACAGCCTCAAGGCTTCTGTCAATGGGGATTGATCTAATGTACCCAAAGACTCTGGGGTAAGTGTTACACGGCTTTTTAAAAATATTTTTGAAACATTAACTTAAAAAAATGAAACTATGTTTGAATAATTTATTCTGTCGTATGTTATTAAAAGGCGTATGTGGGCATTATAAACTATTTTCTAATGTCGAAACTTGTTTATTAATTAACCTTCCCAACTCTACATTATCTAACAGATATCGTTATATTAGTTCCTGGTGATTTACTATTCAGCAACGTCTATTTTGTATTCTAATTGGCCATAATGTTGCGCCAACTCTTTCTCTCTTTCTCTCTCTCTCTCTCTCTCTCTCTCCCTTTCTCTCTGAACGTAAACAATTACAGTTTCTTTTTCTTCTAAATATTCTACAATCAAATAGAAAAGAAGGAACATTCTGTACTTTATTTCTACTGATGGCTATAGTGTTATATTAACTAGTCATCGTTATTATTATTATTATTATTATTATGGCTGCCATAAGCCTCCATAATAAGAATAATTTGAAATGGCGTTGACTGTAGAAAAATGAAAAATGCTGGCCTCGGATTTGTCTCAGAGTTCAATAACGCTTTCATATGAACAAACTAAAATGTCAGAAATATGAAGAAAAAAGCTTACGCATTCACCCTCTGCCCGTCTATTGTATAGCCTGGAAATAGAAAAGACGAGTTTTTACTTACGGAACGACATTGCCTATAGGATTATATATACATTACGCGTTTCCGTTTTTCACAGGAGATATTTCATCCGACCTCCCATCAGCACCATCTTTAGAACCCAAGTTTCATTTTATACAGTTATTTTGACATCGTCAGAATAGATCCTATTACCGCCATACTTATTGGCTGTGTCTTCTTTCTAGGCCGCCTTAGCAGGCTTTTAGAGTTTGAATGGTTTCGCTAAGTTATCTTCCGGAGGTGAGGACTTGCAATTTTTCTACGGTGAAAAAGAAACAGACGGAAAAAAATAAGAGAATGAATGGTGAGAAATCATACATCTGCATCAGAATGTTCTTTTTATTAGTTGGAACAGTAGTACGATAATTCTACTGCCATTATCACAATTATGACTTGGACAACTAAAGAGCATTCTCTGTACTATCAAGTATTGAAATAATAATAATAATAATAATAATAATAATAATAATAATAATGATAATAAAGCAAATATATACATGTATCATCATCATCACCATCCTCATCTTTTTCTTCTTTTTCATTTTCTTCCTGCTTTCATCTTTTTCATCTTCTGGTTTTTATCTTGTTTTTGTCTTCTTTTTTATTTTATTTTTCATCTTCATTTCATCTTTTTTCTTGTTTTTCTACTTTTTATTCTTTTTCTACTTTTTCTTCTATTTCTTCTCTTCCTTTCTTCTTCTATTTCTTCTCTTCCTTTCTTCTTCTTCTTCTTCTTCTTCTTCTTCTTCTTCTTCTTCTTCTTCTTCTATTTCTTCTCTTCCTTTCTTCTTCTTTTTCTTCTTCTTTCTTCTATCTGCCTTGCTCCTTCAGGACCGAGTCGATAAAATTATTCCATAATTTCCAATCAAGTATTGAAATAATAATAATAATAATAATAATAATAATAATAATAATAATAATAATAATAATAATAAAGAAACATACATGCACCATATTCTTCTTCTTCTTCTTGTGTGTGCCGTGTTCCTTCAGGAATTAGGCGATAAGTGTCTTCTATGATTTCCTATATTATATAAATCTGAGCAATGTTTGCCGTTGTCCCCTCCCACCCAACATCAGACTCTGTTCTACCATTCATTTACACAAGCGAAGATAGGTCACTCACTGATTTGCTCTCTCACGCATACCTTCAGTATGTCCGGTTAGTTTCAAATTCCCCAATTATTCTTTCTCATAGATGCACCCAAGGAATTCCAATTATCTCTTTATGAATCAAAGTATAAGTCTCTTTTACGTTATCATTTTCTTTAAAGCTTCCTCATTGTCCACATGTATATCCATTCTATTCTCAGCATTTTTCTGTAGAACAACATCACTCTCCTCCCCAGCCTGCTCTTCATCTGTAAGGAAAATGTATGCCATATAGGAGGATTATCTTTTGGAAGACACCTTACGCTATTCCAGTGCGCACGATGCTAATAATAATTACAAGAATTACGAAGCCTATGTTGGTAAAAGTACTATTGATTTTGATGATGATCGTTTTGAAATAGCTTTACATATTTCTGCCAGTTTGTACGTCTCCATATATTGAGGGATTTGCGCAACATAATATTCCGACTTGAAGCAGCCAGACAATTCTTATATTCGGAAAATATCATGTAGCGACACGATATAAATAAAGGTATACATATGTGTCAAATTACTAAACACATTCTTCCGATTGTCAGTTTTATCTCTCCACAACTTTATCTGTCTTAGGTTCTTTGTCTCCAGCTATCATTCCCGCTGTCTGATTGTCCATTTTGCAGTCCATTAATAGCCATTATGCAAAGACGACAATAGTTTATTTAAAATATCAAAGGGCAAGCTTTATTTGGAAATCAGGTTTTGAATGATGTATTCGAATACAAACACAGAACACATATCCTTACTTCATTTTGTTTAATATATATATATATATATATATATATATATATATATATATATATATATATATATATATATATATATATATATCGGTTTTGTAGTGCGTATTCAATTTATGTAACGTAAATCATTCAAACAAATACTGAAGCTAATTATACGGCGAGAATCACTCTCACAAACAATATTTACTAATAAAATACAACCAACTTCGAATCTGTTAATGAATGGTGTGATCCTTGTTCATAAATTCCGGGTTTATCTGGTCTTATTTTATTAGTAAATATTGTTTGTGAGAGTGATTCTCGCCGTATAATTAGCTTCAGTATTTGTTTTTCGTTTGAATGATTTACGTTACATATATATATATATATATATATATATATATATATATATATATATATATATATATATATATAGAGAGAGAGAGAGAGAGAGAGAGAGAGAGAGAGAGAGGGGAGCAGATCTTTAAAAGAGTCTGCCGTATATGCACACCCAAAAGAAAACTGCCGCAAACTATACAAAATGGTAGAGCTTTTCTAAACAAAGAATCACCTTTCAGGTGTACACAGTGATACCACTACTAGATGTTTCATGCTTTTAAAGAATCTTCAGACGATCGGCAGCTGTAATGCCAAAATGAGAATTTTTATAACCCCAGGAAACACCAAGATGGAAAACAAATATAGACAGTGTTCGCGCAGCATGAATAAGGCACCCAGTCTCGTCTGGAGGGGGAGGGGAGCACCCATCCGGCGAAGATAAAAAATAAAGCCGTAAACACAATTAACCTCCACCTCTAAAAAAATAAATATCACGTCGATGCGTCAAAAATTGCTCAATGCCATAGAGACACCAATGACAGAGCTTTCATATATATATATATATATATATATATATATATATATATATATATATATATATATTGCAATATATATATTGCAATATATCACAATAGGATTCTCTCATATTCACAAAAAAGCTTCTTAGTATCCTTATTAAAGGAGGCGAGAAAATTATCATGTTGATACATATTCATTTATTTCGAGTACTTTCAACATTAGCACAATGTCATCATCAGGGTGTTGTTTTTCTAAGACAAAATTGTTGTGCTCATATGAAAGTTAACTTTTTTTTTTTACCGTGAAGTGAAAATTTCACAATGTAAACATCAGCGGAAGTAACTAAGATTTGAAATGTCCATATGCTTTTTAATGGTCATAGTTTTTTTAAAAACCAACCCATAATAAAATGTTCTGAACAATAAAAATATTAAAAAATTAAAATTTTCGGACACACTAGGTGGGAAATTAATATTTTTTGTTTTATTATTTCAATTAGGTTCCTAGACTAGTTTCGGCCAGCATGGACATCATCAGGAGAAAAAACAATCCCTGCTTGTTAGTAGCAGTGATCTACAGGAGTGAATGACTGTTTCTGAAGTAAGTGAACTTTATCTGTAGTTTCATTTTTTTTAGTGTTAAATTTAGTCAATTCTTGTATTAATCAAACGGCCTCTTTCAAATTTTTTCTAAGATAGAGGATGGAAGATTCTTTATTTTAAGAATTTTGTTTTTTGTGATTTTCATAGTTTTATTGGTGGCTGAGAATGAGATATGTGCGTTTAGTGTATGTTATTTTTTATTTATTTGGGAGTGGGAGTGTGATTATATATATATATATATATATATATATATATATATATATATATATATATATATGTATGTATAGATATATATATATATATGTATATATAAATAAAAAGGAAAGAACAGTAAGATATAAAATCCGGTGTTCTTATAGATATTTTTATTTTTACACAATAGTGCTCTATGTAAATTTAAATTTACAGAGCATTAATATTATAAATTAATAGATTTAAAATATGGTTTTACCGCTACACAGTGATAACCATGTTTCAGAAATGGAAGCTAAAGCCCCTGAATTTAATTTTGTTAACAGTCAGCACTAAAATTAAAAAAGTTAACTTCCTTGATATAACATTAGATTTAAAGAACAATACATACACACCTTATAAAAAAACTCAATACGAATCCTTTATATATACACCCTAAATCAAATCACCCCTCATCTATAATTAAACATATACCTTTATCTATCCGAAAAAGAATTAGTACAAATTCAGCAAATGACAAGATTTTCGACGAACATATTAATTTCTATAATAAAGCTCTAAAAGATAGTGGCTACAAAAACCTAAAACTAACTTATATTAAAAATGAAAACGGTAAGCATAGGAAAAATAGAAGCAGGAAAATAATTTGGTATACACCCCCATACAACCAAATGGTAAAAAACAAATTGGGACAAAAATTCCTTGAATTAATACTCAAGCATTTTCCCGGTGGAAGTAAACTTAGTACTATTTTCAATAGAAATACACTAAAATTAAGTTATAGCTGTACTGATAACCTAGAAAAGATTATTAAGAAACATAATACTAATATCTTAAATAAACACTTATACCAGAACCAAAAAATTGTAGACAAGGGAAAAATACAAACAACAACTAATGAGGGTGAACAAAAATTATGTAATTGTAGAAACCCTCAAAACTGTCCTTTACAAAATAAATGTTGCATGGAATCAGTAGTATACCAATGTAATATATCTTCTGTTGAAAACCCTGAAAACATAAAAATTTATATAGGTTGCACTAGCCATGAGTTCAAAAAGAGGTTCAACCAACATCAATCCTCGTTTAGGATAAATAAGTATAAAAGTCAAACATCTCTTTCGAAGTACTTTTGGCACCTAAAAGAATCCAATAAAACACCTACAGTGAAATGGAAGTTAATAAGAAGGGCTAGAATATGTAGGTCATTAAATGACCCATGTCCTTTATGCATACATGAGAAACTATATATTACTAAGTTTATAAAAAATAAAAATTTACTGAATCAGAAAAATGAAATAGCTAATTTATGTCGTCATTGCCAAAAGTTTTCTTTAAATAATCTTTAAATAATCTATAAAAAAAAAAAAAAAAAATTACCTGATTATTATGCATACTCATATTTGATGGGTATAAATAATTTTAAATAATGTAGATAAATATATTACATTTACTTGGTTTATAAAGAAATATAGCCGATTAAAATTAAAAAGTTAAATTTGGAAGTAGAATTTTTTAAAATGTTTTAAAATTGAAATTAAATAAAACAGATTCTAACCTAAACATTTTTTAAAATTGTAATTAAATAAAACGTACTCTAACCATAACACCTCTCTCAAAGCAATTCAAACACTGAAAAGAATCCAAGTGAACACCGAAAGTCATATGAAATTAATAAGTTAGAATATAATATTGAACATTAAATGTCCTTTATACATACATATATACATTTATAATACTAAATTTATAAATAAAAGTTTATTGAATTAGTGAAATAATTTAACCACCTTTGCCGTCATTGTCATAAAGTTTACATAAAATAAAATAAAATAATATTTACTTATACTCGATAAGAATAAATAATTTTAAATACTGTAAGTAATCCTAATACATTTACTTGGTTTTTAACTAGGAGTATAGTATATTAAATATTAAAAATAATTTTTTAGAAAGGTGGATAAAACATATTCTAACCTAAACAGTCCCTCAAAATCTTTAAATATACAAATAGAAAAAATACCATAAGAATTTTTGCCGTTAGAAAAAAAACCCAGATGACATGAATTTAGCGGATGTCAGAATTTGTTAAAAGATACATCCCTACCCATCCCTAAACATAACCCCGCTTTCAAATGTAACTATTAACTGATACAACGAAAATTAAAAATTGAACCCTCTACCACCCCTTGTCTAGATGAATGGATTTATCGGTAACCTTGGAAACCCTCAAACTATGAATCTTTCCTGTGCCGTTAACAACCGTAAATTTTAAAAAGTAAGTTACTCCAAAATTCGCTTGATGAGGAAATGGAACTAATGTCTTTGGTTTAATAACAAAATTAAATTCAGGGGCTTTAGCTTCCATTTCTGAAACATGGTTATCACTGTGTAGCGCTAAAACCATATTTTAAATCTATTAATTTATAATATGATATATATATATATATATATATATATATATATATATATATATATATATATATATATATATATATATATATATAAAGAAAGAACAGTAAGATATATAATCCGGTGTTCTTATAGATATTTGTATTTATACACAATAGTGCTCAATGTAAATTTACAGAGAATTAATATTATAAATTAACTGATTTAAAATATGTTTTTTTCGCTACACAGTAATAACCATGTTTCAAAAATGGAAGCTAAAATCCTCGAATTTAATTTTGTAATTAAATTAAAGACATTAGTTCCATTTCCTCGTCAAGCGAATTTTGGAGTAACTTATTTTTAAATTTACAGTTTTAAAGGCACGGCAAAGATTCATAATTCAGTGTTTCCAAGGATACAGAGAAATCCACTCATCCAGACAAGGGGTGGTAGCGTGTTCAATTTCAACTTTTAATTTTTGTTGAATCAGTTAACATTCGAAAGCGGGGTTATGTTTAGGGATGGGTAGGGATGTATTTTTCAACAAATTCTGACATCCGCTAAATGCATGTCGTCTGGGTTTTTTATAACAAATTTTATTGTTAACGGCAAAAAATTTTTACGGCAATTTTCTATCTGTATACCTTAGATTTTTGGGGGCTGTTTAGGCTAGAATATGTTTTATTTAACTACAAACCAAAAAAATTTTCACTTTTAATTTTTAATAGACTATATTTCTTTTTAAAACCAAATAAATATATTAGAATTACTTACAGTATGTAAAATTATTTTTTCGTATCAAGTATAAGTATGTATATTACCAGGTTACATGTTTTTTTAATATATAAATATTATTTAAGTAAAAGTTAGAACAATGACGGCAAAGATAGCAAAATTATTTCACTGATTCAGTAAACTTTTATTTTTTATAAACTTAGTAATATATATTTTTCTCATGTATGTACTATATATATATATATATATATATATATATATATATATATATATATATATATATATATATATATATATATATATATATATATATATAAGACATGTTTCATTAATTAATTTAGACAAGTTTTGTCTGCTTACTGTTAATGCGATCCTCTCGTAATTACGAACAACTTTCTTAGTATTTTTATTCAAGGAGAAAGAAAATTACCATGTTGATGCAAATTCATTTTATTCCGAGTACTTTCAACATCAGCACAATCTCGACATCAGGGTCTTGTTTTCCCAAGACAAAAAATTGTTGTGTTTTATCATGTAGGCACACGTGCAAACAGCAAGCAAGGTAACAATCTTATTGTATCCTCTAAATATTTTTTTAAAAAGGAAAACTATTCAAAACTATTAGTTAATAACTAGATATTTAAAACTATCTACTGAAATTTTTAGTTTTGTATTCAAAATTAATAGGGTTAGTTTCAATTTAAGTATTGTAATAAAAATAAATTTAAAATCATTCCTATCTCTCCTTTCCCTCTCTAAATTCGACCATGTCTGTCACACTCTCTCTCTCCACTCTATATCACCGTACATCAACATAAAACTACCCCTCAAAAGTGTATAAAAACTATATGTAAATTTAAATTCAAGGGAGCCAGGGAAAAAGAAATTCCCTGGAGAAATACACTATAACCAATGGACCCTTAAAATTGTCTTCTGTTGTCATTGAATTAAACGGTCTGATTTAACATTGAGCTCTCTGGATTTCATCCTCCTTGGGATTATCCATACGGATTACCAATTTCATTACTTATATATATATATATATATATATATATATATATATATATATATATATATATATATATATATATATATATATATTCTTTTTTTTTTTTTTTTTTTTTAAACAAACATTTGCCAATTATCTTGTAGCGTAATCATGTTGCTACTTTTTTACAAACTAAAAACGTTAAATTCCTTTTAAATTCAAAAGACGTGATGATGTTATATCACGTGCATGGCCTAGATTTTTATCATGTGACAGCGTGAAAAAGATTTCCAATACACAAGCCAAAAGATCGAAGAATACGCTACAAAATTTAAATGTATTATAAACATTGCAATATATTACCAGATATATTATAATCTATACGATTAATAAGAGGTCTTTTTCCTTTTAATATGTAATGCCTCTAAGATTTTAAGGCGTCTAATGTCTGTATGTTTATCTATAATTTTAGTATTTTCTACAAGTATTTTACGTATATCAGATTGCGTAAGGGAAACAGTATGTGACTTAATATGTTGTTTAATGGAGCTAGTATATATATATATACACACACACACACCAAGTGTCACAGCAAAATTGTCCAATATATAATTTTCTTATATGTATATTACATATTATTATTATTATTAGTAGTAGTAGTAGTTGTAGTAGTAGCAGTAGCAGTAGTAGTAGTAGTATGTTGATGATTATATGAGAACGAGGCTGTTTTAAAATATACTATTTTAATCCTTTCTTCGTTGAAACTTTATTGTAGCTTAAATTCAACTTTCCTATCTCTCAACCTTCCCTTACGCTTTATATTAACTCTTTCTTCTGTTCTCTCCCTTTTTTTCTTTGCATGTCTGTCTCACTTGTATATCTTGATTCCATTTCATAAAATGTAGTCTGTCTGATGAGATGAATATGTTTATATTCATTGAAATATATGTATTCCTGACTATGGATTTTTAAAGTTTTCTCCTACTTATATATATATATATATATATATATATATATATATATATATATATATATATATATTAGTACATGTTTCATTAAATAATATAGATAAGTGTTGTCTATATATTTTATGTAAGTTTTTTCATATAGTCTGATAAGCTTAATAACATTATCATTAAACAATGAAAGAAAATCACAATATTGATACATATTTATTTTAATCCAATCTAAGCTTTCGGCTTACATAAGCCATTATCAAAGATGACAATTACACAATATATTTAAGCAATACACGAACAAGAAATTGATGATAGTCTTATTTGTTTACATGGATGATTTCCAAGCAACGATAAACACGGGCATATAAATATATATATATATATCTGTATAACGTGTAACAACAAAATTGTCCAGTTGTTAGATTAAACTTTGAACCGTTGTATCTTAGAAATGATTAAAGATATGTTACTGGAATTCACCCAGCTTTTTATAATACTACTGGACTTTGAGCAATAAGAATGTATTATTCTCCAAGCATAACAGAAGATGCGTGATGAAATCGATCATAAACGAAAATGACATGTTCGTGATTAATTAATCATAGCTAAATATCGGAAGCTCATGAAGTATTGAAATATATATATATGTGTGTGTGCGTGTGTGAGTGTGTGCGTATATAATTATATTTTTGCATATATGTGATGACAGTAGTATAAATGATTTACTTTATAAAATAAATATTTTCATTACTATATGCTCATTTATCTATATGTTTAATTCACAAGTGAATATTAATCACAGGCATGTCAGAAGGTGGACACAAGTTAAACAAATATGAACGGAAGTAAGTATATAGCTAGCTAAATATATTGATATGAAAGGAAACTTGCCAGCTGCTTAGTTTTCTTCATATCTATCTATCTAAAGAGCTATCTCGTCTTCATAGCTCTCTAGCTAATTAGCTATCTCATGTTTATATCTCTCTACCGCGGTGTCTCCTTCTGTTCATATATATCTACCTAGCTATCTCCTTCTTTCCACATCGAGTTATATAGCTTTTGTTCGTATATATATATATATATATATATATATATATATATATATATATATATATATATATATATATATATATATATATATATTGGTAGCTAGCTATCCCTGTTCGCTTATATCTATCTACCTAGGTATCTGCTTCAGTTCATGTTTAGCTAACTAGCCATCCCCTTCTGTTCATATCTATCTAAATAGCAATTTCCTTCCGAAAAGAAAGTCGCTAGGTAGCTGTCTTCTCTTTCTCACATCTACGGAGATATTTAACTACGTTCCTGCTTATCTACCTATCTAGCTAACTAGCTATCGGTTTCTTTTTTTATATGTCTCTCTAGCTGCCTATATATTTCTGTTCATATCTAACTAGCGAACTATCGACCCTGTTCATATCTCTGAAACTAGCTAGCTATCTCCTGTTCAAATCGTCATTTTTAGTAGCTACTCATATTTCTCTCGACACAGAGGGACGCTATTTCGAATCCTAGTTGGTAGCCCCTATTATTCTTTAATAAGATTTCTCGAACATTCAGGCCGATAGACGAAAATGAATAAATATACAGTTTAATAAATAAATAAATGGAGCGCCTATTCAAATATGAATATCCACTGAAAATAACGTTTAAAGTGATTACAATCTGCTGGATTGATCAATAAATATGCATTACCTTAGAAAATTATACGGTAACCTTTGGATACGAAACTAAGCAGATATGAAAATTTCGAGGAATTTAATATGAAAAGGATTTCGCTTAATGGTACGTTTAACGTTTAATATAATGAAATATGTCGGATTAAAAATAAAATTAATATATAAATATATGGATTCATGTGTGTGTATTTGTGTGTGCGTGCGCGCACGTATGTATGTGTTTGGATGCAATATTAATACATCTGAATACTCGCTAGAGATCTGTATGTGAGTGCATATATATCCGAAAAGTTATTGTAATGGATACGCATATTTCAAATACGAATATGCACAATAATAACAGTAATTAAAATGGCGGATTAAAATTAAATCCATTAATAGAAATATATATATATATATATATATATATATATATATATATATATATATATATATATATATTTATATATATATATATATATATATATATATATATATATATAATTATTTAGGCAGCATATCTCATTCAAGCATGTTTGGTGGAATTATCTAGACATATGTCTATATATTTTTTATTTTAATCCTCTCAACGTTAATTTTTAAACTGGCTATAACGAAGCGCGTTTCATGCGCTTTTACAAAAAAATCACAACACTCAATTACATGATTTTTTGTCTTAACAATTCATCCCTGAAGATGATCTTGGATGAGATTGAAAGTACTTGGGAAAATAAAAGAAATAGACAAACTACGGCCTCTTTTTTAAGCAGTTTTGTAACATAAGTAAGAAATTGATCTGTGAATTTGAGAGGATTAAAATAAAATAAATAGACATAATATGTCTAGATTATTCAATCAAACATGCGTGAATATAAATGATGGACACTCAAGTCGATTTCAACGACATTTTATGTTTGTGTGGCACGTCAGTTTCGCTAGTGACTTTCATACAGTTCTACATATTGTGCAACAGCGAATCTCCAGGTGTTGTATAGCCACTGCTTCTGGGGTTCGCTTGGTCACTGCACCATTCTGAGTGTATGTTGCATAGCCCTTTGGTCGGGTTGGTCTTGGGGCGACGATGTCGATTCACTCACATTGTGGGAACTTCTCTCTCTTCTCTTTCTTTTCTCGGTCAGGTGGCCACTATTTGGTTTTAGTTCGGAGATACAAGAAGAAAGCTTCAACAAAAGAATTTTAACTTAACTATTATTTTATTCACCACGTCGACGAATACATTTTTAACTAGCCAGTGGGGTGGCTCTATCGACTCCACTGGGGAGAAAGTTCCCAGATACGAAAAACCTTCGTCTACATTGTATTACGCGTAAGACTTAACTCCTGAAATCCGTTTCTACATCCAACATTTCCACGCTATTTTTAGCCAATCAAAAACGATTTCCTTTGTTATTCTGTATCTGACCTTAAAGGTCAAAATGAGGAAGTTAGAGGAGAAATACATTTATCTAAAAAATATTAGTCTGCTGGACTATTATTTAACACAGGTTGATTTAAATTAAGTTTTCCTTCTCCAAGACCGGTTGCCACATTGGCTATAGAACACAGTATCTCTTGCTATTTACCCATAGCGGCCAGAAGAAATGGAATCAAGTGTATTAGCATGTGAGTGAATGTAATGAATTCCGACTGGAATTCGTACACGGCTCTCCGATGGCGCAATCTATTACTCCATCATATATATATATATATATATATATATATATATATATATATATATATATATATATATATAAAGAAAGAACAGTATGATATAAAATCCGGTGTTCTTATAGATATTTTTATTTTTACACAATAGTGCTCAATGTAAATTTACAGAGCATTAATATTATAAATTAATTGATTTAAAATATGGGTTTTTCGCTATACAGGGATAACCATGTTTCAAAAATGGAAGCTAAACCCTTCGAATTTAATTTTGTTATTAAACCAAAGACATTAGTTCCATTTCCTCGTCAATCAAAATTCAAGCAAAATTCGCTTGACGAGGAAATGGAACTAATGTCTTCGGTTTAATAACAAAATTAAATTCGAAGGCGTTAGCTTCCATTTTTGAAACATGGTTATCACTGTGTAGTGAAAAACCCATATTTTAAATCAATTAATTTATAATATATATATATATATATATAATTCACAGTAATATATCATTCATAGTAATTTAATATATATATATATGTGTGTGTGTGTGTGTGTGTGTGTGTGTCGCTCTCGGATATATACACAAAACAGTCACCCGAACATTTCGTTTATAGTAATTTGATTGCAGTTCAGTTCGTTTAATTAAATAATTCGTATCCATGTGTTTTCTCTTTCCTTCTGATGAAACTAAAGGTTAGAGTTCATGTCCTTTTGTTAATCATCCCACCACCCCTACTTAAATTGAGGACATGGTTCAGATTTTCACATAATCGCTTATGGACCAAATTCTCATTAGATCCCAATTGTACAGAAGTTCCTTAATCGATTTTTTTTCCATTTAAGGTCTTCTCTATGAGTATAAATGGTGGCATTATTCGCTTAGTTACTGAGGATCCATGCCCAGTGTTGACGTCATAGCCACATCAATACCAGTTCCCATCATTATATAATTTTCACAGAATTAAGAATTAACCAGAAGCCCCGATGTTCTTGGCGACATTTACAAGTCGATTCAAATGTCTGTGTAGGCAAATAAACATTCTTCTTTAAATATGTCTCATTCTATTTCGTCCTATCTATTTCATTTTGCCCATCCCCCACTCACTTTTCTCCCATGCATCTACACAATCTTTTCAGGTGGGGTACGAACTGTTTTCTTTAGTCCCTCTTACTTTCAATATGCCCCGTGTGTGTCAGATTCTCCATTCCTCATTATGCGCCCCGAAACGTTCAACCGTTCCTTTCTGATTCTAAGAGACCTTTTGTTTCAATTTTCTGTACATCTTCCTCGTTGCTCACATGCTTCGTAAATGCTATTCTCAGCAACCTTTTCTCTAAAACTACATTTCTATTGCTTCAAGTGTCCTCTTTATCTACGAGAAAATTGTTCCGTATTTCCTGCCTTATAAAAGAATTACTATTACGAAGATATTCATTCCCCTTGTTTTCTTTTTTAGCGAAATTTTACTGTTTCTTAATGATTGGCTTAATATTTTGAAGGCATCTTCCTCTATATAAAAGTGCCTTTGGATTTCGCTGTAATATTTTTCTGTTATCTATTAAAATCTATTTCAATTTCTGAACTTGCTTGATGTTGACATCTCCAGTCCCTAGGATTTACGAATTAGAGACAATGACACACACACCCACACACATACTTATATATATATTGTGTCGCAGACAATCGTATATTTCGTCTTTTTGCATTTCAACGTTTGTTTTTTTTGTTTTTTCTGTCTCAATAAAATTAATCGTAGAGAAAGCAGGAGAAACCCACTCATGCTCAAGAAAATTCACGGCAATGCACAAATTAAAACAAATGTAGTCGATTCTCTTGTCCTAAAATCTGGTCTTCATTGTGATGACATGGATTTCATTTGTTTTTTCTCGGCACTTTTCGTTATTTGGTTCGAAATCATTTTGCATCTCCTCACAGGCCTTTTTCTTCCTACTGATTCGGTGTCATATGACATTTATGCCGCGGCAATTTACGCATAATCTTAAGAAGAAATCTCATGTTGACAAACTTTCTTCGGAACAGCGCTTGATTAATTTCTTGTAAGATAACATGAGATGTTGAGGGAAAAGACGTTGAAATAGTGATTGGGTTAACAAATGAAGCCGGCAGAGCTTTTCACGTCGACGTAAAACTCGTGCTATTCGCCAGTTCTTTTCTACAATGATGAATGATCTGTACAAGGCTCGAGAGACACTTGAAATAGACGGTTACAATGTAAGAGTCACAGTTTATGCAGATATGTGGGGAAGCTAACAGCTAACCCTACACACGAACATGTTAAGATTCTAGTGATGGGGGAAGCATTCTCTTGGGATTCGGTTTCACAATGCAGAAATTTGTCAGAAGAAGACTCGAGTGTAACTTACAACTCACCAATAGAATACAAAACGAATGAGAATGGTTCGATACAATCTGCGTAACATGGTGGATCTAAGCCGTGAAGATTAGAACTGGTAAAACTAAGAACATTCTGAACATTTTCATATGGAGATAGAGCAGTGAAATGCTTGCGACTTTTCGTCTTTGTGAAAGCGGTTCTAGGGCAAGAAATAATTTTTCATTCACAAGAATGCGGAGACGCTTTTAGACCCCACGGAGACTGAAAATTTAAAACTGGGTAGCTCCTGTCCATATATGGAAAGAGTACTCCATTTTTGACCTGATTTGGCCTGATCTTTTAAAGGCAGGGTATAGCAGGTAGAACCAGGTACTTACTGGAGTGGTACAGGGAACCATTTTTCCTGCATCTTTAACAATGCATTGTATGTACGAGTTCCACTTGAGGTCAAATCTCAGTTTAATTCCCAATAGGCGCTCAAGGTACGGGGCCTCCCTAAGGGAACATCCTTTCATCATGACTGGTGATAGTTCTCAGCCCGAGCGGCGATGATAAAATCTAACTAGTTTGGTTTTCGACGCATTGAATGTAACTGACCAGTTTTCCCTCACTGAGCTGCTAGAGATAGGTTAGAATAGAGATCAGCTGCCAAAATCACCCATATACAGTTGAGATAAAGTTTGGATGTTCACAAATGATTGGAGTATGCTTTTAGGCGGAGACTTTATGTAAAGGAGAAAGAAGGCTGATCCATGAAGTGACATCCGGAGGACACCTGCATCGATTGCTTGGGCGTCGGTGGACTGACCGTTTTCAACTACCTTCAAGAACATGATTAAGACAGATTCAGAACGAGTATTCTTCAAATTAAATTTATTTTAACAAAGAAAGACAGAGACGAATAGATGAACCGATAAATTAACTTTACAAAAACGAAACTGAATAGAGGAGAAAGAAAAGAAATAAAGCAATGATTTAGAAGAGTACACTCGTAGAGTAATGAATGAAGTATCATCGGAAGAACGAGGAAAAGAAAAAAATAGATGAAAGAATGAAGAAGTTAATTGAATATGAAAAGAGTATCGATCAAGAAAGGGAGAGTGGAGGGATGAAAGAAACGAATGAATGAAAGAATTATATGAATGAACAGAAACAGAAGAAAATAAGGAACAAATAATAATTTGGCCAATAATAAAATTTGGAGATTTTAATAATGGCTTTTAAATTGATTTTTTACAAGATTTGAATAAATTAATGAGAGAAATATATATATTTCTCAAAAAGACGATTATAAGTGTTTCATAATTTAATTAGAATGCAAAGGCTAAATCCATTTTTGGCTTTATCTGGATTTTAAAAGAATTATATATGATGAGATTAAATACTAGACAAAAATTATTCTTTTTTCATTAAATTAAAGGTGTTCTTTTTATAGTTGCTCTCATGTAATGAATGACGTCGCTCTCTCTCTCTCGCTCTCTCTCTCTCTCTCTCTCTTTCTGTATATATATATATATATGTACAGGGGTTAGACAAAATAATTGAAACACTTGTTAAATTCAAAGAATATTTATTTAATATGGTCCTCCTTTAGCCTCACATACAACTTTAATACGTCTAGGAATGGAATCATACAGCTTCCTGACTTAATCCAGAGGAATTTTAAGGCACGACGGTGGAGGATAGCGACTCCTAACTTGTCGCTCCAAAATGCACCACAAATGTTCAATAATATTGTTCAATAATATTGATATCTCGAGATTGGGGAGGCCACTCCATGTGTTCTAGCTCACTTTCATGCTCTTCATACCAATTCTTAACCACTCGAGCGGTATGTATTGGAGCATTATCGTCTTGGAAGATGCAGTCACCATCAGGGAATAAAGTCAGGGCCATTGGATGAATATGATTTCCCAAAATGTTCAGGTAATCTTTGCTGTTGATTCTACCATGCAGGGCAACTATTGGACCGACGCATTTCCATTATATGAAGGCCCAAACTATCACTGATCCACCTCTATGCTTCGTTGTTGGAAGAAGGCAGTCAAGATTGTAAGCTTCTTTGGGCTGCCTCCACACATAAACTTGCCCTGAAGTTGGGAAAAGAAAAAAAAACTGGACATCTGAAAATATGACTTGCTTCCATTGGTCTGAAGACCAGGTATTGTGATCTCTGCACCACTGCAACCACTTCTGAATGTTACGAATGGAGAGAAGAGGTTTCCTTACGGCGGCTCTTCCATGATATCCAACCTTATGGAGCTCACGACAAACAGTTTTAGTAGAAACTGGACTATTCAGATGATTATTCAACTCAGCAGTCACTTTGGCAGCAGTAGTCCGATGATTCTTTGCCACATTGCGTTTCAATGCATGTCGGTCCCTGTCAGTACGTTTGCAAGTCCAGCCCGAATTGCTACGGTTGCTAGAGGTTTTGCCCTGTTTCTCGAGTTGCGACATAGTTCTTGATATGGTAGCTCTTGGAAAACCAAACAGTTCAGCAACCTTAGTGATCAAGGCTCCTGCCATGCGAGCTCCAACAATTTGCCCTTTTTCGAACTCGGAGAGGTCACGCATTTAGCTTAAATTTTACTAAATTCTAAAAACAAATAAGACAAACAGCATAAATTAGATAAATAAACGTCTTTACAATAGATATAACGTGCAATTACATAGTTTTAGTTAAAGTTCTTAATATAATAGGTCTTTGAATTATAGGAGTTCAATTTGCACCTGTTCCAATTATTTTGTCCAACACCTATATATATATATATATATATATATATATATATATATATATATATATATATATATATATATATATATATATATATATATATATATATATATAAGCAAGGGGATATTGGTAATATTTAGCATCGATTTTTAATTGAACAGAAGGCTTGAGTATTTACACATAGAAAGAGATAAATCTAAATTGTGATATTAACAATATTCCCTTTACTATTGCGAGTTATTATTACAAATAGATTTCACTTTAGTTCTAAAAGTTTTGTCTTTCCAGATGTTCTTTTAGGATTAGTAGCAAAGGTAAAAATAATACAAAATGTGTATTTGTCCTTTTCAAATTTATCAAGAGTCTATTATACACAGCGGGAATGGTCGAATTCAGTGACGCTAAATTCTATACTTTTTAGTAAATGATTATGTGTGCATTAGATTTAAAAATACGATAACAATGAGATATTTTAGAAACATGTAAAGATCACATTGAAATTGGGGAGATATTTTTTTATATTGTATTTCTTATTTATATTATATTTCTTGTGGGCCATGCTAAGTACGAAATACTTGTATATTTCTGCTCTTCAAAGAAAAATTAATCTGAGCTGAAAAATAACCTCCAACCCTTTCCTTTCATGGAAAAAATGCCTTGTAGTGAGTCCCTATAAAAATAAAATAAAAATAAACAACAACAAAAAAACAGAAATTAAAATAGCGCATTTGAACTTTCCTTTAAAACCTTTATCCCTTTCTATCACATTCTCTCAACTTATTTTCTATCCTCCTCTCAACTAACGAGAAGGCTACTCTCAAATAAAAAGAGGAAGATTAAAAGCCTGAACCCGGCCGGAAAACACCGGAAATTTGCAGGATCAGAGTCTACTTATTTGTGACTGAAAATTACCAAAAAATCAGAGAGGCTCCATGCATAACTTCCGTTATAAAAATGAAAAGATGAAAGTCCGGAAAATAAAATAATTTTGGCCAATCAAAAAAATAGAAAACTATTGATGTTAGCCGAAACCAATGTTCGCACTAGAGTCTGTGGGGTCTGGTCAAAATATATAAGCTGACATCCCTGAGCTAGAAGGAAAATAAAACGACGGCGAGGGGAACGAACAGAGACGCGACTACGGAAAAACCAGCGATGTGTGACGAGTGAAGAAGTTGAGATCATCTGTTAATGTTATTTCTGCTCTTCTCAGAGCCGAGAGAAACATAGTAAATTGACCCTGGCCTTATTTCTAATATTACTACTACCCCTATGATTGTATGACTTCAAAAACCACTATCTCTAGACTAATATCAACGGAATCGCTCATCACTCTAATATATATATATATATATATATATATATATATATATATACCTTTTCACAAAAGTACTTTTATATCAGAAGTTCAGGTAAATAGATAGCCAAGAATTACTCTTCAGCTAAATTAACACAACCTATAACAAGCGGCGAAAGCACGAAGAGAAAAATAATATCTTTGTCATGGTCAGTTTTCGTTGATAGGCAAGAGTTATTTTTTATGGCTTTCACAGATCTCATCCTTCTCATTTGTTAATTTGTGACCTTTTCGCAGCTGCAATTTGCGTATGGACGCAAGAAAGATTGAATTGGGCGAGAACAACGTTTAATTAATTTGTCACTGGGAATTGTTAAGGGAAAAGGTCTTGGACTCTTGGAGGTGTACAAGATGACGCAAAGCTTTATATTCCTCCTTTTCATTTGAATACCCAATATTTGCATAAACAAAAAAGTAAAGGGAGAGAAAAAACAATGTCTTTACTATGATCGATCATCTTGTTAAGCGACTTTGGGGTTAGTATCAAGAATTTAAATATTGTTATCAGCACTATTTCCATCCCGTTTTTTTTTTAATTTTCTAATGGAGGTTGCTCAAAGGCAAAGTAATAAAAATGATAAAATTTACCCAATTTATCAGTTATACTCTACGACAGCCATGTCAGCTTCAAGTGTCAAAAAAATCTCAACCCTGAATGTTAGACATGGAGAGAGAAAATCCCTTTCGTGAAATATGATGTTTTTTATATTTTAAGATTTACATTTGTGCCGTGTCTTATCAAAGGATGTGGATGATTATAGCTCGCCACAGTTTACTAACCTTTTAACTGCAAGCAGCGTTTCTCCTCTTGATATAACTTCGTCGCTCTTCAACCACCGATATATGCAAGCTCGTTAGATATGTTACACGCTGTTTTCTCGTGTCTCTCTTGTTTTCACTAAGTCATGTAAGTGTTAAATTCTCCTAGCTGACTTTACTTGTGTGACACAGAAATTTCAACTGTCTCTTTCTAACTCTACTTCTCGTTTTCCTTAAAACTTCTTTGTTGACTGCATGTTCTATCCACTCTAGATCCAACGTCCCTTTTTAGGATGTTATATATGTGGATTCAATTCTCCTCTTCAACTGTGAGACAATTGTCCATCATTCACTGTCATATAAGAAGATGGATATTACTTACCAGTTCAGCTATTTTCTTTTTTCTAATGAAACATTCCTGTTTCTTAATATTTATTTAGCATTTTGAAGACAGTTTTCGCTTTTTCAAGGTGCCTTTAGTTTTCTGTCTTCTGTGTCTACTATCAGTATAATGTCATCTGCGTATTTTATGTTGTTAATATTGTATATTTTAACATTCTGATTTAAAATAACATACGTTCTGAGTCACAATCCCTATAGAAACATCCATCTATTTTGTTTCTACGTAAAATATATATAGTGTCTTCCTTGGCCTTTCACCGCGCGGTGCAATGATTCGCAAGCTTGACTCGTTAAGTCAATTACAACTGAACAGTGAGTTTGAACCTTACCGATTGCTCCATACTTTAGGCCTTGTGACACACGTAATCCGCTTTTAGTAAATTGCAATATAGTGTCTGATTTGGTGGATCCCCGAGCAATATTTTAAACGGTATCCCCCATGCAAGGCCCTAAAGCTACTAAGACACAAGGGGTTACAGGGTGCGGAAGATTTAAGAACAGAAACATTAATAATGAAAGAGAAGGGTAATCAGGTGTACATTAGATAGCGATCGACGTTGCATTTAAATTTTCGCAGATTAAAGTTGGCTGAAAAGCATGGAGCTGGAATGGAGTTCCCCCCCCCAAAAAAAAGAAACTGTTAGCTTAGAATTTACGGTTACATTTAGTCAGTTCAACTGTAAATTGATGAGATCCCGACGCCAGTCGAGTTCTGCGATTAAAGTCAAAAAGTCTCGGTAACATAGTGAATTACTGATCCGAACAATTACCATGAAAGTATTTATGGAAAATACAGAGAGGCAACCTTACTGCAGTGGAAACCCGACTGACGCCGAATCGCCAGATCAAGACCAATAATATTGCTGATTCTTTGTGTTTTTATCAAGGAGCTCAAGGTAAATAGCAGTTGGCACCGGACAATACAGTCCAAAGACTAAATATTTTTGCTGTGCCTAATTGTTAAACAAATGATGAAAGAATCAGTAATTCGATTAAAATCATGTTGCTATGATTCAGAAAGCATAAAATGAACGTACGAACAGTGATTTCTCCTATTTACTTTTTAATTGGCTGGTAATGCTGGCCTCCACAATTAAAGAAAAATAACAATAAATATTAATTCATAGCAACAAAGGATGGAGTAAGCAGCGCGGACGGTGAGGTTTTTCTTTATGATTTGAGAGAAATAAAACGTTTAGCAAGTTCTATTTATTTCCAAATGTGCTGACGTGACATGACAAATACAAGAATTTGCAGTGACGCTTTCATTGTTCAAGAATATGAACACAATGGGAAAGAAGGCATCTAAAATAAAATAAACACATTGATTCGTTCACACGTTTTCTACAATAGTTTATTTTTATATATAATTAGCAGATCATTTTTTTCTTTCTTTTTTTCTTGAGTGAAACGAATTGGTATTTCGAAACGAAGAAATCCGATTTAAGTTTGTGGAGCTATTTTATTCAAAAATATATTTTAAAATAACGCTAGTGTTCGCTCGACCCTATCGACTGTGCAATATATGTTGTTTTTTTTAAATTTCAAATGTGCGTTTATGTGAGTAGATGCAAACATATGCATTTTCAGAGGCATAGTTGAGTGTGCAGAAAATTTATTTTTGAAATGAAAAATATTCGCAGTAAATTGATGCGCACGTTCCGAAAATCATAATCGTATAATATGTAATATTTTGCATACATTTTCGATTTTTCTTTCTTTTTTTCAGAACTTAGATTAAGAAGGAGAAATTAGCCATGGAAGAAGTCGCAACTTAAGAAAGAATCAATGTTTTAGAATTTTATTCTTGATTTAATCAATCCAACTAATTTCAGGAAATTCCCATATTTTAGCGTCACCACGTTCTCTTAATCTGGCGCCACCTGATTATTTTTCTTTGGGATACAAGAAAAAAACTGTATATACCTCAATAACTCGTAGCCTATTCAGCAGCTCATGAATAACATCGTTGCAGAAATGTGAGGGTTGCAGCCAGAGCTAGTAAACCACTTCTATGAAGACTATTATAGAAAGAGTGCGTCCACACGAAGACAACAGTTGAGAATATATACGTTCTATCATTTTTCCTAATTAAATGGAAATACATTCACAATGTATTCACTACTCAAAAACTATTTTTGAATTCTAAAAATATGTTGATCATACTAGATTTTTAAATCCCTAGGTGACCTTTGAATTAACGGTTGCGGAAGTATTACAACGGAACCGAACCGCATACATTGGTTCTGATGTAATACTTCGGTCTGTCGTGTAGCATGACGTCATAGACCCGCATCTTGAATTTACGATCTGCGTCTGCTATTTCGTTACCGTTAACGTCGCATAGCAACCGTCTATGTCTAAATAACAAAATATCATCTTTGACGGTGGATATCTTTGTTTCATGTCTCTATAACCATTCTGAGGATGGCTGATGTGACCCGAAATCTTAGAACCAACTTAATAAAAAATATCCAAATGATGACCAGAGATTGACATCTGATCTCTCATCCGACCTAGCTCTAAAAACTCAGTGAGGGAAAAACTGGCTGGTTACATTCAATGCTTCAAAAACCAAACTAGTTACATTCAATCATCGCCGATCAGACCTCGAACTGCCACCAGTCTCGATGAATGGATATCCCCTCCGGGTGGGCACGTGCTTGAACGATTATTGGGTCTTAAACTCACCCCAGACTGCAGATGGAACTCGTACATACGAAACATCGCTGAAGCTGCAGGAAAAATAGTCGGTTCCCTGCACCACTTCAGTAAGTATCTGACTATCTTGTACCTTTTACAAGAGCCAGATCAGGCTTAAAATAGAATACTGCTCCATAACTGGGCAGGAATTACCCAGTTCCCACTTTCCTGTCTCGATAGTCCAAAAGCGTCTCCGCGTCCTTGTGAGTGACAAATTATTTTCCGCCATGCAACGCCTCTCTCACAGACGAGACAAGCCTCTCACAGCCATATTGCTAATTTCATAGAAAGTGACCGGATGAACTGCATTCCTTGGCTCCCCATGGTCTGACTTTCACGGCTAGCACATGTCATGTCACGAACATTGTAGAAAACTAGCATAATTTTCTTCGTATTCCATTGGAACATCATCTTGTCACGGACCACACTACTCTGCAGAAGCAACTACCAAAATGATGTTGCCACGATCACAACTATCTTAATATGTTCAAGTCTAGGGTTAAACGTTATCTTTCCACATCTAACCCCCTAAAGCTGTGTCTCTTACTCTGTAACCCTCTACCTCGGGTGGCCCCCGGGCCTTGTACAGAGTGAATCTCACTGTAAAAAATATATTAAAAAAATAAAGATGAGGACATTAGTTGAAATGTGAATAATTTCAATAATTCTGCAAAAACTTACGTGCTTTTCAACTTCAGAATGTATCATCATGCCACATTTACCTGATGTGGATGCAATTTCAAAGCACGTTTGATAATTCTGCTTTCGCTTTTTTATATGTATTTATGAAGATGATATAAATTAAAATATAAGTAAACATTACGAGAATTTATGGCATTTTTCAGGTGAGAAGAACGTCCGCCCAAAAGTGATCAACACATTACTATATATACATATGTATATCAAGTATGTGGTGCAATTCAATTTACATTACATAAATCATTCATATAAAAAGCAGTTATCCTGTTATTACCTGCATGTAAATATATATATATATATATATATATATATATATATATATATATATATATATATATATATATATATATATATATATATATATGAAGAAATATAGTTTTAAGGTGTGGGATAAAGTTCTCAATATCAGAGATAGAGCATATGTAAATATAAATATAAAAGTGAACATTGAAGAGGTGACAGGTGGATACAATCGCCAGGCCGCCTGACGATTATATATATATATATATATATATATATATATATATATATATATATATATATATATGTGTGTGTGTGTGTGTGTGTGTGCGTGCGTGTGTGTGTGTGTGTGATATATATATATATATATATATATATATATATATATATATATATATATATACATGGAACAATAAGAATGTATGAATAAATCTCAGGTGAAATGATGATCCCTCTTACTGTTCTGACCTCTTGATCCAGTTTTCCTCTCTACTGTTCCCTCTTTTTTAATCTTATTCACCATTCTCTTGATGGCTCTTAAATGGACTTTGAAAAAGGAATTCAGAGTATGAATGTTGATACCATTACTGAAGGCTGGAGTGATCTTTTTCCTTCCACTATTGCTCAGTTTGAAAGACATAGTGAAGAAAATAATATATTCCTATAAATTCCTTCACATACATAAGAACCCGAATATATCGTTAAAAAATCATCCTTTATAATGGCTAAAATAATGAGCGAAAGTGCTTGTATATGCAGACCTTTTGGACAGTTTTACTTTCATACAAAAAAGGGATTGCTACCTAAATACACAATATATATATATATATATATATATATATATATATATATATATATATATATATATTGCATATTTAGGTAGAAATCCCTCTCTTGTGTACTCTTTCTTACACCTTCAACGTTCATTCAATATATATATATATATATATATATATATATACACACACAGTGTAACCCGGATATAAGAGAGGTGTCGGGACCGGAGACGAATTATCTTATATCCGGGTTTCTCTTATATCCGGGTTTGGTCTATTTTATATACATTAACACCGGCTCTAATTTGGGAACAGAGAAAATCTCTCTTATATCCGGGTTTCTCTTATATCTGGGTTACACTGTATATATATATCTGAGAAGCTGGAAATGACTTGCGTTGACCGAGTACTTTTTCCTATTGGATTTTATTTGTTCAACGTTTGAGAAATTCTCGAGCCTAGAAATTTTCCGCACTTCCTCATAGAAGGAGAAAGAATGTCCCTTTCATATATTGCACATAGGCGTAGAAAATACCGGAAAATTGGCTCGTCACTATGATTTAAGCTTACTTGCCTGAATAACTGAAAATCGTAGCCTATTATCAACGAGTAGGCAAATCAAATCCTACTTTAAATGGGATTCTTCATGTCCAATAAAGATCTTCTTATTCTTCAATGCCCTTATGCACAATTTATTCTTCAAAAGAATCGGATAAAATTCCCTTCCTAACAGATCTCTAAAAAAATTTCGAATACAGTATTTTAATACTGCATTGCACACGTTGGCAATTCTTCCCACTTTTGCACGTTGGAAATATAATATTTCATGATGATGCCGAAATGGTTATTGTATTGATAACCCGAATATATATTCTGTAATCCTGAAAATTCTACAGTGGCAAGAAAAAGAAACGATCCACCTTGGGAAAAATCAATTTACTTTATTTTTACTAAGAGGCTGTAATTATTCGACAATATATATTCGAGACTAGTATTAGTGGTTAGTCTCGGCTATAATACAATTTACCATATGTATACGTGGACATGGTAGGAGCTGAGATACAGGCTTGGACGTATACTCGTCTTGAAAATATATTGTCGAATTTTTAAAAACTTTACTAAAAATCAAACAATTTGATTTTTTTAGTTCATTAGCTTACTTATTTTGTTCGCCACTGTACTTATTTTCCAAAGGCCGGGTTTCTTTGAATTAAATGCAATTCAATGCAACAATTAAATGTGAATTTCTGGATATTGATGTCTTCCTAAAGAGATCGAGGGCCTGATTCCGATTGTGTGTTGAACGATTTTATAATAATAAACCTTTTATGATGTTTTTACAGAATAATTTCCCTTTCATTTAGTTTGTTTTTTCTTTTATATATTGTTGTTTTCTAGAAAATGTATCTGCTTGTGTCAAACACCAGTAGTCACCAAAGATCTAGCCATATTAAGGCGCGAACACAAAATACAATCGCTACTATCTTCATAGCAATGCCTAAGAAACCAGGCGCAAATGAATGGGAACTCCACCGAAGAATAAGTCTAATGAACCACGTGACAAACCTCAGCATCTGTATTCTGATAAATAAAACGCGTAGCAGAATCAGGATGGAGATAGGACAGGAACAGTGCGGGTTCGTTAAAGACACCGGAACAAGGAACGCGATATTCATGCTCAGAATGTTATCAGAAAGAGCGATACAGATGCAGAAGAACATGAACCTATGTTCCATAGACTACGCAAAGGCTTTCGACACAAGGATCTGCTAGAACTACTCAGCAATCTTGATATATTACGGAAAAATAACAGAATAATCAAGAACCTATACTGGCAGCAAACAGCATGCGCAAGTTCAGCGAATATACAAAAAAATAGAAATGGGCAAGTTTGTTTCTTCTCAGCCGACCTGTTCAACCGATAATTGGAAACCCTATTGTGATTTAGCATTGGTGGCCACAATCTTAAAAAAACGAAAGATACGCAGGCACAGAAAAGAAAATATAAAATATCCTACAGAAGGTAACGATGGAGAATGAGAAGAAGGAACTAAGCATGAACTACAAGAAGACACAGTGCATGATCATCAGTAAAAGGATGTACCCGAAATGCGATTTTCAAGTCGGGAGCACTAGAATCAAGCAGACGCAGAAGTTTAAATATCTGGGAAGCGTTTTGACAAAGAACGGTAAATGCGACACTGAGATCCGTAGACGTATTGGGATGACCAAAGACACATTCCCAAAAGCTCGGCAGAGTATTGCGAGACAAAGAAAAGGATACTGAGCTGTTATGTGACATCTGTCCTTTTTACGGCAACAAATGTTGGATGATTTCCTCAGAGGAAGAAGAGACTCGAGGCGATGGAGAGGTGGTTATACAGAAGGATGCTAAGGGTTTCATGGACCGAGCGTGTGAGCAACGATGAAGTCTTAGAGAGGATTCAAACAAGGAGGAGGTTTACACTTAACACCAGGAAGAGGCAGTTGAAGTTTCTGGAACGCATAATGAGGAAGGAGGGCCTGGAGAATCTGATATAAAATCAAATAGAGAGAAAGAGAGCCAAAAGAAAACAACGATATGGCATACCTAGCGGGCTTGAGCAAGTGAATGACAGAACGTTGTCTGCGGCAGATGTCAGAGGGAAATAACTAGTTCAGAGCTGCAAGCGATAGAGAGAGGTGGAGAGCCATGATCGCCTACGTCCTGAAATGACATGGCACATAAAAAGTAAAGAAAGAAGCCAATAGAATAATTTGTCCAGGCGATGAGAGAAAAAAGAGGCCGAATAATGCGCTTTATATCCTCGAATCAGCATGTTACATGAATGAAATATTAGAAACTGATTGCTTGTAAATTATGAGGTGTAAGCACCAATTTTGAACGCCCTCTTTTAGCGTTGAAACCTGATATTATTAATTAAAAATATTGTTAGCTTTGCATACGCCTAACAAATAGAAAAAATCGTTCTTTATCCGGTTGGCGTGACGAAAGTTTTCTCGAATCACGAAGCATGTTTTTCCAAAGAGATTGACAGAACCTTGTGGTTCTATTTTTCAGTATTCGTACGCTATATTGTAATGTTTTCATAAAGCCTTCTAGTTATATTGGATTTGAGGACTCTTTCGTGATCACAATGTGTAAAATAATGAATGTCATTTTTTTTCTCTCTGAAACTTTCTCTCAATTTCTTGTTTTAACAATTCGCTTAATTCTGACTTAATAAGCTGATATTATATAAAAATCTGTATCTAAATTATACTGAAAATGTAAATTAATTCAAATAGCAACAGGACCTTATTACAATAAAATAAATACAGTGTAACTCGTATATAGGATAGATTTTCTCTGGTCCCAAATTAGAGCCTGTGTTAATAAAACAAAATAGACCAAACCCGGATATAAGAGAAACCCGGATATAGGAGACTTTCCCCCCAGTCCCGACAACTCTCTTATATCCGGGTTACACTGTATTTATGAATAATGATTTTACTACCTATACGCAACTAAAAGAAATTTTCCAGGCTCAAATAGAGAAAAAGACTGTATATTAATCCTCGTATATGAGTCCATATATATGTTAGTATATACAAATATGAGATTACATTTTCTGTAGGAATTTCTGAGTTGAGGACTTTCCATTAATTAGTTAGACTAATGTCCTCGTCTTTTTCGTTAATATGACAGAGCTTCAGCCGTGTGGAAAATAACACATTGCTATAACTAAGGTCCATTTCAGGTGTCTTTCGATCCATTTAACATTCAGGGATTGTCCAACTGATCCCTTCTACGGGGTAGATTATTTTCATTCCCGAGATAAGGACAGCGGCATGAGAACAATCTATCTATCTATCTATCTATCTGATAAAAATATTGTTTCAAGATATGCTATATTTAGGAATCAGAGTGTTCAATATCATAGATAGAGCGTATGTAAATATAAAGTTTATTTGTAGTTATTTCATAGTGTTCTTTGTTAACTTTGACTCATTATTTATTATTGGTTATTTTATTATTTCTTGGTTATTATTATTATATTTGCTTGTGTTTATGTGTGCATTCGTAATTTGGTTACTTATTTGCTTAATGTGTTTATTCATTTATTTAATATTTTGCTTATTTTACTTGTTTCATTTTTTCGTGTTGGTTATCTGATTTGTTTAATGTATGTCACATTATCTGCGGTATATATAATAAATATAACTGCATTTTTCGGCATGGTATTTTTACAAAGTATTTTTTGCAGTTTTCGATTTTTAAGTAACGTAGTAAAAACTTTTTCTTTTTCGTGCTTGCATTTTGAAATGACTTCTGACCGTTTATTTATTAGTTTATTTTTATCTGTGAAGGTAATTATAACTATTTTCTCCTCCTGACGCATTTTACAAGTTTTCTAGTTATTGATGTAGGCTGATGCCGTTTTCTTTATTTTTTCATTATAGTTTTGATTTGCTTTTAATTTTCAACATGTGTAAAAACAGTGTGCTCTTTGCGTATTTACTATTTGTAAAGGATATTTTGTGTGCGTAGTTTGTCGGTTTCCAGGGTCCTTCAGTTACCCTTATGTATATTTTCTTTCACTATATGCTGATTTTACAGGAACTTGGTATATTATATTGGTTTGCAGGAAATTGCGATTTAAGGGACACTCGTTCTGCAGTTACAGGTAGGTTTCATTTGTGTGGGTGATTTGTTGGTTATTTTCTGTTGTGGCTTTTTATTATTTTTCATGGCCTTGATGCAGATCTAGCTGATTTTTACTGTGTTTCTGTTGAATATCTTGAAGAGCGTTTGATGGGGACAGGTTTTTTTTTTAAATTACGATTTTAATTCAGGTTTACTCTTTATTAGGATTATGAAACGTTTGTCCCTGTAGAGGGTTATATAATTTTTATCGATTTTTTTACTTAGTTCATGCAGTAAATTTATACCTATAAGCTCGCAGATTGCACCATAAAAATTTCCCATTGTAACATCAAAGATTTTTTTTTCTTTTTAGCTACGCGTTTTCGTCGTCGAATAATAATGATTAGATATGAAAGACGCCTACCCTTCTATCGGTTACAGTAGCTCATTTCTTACAACCAAACAGCCAAGCTATCCGCATATATTCGTTGATTCAGAAGTAACTTGGAGTGTTTCAAAAAAACCGTTGGGATTCTTTTACCGGGATCGAGACTGCTTTCTTCATTATACCGCAAAACTGTCAGTGGTATTGCAACGAAGACTAAATGGATGTTCATTACTGTTCAGTGATGAATGATCTTTATGCTTATTGTTTTTTTTTTTGCGTGGTCAACGTAGAAACGTAAGGTGGTATCTACTAATGTGTATTCACCGACAGTATACAAGCTCAACGCCAGAAACAATGTTGTAGGGTACTCATTTCCGATATACAAGCTCAACGGTCGACAATATGTTTTAGGGTGCCAACAACAATCTCTCTTTTAATGTTTCGGGTGGTACAGTAAAACAACACAGGCAAGTCTTCAACTCGTTTTGATGCTATTGCTGCAACAGAAGGTTGATGAGCTTTTCCAATTAGCTTATCTTTACCCACATGAAGTCCTTTTTAGTTACCATGATCAACACAATATTCGGTGATATCCCTCACTGACACGAGACCCAAAACATTCTTCCATTTAATAAGTGAAGGACAGGATTGACTTGTTCCTTTAGGCCATTAAATTTTACAGTATTGTGTTAAATGCTGTAAGCGGATAGGAATACTGTAAGGTGGTGTTCGCTATTAGTATGAGATGGGAGAGTACATAGGTCTGTTAATGTCCGAATAGTGCATAGTGTTTTAAATATCAAGCCTGAGTACTGTTGATAATCTGTACAATCTTGAAAACCGTGTTCGTATTGCTATGTACATGTGATAATTTACCGTATTATAACTGTAAGATTAATCTTGCATAAACTGAAACTTACTTAGAACTCTTCTTTTGGAGTAGAGATCTCCAAATTTAACAAGCAAGATAATGCTGATATGGTTCCCGTAATATCTAGGTTTTTTTAGGTTGCAATTGCGAGCCCTAGAGCAGTTTTGAATACAGAATTGTCATTTTTGGCCACTAGAGAGTCCAGTCTTCCTTTTTATTAATCCACAACATTTGAAGAGATTTTATAATACGTTTCAAAGTCTTTTATGAAAAAGCAAACGCAAGAGCTTTGATTTGAAATCAACTTTGCGGCAAGAGCTTATCATGTTATCGATTAAAACGGTGAAGCCTGGGCTGTTACATTGGACATCTCGAAAGCCTTTGACAGCGTCTGGCATTCAGGTCTTTACCACAAGCTAAAAAGTTACAGTGTCTCCGGACACTTTTTTCTTTCCTATCATATCGTGAAATGAGAATTATCCTGAACGGCCACTCGTCTACATCCTTTTGTACTAACACATGTGACCCACTTGGGTCCATCCTTAATCTATTTTTAATTTTCGCTAATGATCTTCCTGATGACATTAACTCTCAACAATTTGCACCTGCCTTGATAGTAAGTTTTAACAGTCTGACAAGATCGAAATGGAAGCCTATACCCAAAACGACCTCGACTGGGGGGCAAAAGATGACTTGTTAATTTAACATCTTTCTTTTCATCCTCGTTCATACGAACTCATATGAACTAGAATGAAAAGAAAGTACGTACATTTCATTTATTCCCCACACCGATACATTTCTAGTACCCTTGCTTTTCTCCTCTCCTATCACACTTCACGTCGAGCGTAAATTATTTAATTTTAAATAATAAAGCTTTCATTAATATTTTTTTAAATAAAGTGTTTGTAAGTGTTTGGGTATCAACTGACCGAACCCGCCTGAAGATATCGAAAGATGTCGATTCTGAAGCTGAGATAGCGGAATAAACTGATATCTTCATTATATATATATATATATATATATATATATATATATATATATATTGATAATATTAGTGCTCATTATATATATATATATATATATATATATATATATATATATATATATATATATATATATATATATATATATATATATTGATAATATTAGTGGTCATTATATATATATATATATATATATATATGTATGTATCTGCATCTCTTACGGACGGCCTCCAAGTTTAAGCTGATGGATACTGATATAACCCTAACCTTACAGTTCATCTCTGGTGTTACAAAGAGTTTTGTTGGTCCCTCGCTCAACTGCGACCCACACACAATAATCTAGGGGTTTGCAGTCTGGGGAGTTTAGTGGCCAAATGTAAGGGGTGATATAGTCGCAGAAATTGTCTGACAGCCATGACTGCGTTCTCCTGCTTGTGTGGTATAGTGCGGATTGCTGTTGCCAGCAACCACCCTCTTTATCCAGGACAGCACTACCTCCACAGGGCACTTGATATAAGCCTCTGTATTGAGTCAAGCCCCTCACCAAAAAAATCATGAATTCTTTTCTTCGCAGAATCATCTGCACTGTCCTCAGATTGACACACAAAATTCTCTGAAATGTTCATATTAGAGTTTGAGGTGCGAATGCCAAGCAGTACAGCATGCAGTTTCCAATTTTATGGCAGAGTGATTTGGATCAGGGTGTTATTTTTCTCAGAGATGATGCCCAACTGACCCTACTATACTGTGCAGTTGACAAAATCAAAAAGAAAGCGCATGCGCGAAATTAAAAATATCTACTGGCAACAATTTACACATCGTACCATATATATATATATATATATATATATATATATATATATATATATATATATATATATATATATATATACACCCAATGAAATGGATTAAGTATGATAATTATTTAATATAATTTCTATTTAGACGTTATTTTATTTTACAATTTATTTAAGTAAATGTTCTGTTTTTTAATTAAACAATATGAATTAAATTTACCGGCCTGAATGTTCGAGAAATTTCGTAGGCAATATGTATTCTCTAATAGGAATCGAACCTATGTCCTACACGCAACCGTCATTTGATCTGATGCGCTATATCACTTAGATATAGAGAAGCATCTGCTTAGCAAAGTCTAAAATAAATTTACGTATAAACAGAAAATATATTAAATAATTATATTAAGATTTATGTTAAGATTCGTTTCGTGAGCAGATATGATCAATCGAGAGAAATCGTCGAAGATTGTGTGTCTAAAGACATTAATTTGGAGTTGGACAAATAGTGAAACCTTAAACTGGGGTCAAAATATAAAAATACATTAGAAAATGTGACTTGTAATTAATGGAGAAAAAAGTACCAGCAATGTATTTTTTGCAAAAAATAAAAATACCAAATCTCTTAAGAAAACAAAAAAACAAAACAATTTCGGCATTAAATGACGCATTAATATGCCGTCAGACAAACAAACCAAATTGCAACACGTTGACGTTGACAGCGAGATGCAACTGACTAAATAGATTCATTGCGATGAACTGAAGAGTCCATGCAACATTTTTTAAAACGAAATTACAGCCCCGGCAACTACGTATTCAGAGCAATATCATTCCAAACAAAGTAGAGTGAGTGAAAAAGTTCGCCCTCGCCCCACCAGTCATAAATGAAAAAACAAAACTTTATGCCAATCTCTCTCGGGGCAACAAATATCTGAATCTAATTTCTTTCTGTATTAAAACCCTCAAATGAACGAGACACTCACAACATGTCACAAATATTTCAAAGATCGACTAGATTCTTCTGATTGGGGATTTCGATACTCTTCTAAAATCACCATTATTCTTGCATTGTTCGAGATGAAGATGATTAACGCAGAAGCCAACACAGTCAATTGGCATCATCTATGACTATTGATTTTCAATCACTAACAGTTGAAATGTCACATAGATTCACCCCATGTTAAGAAAAAAAGATGGCATCATTTTGTTATTTGCTTTTTTAAACAAATGCTAGTACAAGTCAAACGATGCAAATTATCATAGTTCTTCATTGACTTAATACATCACTAATTTCAAAGACACATTGTTCTAAAAAGAGAGTTGCAAATAGAACTTTAGAAATAAATTAAAAAAACTTTCGCGATGGAAATACTACATGGCTTTTTACTAAGGTTTTTTACTCAATCAGTTTTGTGTAATATTTGATTGAAGTCTAACGAAAATGGTATGATTATGAAGGAAAAATATAAATTTTGTCCATGGAAGAGATCGCAAAGAGTGACACAAAAAAGGAAAAAGGATCCCAAAGATATGAAAAAATAAATGGTGAGAATAAATCAATATTTGTGATAGAAATACAAGTACTCGATTAAAAAAATGAAACGTATATACCCCAAAATGGGAGAATCTATAAGCACTATATCAAACAAATAGCGAGTAATCAGATGACACAATGAAACAACACGTTTCGACCTTTGAAAAGGACTTCATTAGACTAAATAATATTTGATCGATGGATTCATATATATAAAGCGGGTTGAAATGAAGACAAAACAAATTTTATACATCGAAATATGGGCTGAAATGAAAGTGAGCTTAACTTTAAGTCTAAATTTCATCTAGTAAATTCCCGGCTTGTCACTTGCGTTCGCTTTTGAACTATTATTCTTGGGAACTCTTCCCCTCTCTCCCTCTCTCTCTCTCTCTCTCTATATATATATATATATATATGTATATATATATATATATATATATATATATATATATATATATATATATATATAACGTTCTAACCGCTTGACCACGTGCATATATATATATATATATATATATATATATATATATATATATATATATATATATTTGTGTATTTAGGCAGCAATCCTTCTTTCAAACACATTTCATTAAAAACGACTGACAAGGTTCTTTTATTTAGTTTTTTATATAATTTCTCGTGCGATCTAATAAAGTTTTTCTTTTCATAATTCAAAAATACGCTTTTAATTAGGCGCCCGAGGGGGTCGTCAGTGATGTTTTGACTTGGTTCATCAGGGAGTTTCGGGTCTTTCAACATCATACTCCCCATCACCAAATCGACCCAATCAGGGGAGATCTAACCCTGATTCCCCCTCACTTTTAAAACGCTAACAGTTACTCTGGCCTTTTTAAAGAGTTCTACGAAGAAAGACCACGTATTCCGCACATCCGATTGGCTGTTTGTACAACCAATCAGCTGCGCGAACTATTTTTAAATGGCCCGCAGTGGGGACTAGCTTTTTTTTTTTCTTTGGTGGATAGCAGCTTCAATGGATAACCGAGGGGGTAATCTTAATATTCCTAAGTTTAATCCCTTCCCTAAGTGTTGCATCGTTTAAATATTGCCGGTTGTATTTTATTTGTTTTTTTTTGGGGGGGGGGATTAAATTCAACCCTACTATTACATTTATCGTTTAGCCCGATTCTTAAAATTTGTTACAGGTTAACTTTAACTGGATTGGTTTTATTCGCTATATTTAAATAATTGTCCATGAACATAGTCTATTTCTTTACACACAATAATAAAATTAGAAAGAAAATCGATAAAGTAAAGTAATCAACATAATATTCCTTACCATTAAACTATTTACAAATTTAAGGTCGTTTAAATACAGTAAATGCTCCTGGAATAATTATTATACTTCACATTATAAAACTACACACACACACACACATTATAAATACACACACACACACATGTATACATATATGAATCGCTTAAAAGTAAACCCTATAAACTAATAATATAGAATAGAAATAATATACAAACGATTTAAAACAAAAATCGAGAGAAAAAACTCTATAAATACATTATGTACGTGTTATAATTCCGATTAAAAAAAAAAACGCTTATGGTAAATAGTAATTTAAACTACCGCTTATAAAAAGGGTTTAACATGAAAATATATTTACAAATAACACAATTTGACATATATTCGTTGACTGTATCTGTACAAATAAAGTCATGTATTTAAATATATATATATATATATATATATATAAATATATATATATATATATATATATATATATATATATATATATATATATATATATATATATATATATATATATATATATATATACATATATGAAAACGCTGTCAATATTATGTTACTATTATATAATAATTATTTACAGATTTAACTGGCTTAATAATTTTACTTTGTAGTCCAAGAGCTATCACGCTTAATCCATAACCATTTTGCTGTCCTTTCTGCTGTATTAGTTATGGTCCGAATGGCCTTTCTTTTGTTAGCACCTGCTAAGCCAATATCAGTTAGGGCTTTGCAAAGCGACCTTGCAGCAAAACCCCTTACACCCACCTCGATTGGTAAACAGCTTGATTTCCATCCATTGTTTTTACAACTCGTTTTTAATTCGTCGTATTTTAACATCTTCCGTTCGTGGGCTTCTTCTGCATGCTCTTCCCATGGCACTGTCAGTTCCCACATTATTACTTTCTTAATATTGTTAGAGAAAAATACTAAATCTGGGCGTAAAGATGTTTGCACGATGTGGTCGGGGAATTTTAATCTTTTCCCTAAGTCGACCCTTAATTCCCAGTCCGTTGCTGGTGACAGGATATTTGCTATGTTCTTGTTCTTTTTGGGGGGTTTCTCACCAGCTCTATGAAACTCTATGGCTCTTTTATCTAGGTTTAAGGTATTATTGCTGATGGCCGTACTAACTATCTTTGCTATATCCTTTAATATTTCATCATGCCTCCATCTATACCGGCCTTCCGTTAGGGCTCTCTTACAGCTACTTAGAATATGCTTTAGAGTTCCATGACGCGAACACAATTGGCATAGTGGCGATTCTGTTTCATACCATAGGTGGAGGTTGGTAGGACTGGGAAGGATGTCATATACAGTCTTGATAAGGAATTTTATGTTGATATCATTATTCCATATGTCCGACCATTTTATTTTCCTGTAAATAATAGATTCCCAATTAGTCCACGCACCTTGTTGCCTTAGTGCTACCATCTTTGCTACCCTTTTCTCCTCCTCACCTTTGCGTACTTCTTCTTGTATTAAAAGGTTCTTTTCTTTACCTTTAGCTCTATCCACCCGAATGGTAGGAAAAAACCCTAAGCCTGCTCGTCCCGTAGCCACAGCGCCTAATATGGCCTTTTCGCGGAGCCTTTCTTTCGCGACACGCAATTCGTTCTCTACTCTCCATTTCCTTCCTGAGTGGATTTCAATGCCTGCTCCAGCCACCTTTGGGTCTTTGGATAACTTGTACTGCATTATTGTTCTGATTTTGGTGACTTTGAACTCCTCTACTAGACTTCTAAAAGGAAGTTGCAGAGCATTGGTATTACCGTATAGAGCAGCACTAGTTAAACTCTTCGGTAAACCTAACCATCTTCGGAGTCGCATGTTAATCCTTTTTTCTAACTGTTCTATATGAGATGTTGTAAACTCATAGATAGACAATGGCCATAGGATTTTGGGAAGAATGGCATGCTGATAAATCCAAGCTTTAAATCGGCCTGGTAAACCGGACTTATCAACCCTGATTAACCAAGTCTCTAGTTTGTCTTTTGTTTCTTGGATTGCTGTTGTGTCTTTTAGAGAGTAATCTATTCGTTTTCCCAGGCTTTTTACGGGTTTTTCCCTAATTGTTGGTATGTCTCCCCCGGATAGTCTGAATCGCTCCTTATCTAATACGTTCCCTTTCCTTAAAACGAGTGATCTCGATTTCACGGGGTTGAAACTCATTCGGGCCCATGTGATATGCTTTTCAATCCCCTTTAGCAGCCATCTCGCGCCAATAACGGATGTAGTGGTTATCGTCATATCATCCATATAGGCTCTTATAGGAGGTTGCCTTAATCCCGACCTAGTGACCGGACCTTTACATTCTGTTTCTGCCGCTTTAATTAGCATGTTCATGGCTAAACAGAAGAGGGTCGCTGAGATTGTACATCCCGTTATGATGCCTTTCTCCAATTTATGCCATGCCGACGCAGTATTTTCTGATAATGTTCTCAATTGGAAATTGTTGTAGTAATCAGACATTAATTCAGTTATTTTACTTGGTACATAATGGCGGTGGAGAGCGGCTTCCACTAGTTTATGTGGTATTGATCCATAGGCGTTTTTAAGATCTAACCACACGATTGCTATATCGCCCCTATTTCTCTTCGCTTCTTTTAATAGTTGCGACACAACCCCTATATGCTCCATACATCCCGGCATTCCTGGTACTCCACCTTTTTGTACAGAGGTATCTATGTATTCATTTTTAAGAAGGAAATCTGCCAAGCGTCGGTTTAAGATGCTGAAAAATATTTTACTCTCCGTGTTCAACAGGGAGATGCATCTGAATTGCTCTATCTTTCTGGATTTCTCCTCTTTAGGGATCCAAATGCCTTCAGAGTGTCTCCATTGTCCTGTTATTTTCCCTCTTCTCCAAATAACTTTCAGTAACTTCCATAACATTCGACGGAGTTTTGGACAACGTTTGTAAACTGTGTAAGGCACTCCGTTTGGACCTGGTGTTGATGCCGTTCTGGCTGCTGTCATGACTGAATTAATTTCCATCCAAGTTGGTTCTTTCAAGTCAAAAGGCGTTGATGGTGTATTAAGATTTATCAGGGACGTATTTTCTACAAGATCTAGCTGTCTGTTTGGATCACTCAGAGTTTCTTGGAGGAAAGCATTAATTTCACTGGGGGTACTCTCCAAGTGTCCACTTCGATTTTCACCTAACAGCTTCTTTGTAAAATTGAATGGATTAGAAAGAAATGCCATCCGTTTCTTCGCCCTTTCTTTCCTCCTTCGTCTATGCCATTCTGCTCTACGTAACGACTTCATATTTAAACGAATTAGGTCTCAAAGCTCCCGTAACGGTTGCCTTTCTTCGGGTTTCGCGATTTTGTATTGTTTCCGAAGAGTTTTGAGTTCCGACCTAAATTGTTTAATTTTTAATTCCCTCCTATTTTCTTTGCTAATACCTTTCTTTTCCTTCCGATCCTCATATCCAAATTTTCCTGCTGCATAACTAATGATGATTTTGGACATTGTCGTTAGTCGTTTATCCACCGAGCCTCTTGATGTTATTTTAAGGATCTCGCTGATGTCCACGTCGAATTCGTGCCAATCGTGTTTATTACTGGCTGGGGGCCATTTTA
>OZ038511.1:55664083-55746583 GCA_964036315.1 Acanthosepion esculentum | reverse complement strand
CCAGCCATTTTACATTCCTGTCATCTTCAGCTGCATGTCCTATTCCTAACGGTCTTTTATTTTGAACCACCGAGATCGATTGATCTCATGTCTATGCATTTATATCTTCTCAGTTAAGAATATCTCCTTACTTTGCTGCTTCAGCTCATTCCATTGGACAAGAGTCTTTGAATTTCATTGATTGAGCCAGCAAATGAACAAAAGAACAGCAGGTAACCAGCCTGCAGCACATGTATTGATCAGAACCTTGTTAGGGAAAGGAATTTAGGCTCTTTAAATTTACGGATCAAGGACTCCCATGTGGTGGTCAGTTACACTACCTTATCATTTCTTCGTCCAGCATATTGGACAAATGTAAAATTACTTAAATATTGCTTTCATTTTGATGGCACAGATAAAGTGAAAATCACTTACAGTATACACAGTTTTATACTGTTTACTATCAAGTATAAATTACAAAAAATATGGTTATGCTGATTCATAAAAGACCTCTAGGTGAATATATCGTCTTTTAATCACTTCTCACCAGCTAGGCAATGAATCCATTAAGACGTAAGGCGTTACTGAGATTGAAAGAATCGGTGAAGAAAAGGAGAGAGGACAATTAAAGAAAAGAGAAGATAGCGATTAACACTGCATTTTAATTTTTCTAGATCAACGTTATCTAGAAAGACAAAAACTGGAAGAGACTTCCACGAGAAAGAAATTTGAGAAAATAAACTATTAGTATAGAAGATCTAGTAATTTCATCTGTAAAATGATGAGATCTAATAGAATAATCTGCTTAAATTTGTAAAGGCGATTTAACAAAGCAGAAACCTCATAAAAATTTCATGCAAATATTTATACAAAAGACACGCGCGCACACACACACACAAATAAACACACTCATATATATATATATATATATATATATATATATATTATAATTTTTTTTAAAAATATGATTACTTCGCTACATAAGAGTTCTCATGTTTCAATAGCGAGAGCCGAGACCCTCAATATGCTTATTCCCAAATTCTCGCTTGACGAGGAAGCGAGACCAGACACCTTAATTCAACTTAATTTCAAAAATTATATTGAGGGTCTCGGCTCTCGCTATTGAAACATGAGAACTCTTATGTAGCGAAGGAATCATATTTTTTTTTAAAATATTATAATATAACCTCTACTTCTGTATGGAGCACTTTCTTTTTTAAAATAAAAGCAAAAATACTAAGGAACTCCGGATTATTTACTTAATGTGTTCTTTCCTATTTTTCTGCATACCTACACACACACACACACACACATATATATATATATATATATATATATATATATATATATATATATATATATATATATATATATATATATATATATATATGTATATATATATATATAAGTGGTTGGGAATATTCTGTATAAAAATCAAAAACATATAATATGTATATTATGTATATGCGATATATTGTCTACCTGTGCGATATCCCGTATAATGTGACCTCCATTATTTTTAATTAGCTTTTCGGTTTGGTTATAATCAACGATTTCAGGATTACCATAATGTTCTCGATCTTCCAGATAAATATGTCCACGTTTGAATCATGCGAATCACTTACGACCTTTACTCTCAGCTTTAACACAATCTCTATAAACAGCACATATAATTTTTGCTCTTTTTACAGTGTTTGTTTCTTTCCGAAAATTAAAAAAAATTGAATGGCGAAAATCCAACTCCTCGATTTTACCTTTTAAGGTAAGAACATTTTAAATTCACAATCGAATTGTATAGTAAGACGTATTGAAATGTCACCTTTTATAATATGGATATATGTCATAAATTTCAGTCACGTGTGAAACTAAATACTGTATTCGAACGCCCTCTATTTAAAACCGCTCCTTTTCCAACCCAATGCAAGCTTCCTTGTATTATATATATGCTATATGTGTGCGTGCATGTAAAATTCTGATTAATATAAAAATAACTCTTATTGTATTACTTGTGTTTTTCTCTTTTTCTCTCAGCCGTAAATAACAGTGACGATATCGACCTCTGAAACCATAATAATCTAATCGACTTATGAACTCAATCCATCATTCTCGAGATCTTTTGCCCATAATGGTTTTCTTAGAATTTCTCAGCGCACACCACCCCAAAAAAAAAGAAAGAATGAAAAGGAAGGAAGTATTCGAAAACGTAAAAAATGAATGCAACCAAATTCCCGGCAGTTTGGGACGTGTTTAATGTTCTGCCTCGGACGATGTTAGCAAAGGCATGACAACGTGACAGGTTTTTCATATTTCTTTGCAGGGTCAATGATTTCCTCCGCCGTTATGTCCATCATTTTAACAGCACCATAAACACAAGATAAATAAGAATAATAATTCACTACCGAGTTCATGGATTTATTGAATTTCCGACCAGAATAAGAAGCCTCTTGTGGATTTAAAAATAGTGATCATATTTGTAAAGATGTACATTCTTAAACTATAGGTAATAAATCCACAGTAAAATTGTAATTTTTAAGCTACTTTTTGACGACTTGTTTCAAGTGGAATGCTTAAAAATGTTTACGCATACTGTCATATAAATATATTTAGGCCTGTTAAAGCCGAACAAGGCATTTTTAAATATGAAAAAAATTTACAAAAATGTAAATATCTTCTTTGAAGCTTTAGCATTGGTTTTTATTGCATGGGTGTTGGTGGCATGTCAGTAAGGCTGAATGCTACCAAAAATAACCCATGTTTTGCCTTATTATAGAATGCAAATGAGAGTCATTCAGGCAAAATGGCGCCTGACATGAATCAGAAGTCTGTAAGAATCAGAAGTGTCACTGAAAACGGAAAATATTGTACCAACTCACAATTATCTACACTTGCTGAACCTTGTACGACTTAAATATCATTAGCATTACTACTTTTCATCAATTTTTAGCCTTCCTGTCCGCTATAAAATGTTATGTCAAAAAGACGTTTTTCCCTTTACTGTTTTAAGAAGTCATGATTATAATTTTATTAAAACCTAAATATATGAGAGTGAATTTATACATTTTCTTTCTTCAAGAGAATCGCCAAAAAATAATAAACAGCATCTATTTATTAAATTGTATATTTACACTATTTATTTAATATATTGTTTATTGGAATGGTTGGCAAAATAGCTAATTGCCCATCAATTCGAACTTTATATAATTTTAAATAAGGATTTCCTCATAGTTGGTTCACATATTTTAACACTTTATTGAATGTTTATAAATTTATGAATAAAAAACTGTTTTCATATTTTTTTTTTTTTATAAATTGGTAAATGATAAATATCACAAGGCATTAGTTCTAGTACAGTTGCATTAGTTTTCAGAATGTTGTAAAAATAAAATTATTATTGTAAATAAACAATTTAATGTTTAATAATTTTGTTGTAAATTCTCAAGAACAAAAAAAAGTATAAGTTCACCTTCGTCATATGATTAGGTTTCGGCACCTCAACGTGGTGTAATGTTAGCAAGCTTGTTTCACTACGCCTGAGAAATGTGTTCGATCCTCGCTGGGTGTCCGATGTTTTTAGCCACATCTAAGATACGCTTAGAAAATCATCATGGTATGTTTAGATTTTATTACAGTTATAATCATCACTTGTTAATATAATATACATTGCCGAGGAGTAAAGGTAGTTAAAGTAATAGCGGTGTCAAGGGAAAAGAACCGCCCTTTTGATATACCGTTCTTATGCGGGCATTACTATCATTTGTATGTACCAATTTTCCATTAAGGAATTACCCGTTCGCTTAAATTGAAAACGTCCTGTTACTCTGCTATGAGTAAAATGTGGATGCTGTTAATTAGACAAGAGTCATCTTTATTTTCTTAGAATTAACTTTGTTATGTTCTTTCAAGTTCAAGAAAAATTAAATCTTTGAAGAAGATATATAAATTTTTTCAATACATTGTATTTTAATTTTGAAAAATGCCTTGATCGGCCTTTTACTCAATAGGAATAAAAAAAAAAAAACTTCTTTCATTTTAAAAATTCCCACTTGAAATACAAAAATTCTAAAAAATATCTTTTAAACCTATTTATAACATAGAGAAAGAATTTCATTTGGATACACGTAAGCGATAAACCGACAACATACTGATATATGAAAAGTATAATAGATGAAGAAAACGGAAGAAAAACAGAAGAATCATAGATTAGCTGGAAGAATTTGTCTTAACAGAAAATTCCACAGACACAGTCGTCACAGAAGGGGTTGAGAAAGGAGCCTATGAGCAGTGGCTGACGCAGTTCATGACTCTTATGTGAAATATTAATTTTCGTTCGATAAAGAAAGACACAAACTATTCAAAAGTATTATTTTCATAAAGAAACAACTCGCCTGAAATAATATATCTTTCACCACAGGAGACGGCATATTAAAATCTGCATAAAATATTTATAATTCTTTTAAAAAATGTAATATGCATGTGACCCGGTGCTGTCAAACTCGGTGAAATCGGTCTAAATATGATGTCACTAATACAACAAATGAATATTAACATTTTGCACTCACTCTCAGACCCAACCACCTCACCAACACCCCCCACACACATACAGAAATATATATATATATATATATATATATATATATATATATATATATATTTAGTGGATACCCGTATTTGAGCAGACGCTCCGTTTTCTTCCAAACAGTGTCTCTTTCGTTTAACGGTCTGCACACTCGTCATCCTTTAGGTTTTCTTGAGGGACCTGATCAATAGACGAAATGAACACTGTATACAAGGGTCGTAGAAAAGTACTTAACCCTGGTCTAGTGTTTACCGTACGTGAAGTGGATATCATGCCTGCCTCGTAAATCTGCCTAAGGTTTTTTTTATGGGTATATTTTAAAATCTTCACAGAGTCGAAATCAAAATTGTGATCAGATTTGGCTAGGTGTACAAAGAAAGCACTACTTAAATTACCGAGGCGAATATCTCGTTTATGTTCGGAAATACGAGATTTTATAGACCTACCTGTCTCGCCTACATAACTCAAGTTGCAGTCTCTGCAAGGTATCTGATAGACGCAAGCATTGGATGTAATATGCTGTCTGCTGGTGTTATTTAATATACTGCGAATAGTTTTAGTGGGTAATGTAGTAGTTTTAATTTTTAGCGCGTTTAGATTGTTGGAGATGTGTTCGGTCAAAGGGTTATTCGGTAGAAAGATGCGGCCAATAGGATAATCAGGGGCAGCTGAAAGTGTGCCTTTCCCTGGCGTAGATGTAGTAGTAGTAGTCGGGGTGTCATTATGCACTGATGAACGAATTTTGTGAATTTTCAAAGCTTTATGCTTAGCGCCGAGTAATAATTGTCTCGGATACGAAAGGCTTGAGAAGGTATCCTCGATATAACTAAATTCGTCATCTAAATATTTTGCTGAACAGATTCGAAGAGCTCTCAAGTAAAATCCAATAATAACACCTCTCTTAGTCCTGGTATCATTGTGAGAGTAAAAGTGTAAATAATCGTTTTTGCATGTGGGTTTACGATATACTTTGAATTCTAATTTGTTATTATTTCTAGTAAGTAGTATGTCTAGAAAAGGTAGATAATTATTAGATTCAAGTTCGTGGGTAAATTCTAACCAATTATATATATATATATATATATATATATATATATATATATAATTGGTTAGAGTTCAATTAGACCAGAAAACATTAGTATTAAAAAGTACACGTATAAATTAAATAAAAACTTAACATGCAGGCGATCAACCGCTCACGCTGCCTTTCGCTATCTTCAGGCGATCTGGATTAAATAATTTTCTAACGCTTTATTTTTAAAAACAAATAAATACATAAATGCACAACCTGAAGCGTAATAGAAGGGGAGGAGAAAACAAATGCATTGAAATTGTATGGGAGGAGGGGTTATATAAAATGTACTATCTTGGTTCAAACTCAAAATGATATTTTGTGTGTATGCATCGTGTCAAAACCTTCTGAATGTGAGATCACAAATACTGACAATGCCTTTTTAATCAAGGTTTTGATTTTAAAAACATTATAATTGATAAGTCAAAAATAGATAGCGAAAAGGCTAAAATAAAAGTAATGACACACGAAAGATACATTGAAGATATTAAAAAGCTTGTCTTTTTAGGATTTGATGGCAAGATTAATAAGTTATAAGGAGAAATGGCGACATTAAACTAAATATAAAGAAAGGGGCTCAGAACACCATTTAACATTTACTCATGAGGCAGGAAGAGAGACTTAAAAAATACATGTATTTCAAACTCTGCAGGTGCCCCATTGCTGTTGTTCCAGAAGAAGCTTTTAGTGTTTTGGAAGAATTTGATAGTATAGGCAGCCTTAAGGCTGTTCTTCTAGACAACAAAAATACAAATATGGCACCTATAGTGACAATAGGGATCTAAATAAAGACCAAAAGCTCTTTTTGGAATATACCCTAGAGGTTTCCAAAGGTTAAGTTAACTCAGTATTTGCTGCCTGGAAAATTGGGCCATTAAGTAATGTAAAATGCTTTTTGCATTATTGTTGAAATAATAACATTTTTCAATCAAATATTGCCTAAATGAATGGCTTCTTTATTGCATTTCTTCCATAGGATTTTAAAGCCAGAACTCTAAAATTTGTTACGAGTTTTTTTTATCTCATTAACTATCTAGACTTGTCCAAAGTTGATTTTAAAGAAGGCTAAAATCGACCTACCTAATATATATATATATATGTGTGTGTGTGTGTGTGTGTGTTTGTGTGTGTGTGTGTGTGTGTGTGTGTGTGAATTATTTTCTTTTCTTTTTAATCCTATATTATCTTGATGCAAACGTTATTATTTAGTGGATAATCGTATTTCAGATAGACGTTCTCTTTTTATTTTTATTTTAGATATTGTGTATGACGACTATTTGCCTGAGTATTCGGGAAATCTTAAGGAAAAATCGGCAATCCCATTTGTCGAGGTAACATGCACTTGATACGTTGTGATTTACCTTTTGGCTAAAAACGCTTCTTATTCTCTTTCACTTCCAGTAACCGCTTCCTTCTTAGTGGCGTTATCGCCTTGCTTTGTATGAATGTATTAAAAGTAAGGTTGATCAGACCATATTTACAATTCTTGGTAGACTGTGTATATTCTGGCGGAACCAAGCGAAGAACAAGGCCACTACACTGAAACTTATAGACAATGTTGTAGGTTCCTAATCCATGGGTTCTGGCATGGTAGTGTACATATAAACTCTAAATCAACGTGACCAAAGAAGATATTCTTTTGGGAAGGCGTCTGTTTCTGGCAAAGACATTTACGGTCGCCCTCTTATATATGTAGCAGCGTATAATTTTGGTAATTTAAGAATAGGATCGAAAAGTAGAGGATACTTGTTTATGCACAATCAAACACAAAATAAATCTAAATCTCAACAGAATTTTCGACGAAATGATAGAGAAAAAAGTAAAATGGAGCCTATAAAATACAAGGCTTTAAAAAATGGATAGAAACCGATACATTAGCGATAATCTGTTAGAATGAAATGTTTTGTTCGTCCTTTTGTTTTAGTTAAACGACTTGCCATAAATGATTTATTTCATTTTAATCACTTGATTCTCGGCCCTATGTTTAACCTTTTCTCACTGATTGTATTCTGTTGTGAAAGAACGCCATATTTCACCTTGTTTATTTCATGCTGCGAGTAATTTTTCTCTCTTTCTTTCGAGCGCTCCCGCTCTCTCTTTATAAAGTCAATCCTAACATTTGCAGTAAATTCAACAAAACAGCTAAAATAAAGTGCATTATGCATGGATGATAGCACTCAAATATAAATGTCGATGCAGTTATTTTTTTCTTTCTTCTTTTTTCTTTCGTCTTTCTTCTTTCATTCTTTTTTGTTTTTTCTTGTTTCTTTTCTCTTTCTTCTTTCATTCTTTTTATTCTTTCTTTATTTTTTCTTCTGTCTTTTCTGTTTACTTTTTTCTTCTTTATTTTTTTTTCTTTATTTTTTTCATCTGCGTTTTCTATTTATTCAAAACCTTTTTCACATGATTTAAAAACAATTCCCCCGATGACTGTGGTTCCTGAGTCTTTCGAATAAATTACACTTCTGTTTGTATTCCCAGACTTTTAAAGGATCTTTCTACTATCCATTGTTAGAACAGTGTTTCTCTAGACAATGAACCAACTAGTTTTGGCTTGTAATCTCTGCAGTTCTTCCCTGGGATAGTGTTGTCCCTGTTGTAAATTAACCCAAACAAATCACCAAATCACACCTGTTAGAATAGACGAAATAGAATGAAAAAATAAGAAACAAAATCAATGAACCCAAATAAATAAAGTAAATAATAAACAAATTAGCAAACCATTATGACCCAAATATTAGTTAGACTATAAAAATCAGACCAAAATCCGGACGAAAAAAATAGCTATAACTGTTAAATAACGATAAAAAAAGAAACTACTATTTTATTTAAAAATCGAAAACCGAAAAGAGAAAATACACAATGTAACAAATAAATAATAACAAGTAAAATAAATTTGGGCTAAATTCATCCAAATAAATAAATAAACTAACAAAACGATCATAAACAAAACTATTAAATAAGCGATATAAACTAATTTTTACTACGTTATTAAAAACACCGATTAAAATTAAAATAAAAAATAAAATAAATAAATAAATAAGAAATAAATAAAAAAATAAATTAAAAATAAAATTAAAAATAAAAATAAATAAAAAAAAAGCAAAATAATTTAACCCAAATAAATAAATAAACAAATAAACGACTCCCGGTAAAATAACCGCCAAAATAGACTACCCATAATGCACCACTGACACGTATATATAAATAGCCGAGAAAAATAACAGCACTCATGGTCTGACCATTGCATCTAGCATGAAACAGACTGTCGCCTCTAAGTCTTGATTTCTATGTTCACTTTTATATTTACACACGCTCTATCTCTAATATCCGATGAATATAGCACATCTTAAGACTATATTACTTCATACATATATATATATATATATATATATATATATATATATATATATATATATATGAGTGTGTGTATATATATATATATATATATATATATATATATATATATATATATATATATATATATATATATATATATATATATATATATGGATATATATGTGTGTGTGTGTGTAGTTTGTACGTGCGGAACGTGTTTGGAAAATAAAAATTCCTATAACTCTAAACATATGTATAAAAACTTCATCCATACATTCATTTAAAAAATAAAAATCGCCCTTGATAAAAGCTAAAGGAATAGTCTAAAAAGCATATGCAGAACATCTGGACGAATTTTGTACATCCAGAAAATAAAAAATGTATACAAACACAAATGAAATAAATTCAATTAAATTAGAAGCTTAATCACAGTACCTTGACAGTTGTCTTTAATATATATATATATATATATATATATATATATATATATATATATATATATATATATATATATATATATATATCATAGCTGGCCACTCGTATTCGAGGATATTCGGCTACTAGGGCGGCTAGCCAATCCCTATTGAAGACTCTCGCTCAGGCACATTTGTATTTGTTCAAACTGGTGGTTTATGCTGCAACTTTGTTACAGTTTGTGGGAGAGATTGTATTAGCTAGAATGATCAACAATCTGAACAACACCAGAACACTCAAACCTCCGGTCACAATGAGCTGTGACTTTGTTTTACCACAGCCACGATGACTTGGAACTTCGTGCTAGCAAAGTTTTCTACTCAATTTCACTGACAAGCACTGGGCCAACCCGTCGTATTGTTTTCAGGCACTTACCCCCTACAGGCCGATAACATCAGGAAGTTTCCTTCCTGACAAATCTAACCCTGGTGTCAATGTCAGATTGCTAACGCCCTAACCACTCGGCCACGCGGCGCCCATATATATATATATATATATATATATATTCACAATGAACAATGTAAATAATTACCATACTTCATCTCAGAAATATAGACATATATATTCAGTCGGTCTTAATAATTCTAATTTGCTTTGAACAATATTTGTTATATTTTAAACCATTAATTTAGACGTCGAAATATATCTTGAGGTTATTATTTTCACCATGCTTTAATAAAATAATTGCCTGTATTTTAAAAACTGCACTCTGAAGCTATTACGCGTAGCCATGAAAATACTTTTTACTTCAATAACAAGTTAAAACGATAATCAATAATTGATGAACATTTATAATAGAACAAATAACAAACATATATAAAGTCATCATAATGATTCTTCTTGTCAATAACAGCCAGCAATCTATTATACATTGATTTTGTTAAAATCTTTACTTCAGTAGGTTAAGTTTCCGACATGGTGGTTTTAATTGCTCCCCGTAGGTCCCCCGTAGGTCCCATAGGCCTACATTTCTGTCATATTGTTTCTCACTTTCAAATAATTTCCTCTCCAGAATTGACCACAGATTTTCGATCGGGACTTGATGGTAGCTAATTTATTATCTTCTCTCCTGTAAACCTTTTACGTTAAAAAGATTCATGACTAACAGATACATGAGATGGAGTATTGACGCGCATAAATACGCACTTCACTTTGAAACTTTTAGGCTGGTACTTGTATCATTCATAGAAATTCGTGTCTATGAAATCGCAATAGTTCAGTTTATGTCTTTCGAATGAATGATCGTTTGGTTGATACTTCCAGCCCAAATCATCACACTATCATCTCCTTGCAGCTTTATTTTAACCACTGAGACATTTGCACCAGAGAAAATCTTAAATCTACCTGTTCACCCGTTCCATCAAGTGTCACCCTAGATTCGTCTCTGAAAATTTCTTTAGAAAAGTTAATTTTCCTGTATTTCTTGACCAACATTGACATTTTAAAATATTTGTTTTACTGGGAGGAGTTCGTCTATAACATTTCTTGATAGATTCCAGCTTGCAGAGTATTCTACACCTTTTTTCCATCTTGACTCCCTCAATTCCAGTCTGGTCAAATGATATAAGCACTGGTCAGAAGATATGAGTAGTTTAGTTTTTAAAATTTTTTCATTGCTTTTAGCCCTCAATTTATTTATATTTTCAGCAGTCTTCTTTATCGTTCCATGATCTCTGCAAAGCCCCCCCCCTTTCATATTGTCAATGTTGACATTCCCTCAGTCAGTAACGTTATTATCATCTATTTTTCAGTATTTGTTACATTCTGTCCATTACCAATCTTTCAGCATATATTATGGAAAAATAGTTTTTTTTTCTTAGATTTCAGAGGCCTTAAACAAATATTAGTTTATTCTGCATAATGACTTCAGATTGCATTTTTTTATAAATTCAATACCTTTAATAAAACATGTTAAAACTACTAAAATTCAGCACAATTTTTGTTCTGATGTCTGAATTAGTCGTATAAAATTTGACTAAAATCATACAAAGCAAAGTTATAGGGCTTTATGTGATTTGCATAATAACTTTAGACGGACGATGTGTGTGTGTTTCTCTGTGTGTGTGTGTGTGTCTCTCTCTCTCTCTCTCTCTGTGCTGATGCTTTTGTCTCGAAATCCTTTGTCCTTAGCTTCGACTTATAAGAGGTTTCTTTCTTTCATTCTCTATCAGCTAGCTTTCAAACCTTTTCTCCTCTTGCGCCTCACCCCTTTCGATATGTACAGCAATCAATTTTCCGTCGTTTGGCATGCTAGGGAATTATCCTCAGCATTTCACTTGGCAGATTTTTATCACGATTGACACTCGCTAGGAAGTGATTTTCCATGTTCTTCCATATTGATATTTTCATTTGTTGATGTTACATAATTTCTTCAATTGTGGATGGCCTTTTATTTCCAGTAAATTATTCTGCAGGATTTTCCTCGAAATTATTTCCAAATACATCGAGGAGAAAATCACGCTGTAGCCATGAAAGAACAAGGTTAGTTGCTTCTGTGTCAATAATATTGAGTAATGCATGCAGTGTAGTCCACAGCATTAACTACCAAACTTTAACATCAAGAAGGCATTTGACAGCCTAAAATAGGGAATCATCTTTAGTGACTTCGAAATATTATGTTAAATTTTCACTTGAACTAGGAGTTTCTGTGAAAACATCCGGTGTGGCTTTATCCTCTTAACTCTTTGACAGGATCCTTACTGGAATCGACTAAGACAGTCTATACTTCATGCACCAGATAACAGCCAGCCAGTTGCCGATTTTCATAATAGCCTTGAGATTCATACTAATTACGCATATTCATGCACAAGACAGATTAGGTCATTACGCCAAACAAGTTGATTTGGAGCTTCTATGAAATAATACAGCACAAATTCCCCTCTAGAAATATTTTGGCAGGGATTTTTAGGCAGTACAGTTTGAGAAAAAGTAAGAATTCAAAAGATGTTTAAAATGATGGAAAAAATCTTATGTAAATGGTGTTTCTCCTTAATGTTATTTTAAAAAAAATCGATAACATTTCACTTCCATAAAAATAAAACGACCTTGATCTCTTCATGTTACGTGTAGAGATTCGAGGATATTCTATTAAGGGAAGTCTATTACGAAACCACGTTGAAAGATCCTCGTCCTGACCCATTCTTCACAATCTAACAAAACAATAAAACATTAAAATTTCCATAGAAATTCCCACTTCGGTCGGACCAAAAATCTCTCACGTGTTTCTCAACATTTTTAAAATTCGGGGCGCACTTGTAGAGTAACTAAAACTCTGGGTACCTTTAAATTTTAATAAAAAATAGCTATGAAATATGAAAATAGGTAAACAATAGAGGAGTGTTCTAAAATAAGCCTTTATTTGAAGACATTACAGCGTATATTTAAGCCATACAGTTTTCAATTAAATAATTTATATGAGCCCGCATCTTCTCCCCTAGCAATGAACTAAATAGCAGGAGGAACTGGACCCTATAGCCTTGGTTGGCAAACGGTCTACCTCAGAAAGAAAGTCCAACCTAGTCAGTCATGAATCGAAAGAGACATGATTGGCCATGTGTGTAGTATGGATGGCAATTAACTGACTGACTGAGTAAGGAAGACAAAAGGGAAAGAGTATCCATTCCATCTTGTAGATTAAGGAATGTAGCATCCCGTTTGAAATATCAAATGATAAAGAATTGAATTTATTTAACTTTTAAAAAAATTATATTTTCTTAAAATCTAGAAATAATTCCTAAGTTGCTCTTCTGTTAATATGACGCTCATCTATTTTTCAAGGCGCATGTGGATTACAGGTTGAGACATTCTAATTCAGATCATAAAATGAATTGAGTCAGTCTTAATATGAGGGGTTACCATTATTTCCACCGAAGGACACATAACAACAAAGACGAGAGAAATAGTCTCAATGGAAATAATAAGCCCTTCCATCGTGATACAAAAAAAATTAAAATCCACATCAAATGGCGTTTCAGTTGCTATATTAAAACCCAACAATCCGTTTCCATGTTCGAAATTGATAAATATTGTAATCATTATGTTGCCTTCCCTTAATACTATTTTAATATGGGTTACAAATATATATATGTATATATATATATATATATATATATATATATATATATATATATGTGTGTGTGTGTGTGTGTGTGTGTGTGTGTGTGTGTGTGTGTGTGTGTGTGTTAGCAGATAGTGACAAAGAAATGTTATAAGTCCACTGTAACTGAATACCTCTGGAATTGATAAAAGTGTTAAAACATTGGCCTGCATCGATTACTTCGATGCAATTTATCACTTACTGCTTGCACGCCATCTCATAATTTCCATGAGCCGCGAACTATCAAGTATTGATTAAAATGAATGTGCTTTATAGAATATAAATAAATTGTAACATTAAATGCGTAAGGTTATTAAAAACAAACTCCTTCAAAAATTCATTGATCTATGCATAACAATTGCAATATGCTACCACGATCTACAACGAGAGGTTTTCTCAAACTTTTATTCTATCAACATTTTGTTATTTCTAAAAAAACATTATCGTGTAGAGACTAAGATCCTGTGAATAAATCTTTCATGAGGAAAAATAAAAACATTTTTTATTCAACTACAGACTTCCTCACTTACTGTAAGTTAGTGCGTGTGGGTTTTCCGCAAAGGTGGATTCTATATAATCGCGAGGATGTAAGAGACTCTACTCACTTGGTTAGTTATTTGCATATCTTCCTGTTATAGTCCCACAAGTTTATATCATAAGCATAGTTGATTCGAACACCTGTCCACACGTCGAGAGCAGTAAATGAAGGATCGATCTGCAGCTACTGTCTATGACGTCAGGCCTCATGTCAGCGCGTTGATTCACCTGTTTTTTTTTTCTTTTACTTCAGGGCACACTTGTAGAATAACTAAAATTCTGAGGCGCCTTTTAATTTTAACAATAAAAACATTTCGCCATGAAATTAGAAAACTGGCAAACAATAGAGAAGTATTCTGAAATAAGCATCTATTTTACGACATTGGCGGTACAGTTTTTAATTAAAAGAATTTATAAAGAATCTGCTATTTTTGTTTGTTTTTAGAGAGAGAGAGTGTATTGTGGATTCCGGGATGAAATCCGGTATCAAATAATAACAAACGCCAAGAATTAATATAGGAAGTAAATGTATTAAAGTAATAATACAAGCTGGTAATACAGGTTAGTAGTTCCAGGAATGCGGGGTTAGTAGACGAATATATATATATAGTCTTTGATATCGACGTATCGCTGTATGACTTCTTACTGAGTCTAGTGCTCGTTACTGTGAGTCTTGTGCTACCCTCCTCTGTGTGACTGTCTATCTACTCGACCGACTCTACGTTCTTACTACTATTGTCCAACTTGACTTAACGTACTACCGGGTATTCACTGGTAGCAGTATATGTATACCTTGGGTGAGTGCATTTGTGTAAAAATGGGAGACCCTTCAATAGAGAGCGGCTAATAGTGACTGATTTACACCCCTTGATGCGCGTTGTATATAATGAATATCGGTTCACTAATGTGGAATCGAAAAGGCGTGTTTGAATTCCAATCGGTTTCGTTACATTTACTTACGCGCAAATACCCTTTGGAAAGGTATGAATCCATATCTTCTCCCCCAATAAATAGCAGGATAGACTGCGTTCTATAGCTTTTTTGATGTTTATTTTGGTACAATCTGAGAGGAATCAGATATTATATAACAATAATCCCCGAAAATAAATTTATTTTTGGAACTAAAATTTACTTACAATGTTTAATCAATGTTACCCCTGTGCTTTCATGCTTTGTGGCTTGATTCTCTATATTCGCTTTCATATTTGAGGCATGTAACATTATCCATCCTCGCTTTTCTATCATTTCTACGTTTTCAGTAATTTATCAACATTACTAAAATCCACATACAATCAATTATGAAGTAGAAAAACAACAGAATTATGATTGGATAGTGTTGTATATTCAGTCATTCCACATCTTTCAAATTTGTTTCTTCTTTTTACTCTACATTTTCATTGAAGTTCTTGCAGGTTTTCATTGAAATATTCTATATCACAAACAAAACGATGCAGCATCCGGGAGTTGACTTCAAAGGAAAATAGTTATGACAATCGGCTTTTCGGTTCTTCTTTCACTAACAATATTCTGCGAAACTTTTAGGAATTTGATCTGACACATGTTCAATTATTTCTGCTAACTCTGGCACACAGCTGAAGTGCTTCTTTCTGTGAACTGGTTTGAAAATATCTTCTTTATTTTAACGAAAAACTTTCAGAGCACGTTGACAGTCTCGTAACTGAAATGATTCATCTTGAAGCTAAATTGAGCTTTAGAAATAGCTAAGCTAAACAGAGATGTATGCGTGTGTTTTGTTTTTGTATTTCCTCTGCCAAATCTTTCTCCAATTCACTTTCCAAGAAACTGTATCAAAGAGGCTTACAAATCTTTTCAGGTAATTTACTTTTGAAAGTCTTCTAATGTTCTTATACACAATAAGTCTAGTCACATTGTTAACACTGTAAAAATTGTGAAAATGTTCATCATACTTGTTATAGGATATTATATTATTATTATTAACTATTACTAATGGTTTACAAAGAATTGAACTAATAGTTTGGCATTTACTGATAACGTTCTTTAAAACAAAAGACTGTAAAAATCGTACAAATATATATTTAAGTGGGCAACAAATCTGTTTTCCTACTCGTCATGTTCCTACTAACTATTGAAAATATAAATATTTATTCGTTAAATTAAGATCATATAGTTTCTAAAATACAAGATCCAGTTGTGTTTTATTTCTAAGTATTTCCGGAAAAAACATTTTTTAAAATGTGTTTTCACTATACAAAAAGGGTCTTTGAGATTGGGATAGTTCAAGTATTACTGCTATTTATTTGGAACTGAAATTTTACGTTTTTGTCCAATAGTGGCATTTGGACAACAGATACAATTTCGTCAATTCATGAAGAAGTAGAAAAATCAGAAATAGGACTGAAACGATCAGAAGGTTTAGGTTATTTCCAGGCAACTGTTTTAGTGCTTCATTATTTCTCCCTTCTTACTTTCCTATCTTATGGAAAAAACGCTTGATAAAGTACGCCACAAAGAACTGTTTGAACTACTAGGTAAGCTTAATTTATTTAGGAAAGATATTAGAGTAATCCAGAATCTCTTCTGTTAGAAAAGTACCTGCATACGGATAGAAAATGTTATGGGAACTTACCCATAATAATAATGGACTATTCCAGAGATCATAAATACTGCGCCTCAAGGGAGCAGAGTTCAGTCAGTCAGAGTCAGTCCTTTTTGGACGACTCGGCTTGACGGTCGAACTCTCTGCCTCTGAGGCAGAGGGGAACTCTCTGCCTTTGGGCAGAGAGGAACCCGGACGAGGTTCCGCCGAAGGGCGCAGCCTCGTTCGGGGAGGTTGAGCGGCCCGATCCCGTTTATACGGGATCTACGGGCTATTTTTTGGCCGAGCCTACGGGCTCGAGTACCCCACTTTAAACCCGGCCTTGTGCCACATCTGTCCCTCGTGGGGAGGACACTAAATACTTCAGAGTCAGTCCTTTTTGGACGACTCGGCTAGACGGTCGAACTCTCTGCCTCTGAGGCAGAGGGGAACTCTCTGCCTCTGGGCAGAGAGGAACTCGGACGAAGCTCCGCCGAAGGGCAGAGCCTCGTTCGGGGAGGTTGACCGGCCCGATCCCGTTTATGCGGGATCTACGGGCTATTTTTTGGCCGAGCCTGCGGGCTCGGGTACCCCACTTTAAACCCGGCCTTGTGCCACATCTGTCCCTCGTGGGGAGGACACTAAATACTTCAGTCAGCCAGAGTCAGCGTCAGACGATTACTGTAAGACATTAGAATAGTGATACTGGTCAAGACAACATAGTTCTCTCTAACCTAACCTGATTGTTATTACTAACACTTCTACTTCTTTTGTATATATTCTGTTTGTAATATATCTGTGTTATTCTATACCTGTGTTCGAGTTATTCTTCATTGGTTCTACCTTGGACCATCACCGTGGTACAAGGAACCTGGACCATAACAGAAAATGAATTCAGTAAATACACAAAAAGGAAAAGGACGAAAGACAAGGATGTCCCTTCTCACCAAACATATTGAACTTATTGTAAGGCGATCCTAAGAAAATTAGAAGTTCTCCCTAGGAATCATTGTTGCTGGCCACAACCTTAACAGCATAAGATATTTAGATGACACATTGTTGATATTAGACAGAAAAAGTAAACTACGGACACTCCTACTACAGAAAGTAGCCTAAATGCGAACTACAATTTGGGAACATCAAAATCAAGCCAAATGCAAAAAAATCTAAATATCTACCAAATGTTTTAACAGTAGACGAAAAATAGGACAACGAAATCCGAAAACACATTTAATGGCTTCCAAAAGTGAAGAAAGCTTTAAGAAACAGGAACGTTTCGTTAGACACAAAGAAAAGAGTAATGAACTGTAATGTAATACCGGTTCTACTATATGATAATGAATGCTGGACAATCTCATGACAGCGGGGAAAAAAGATTTGCGAAAATAGAAATGTGGTTCTACAAAAGAATACTGAGACACTTATACTTCGAATCAGAAAGAGGCAGTTGAAATTTCTTAGGCACATAATGAGGAAGAGGGGTTTGGAGAATTTGACACTCACAGAACATACAGAAGGCAAGGGAGGTAGATGAAATGAGGAAATGACATAACTAAAGCGCTTGGTTGATAAAATAAGTATTAGGAGCGAAGAACAACTGGAAGAAGTGAACGCCTTTAAATATATTGGCGATACCATCACCAATGATGGAAGCGCTATAAGAGAGGTCAAGTCCAGACTGGCTATGAAAACATTGGAAATGGCAAAACCCAGTGAGATTTGGAGGAGCAAATAAATCAGATTTCCAAGCAAGATGAAGCACTTAGCAATTACCTGCCACTTAAATTATTTTTTTATTCTGACTTGCCACCAATTATATAAGGTCCAAATGTATCTTCTACGTGAATGTTACGTTAGTATTTCCCAGCAAAATGTTACCCAAACAGTCACACTACACCCATCAGTTTGTTGTTTTCCTGTAATGCATGTTGAAGCTACCCTAGGATAACGACAAGGATGTACAGTGATTGCATCACATTCAGGAGAAAGCAAAACTCATCGGACATACCTAACATCTTCCATTCATTCATTGTTCAATTTGAAGACGCATTTGGTGAAGGATATATATTAGCATGGGCGCTTTGACTTGCTTGCGGCTACCCATACTCATACGATACATGGTACGATACTGTGGGTTGTAGCGCATTACTCGAATTCCTGATAATAGACTTTGTGTTGGTATGTGTGCGTGGGTGGAAAACGGACACTACTTTTTAGTATCAATGCTTCTTCATACATATATCTATCTATCTATCTAACTATATATATATATATATATATATATATATATATATATATATATATATATATATATATATATATATATATATATCATTTTAATACCTATACTCGGACGATGTGAAAAAACCCGGATAATAAAATTTGTAAATAAAAATTTATTTGAACAAAACGATATCAGCGAAAAAATATTTAGTAAAAAAGAAAAGACATAAAACATCCGTATTGGTTGAAAATAATCAATCAGCACTGCAATGTCTAGTCAAAAGAAAAGAAATATCGACAGAGTAAATTAAGTAAAACCCTGAAGATCCGATAGGTGAAAGCTTGATAGGTAGGTTCTGGCTCACTAGGTTTTATATATATATATATATATATATATATATATATATATATATATATATATATATATATATATATATATATATATGTACATTTCAAGCGTATGTTTTATTGGATACACGTGTTTTATATAGACACCACGTTTTTTTCTTTTTAATTTCAACATTGTGCATTACGTTTGCTGGCCTACGCACTCGTGAAAAGATTATTAAAAAAATCTGCCCTAAACTGGGTGAGAACCTGCGTCCCTCTATACTGTAGAACCCACCAACTAATCCGGCATGGATTAGACCTCGGAGCAACATTCTATTTAACATTGTAACAAATGTACATTACTCCATTCAGATTTTCTCGAAAGCCCATATCAGTTCGATTTCGAGAGATATAATACACACACACACGCACACGCACACGCACACACACACACACACACACATATATATATATATATATATGTTTCCTGAATAATATCGATAAGTTTTGTCTATCCAGTTTTTATTAACTTTTTGACGATTTCCGAATTCGTTTTTTTTATATAATCGGTAAATTTACCAAAGTTCATATTTATTTATATTTTATTATTCTCGAGTACTTGTGAATGTTGCTACATTCGTTTTCAAGGATTCCGTTTGTGTTTATGTAATAGTTTTTCGTTAATTCCGGAGTTCCTACTCGATACAATTCAAGCTGACATAATTTAAACGCTCACACTGGATATTTTATTTGCATTTTAACTTGAAAACGGACTTAGTAACATTCGACCGTATTCAGTAAAAACAAAATAAGAATAATATGAACTTTGGTAAATTTACCAATTATATAAAACTACTAATTCTAAATTTTAAAAGTTAATAAAAATTGGATAGACAGATCATGTCGGTATTATTCAACCAATCATGTGCGAAGGAATTCTTGCTGCCGAAATACATCTTGTAAGGGCGCGATGGGTAAATTGTCTCCATTTTTTATTTTTTATTTCATACATGCGCATTGTTTGTTGTTTTTTTAATTTTGTCTACTGCACAGTATAGTAGGTCACTTGTATACCCGGTTGCTATTCAGGACACGGAGAGCTGTACTACGAATACTACTACGCAGAGAGATGTGCAAATCATAACAATGGCGTCACCGATATGATCGTTAAATTCACTGGACGACCGAGAGCGCACAGAAACATGGATAAGAACTTTTGCTGCATTTGCTAGAATCAAGATTAATCAATTAGATGGAAGCAGAAGAAAATGAAATAGGATTATTGAAAGACTATAAAGCAAGCATTCAAATTCAAATTCAAAGAAATTTATCATCCAAAATATATAGACTCCAAAAAAGTTCCAATTCATATCCTACCTTTGGTAGTAACCAAATTAAACAAAATGATACAACAAGACATACTAGAAAGAGTAACTGAAGGTGATAGCAATTGGGCGTCACAAATAGTAATTATAAAGAAAGCTAACGGAGATTTAAGGATTTGTGGTGATTACAAGATAGGGGTAAATCACCAAATATGTTCAGGCTCTTTTCTTTTGCGAAAGATCGAAACTGAAAGCCACGAGTTAGCAAAAATGGAACACACTGCAAAAATTGATCTCAAGGCAGCATACAAACAAATAGAAATTGACGAGAAATTCAAGGAAATCACCAAGATAAACACCCCTATAGGATTACTAAGATGGACTCGTCTACCGTTTGGGGTAACGACTTTGAGCCATGTTTTTCAAAAAGCAATTGAAAGAATCTTATTGGGAAAAATAAAAATATATAATAATATCCCAGGACGATATATGTATAGGGGCAAGAACTAAAGAAGAATTAAAATATAAAGCTGAGCAAATTTTAGTGACATTAAAAAAAGGCAGGCATGACTGTAAACAAAGACAAACGTAATTTTGATTGTAGGAAGATATTATATTTAGGATATCAAATATCAAAGGAATGCATATCACCCGACGATAGACTAACAAAGAAAATAACAGAAATAGCTGCTCCAACAAATAAAAAAGAATTAGAAGCCTTTTTGGGGTTAATAAATTTTTATAGTAAATATTTACCAACATATAGCGACATAATAGAGCCTTTTGCAAAATTACGCAAAAAAAAAACAATGAATTTTACTGGACACAAAAGCAAACTATCGCTTTTAAATCAATAAAGAAAATACTGAGAGACAACCCAATAATAAAAGTTTTTGATCCACAAAAAGAAGTAAAGTTAACCACAGGCGCAATTAAAAGACGACTGCTGCTATTCTATCACAAGAAGAAAACCCAATCATTTACATATCAAGAATGTTAACATCAACAGAAACTAACTACCCGAATTTTGAAAAAGAAGCACTAACGATTGTATGGAGCATGGAAAGGGGCACGAAATTTTTGGATAGGAAAAATTCTTATTAAAATCGGTCCACTATCCATTAGAATTCGTATTTATCTCGAGAAAAGAATTGCCAAAATCACACCCTCAAGAATTTTATGATGGGCGATGAAATCATGACATTCGAATTTGACATAGTCTACGTAAAAGAGAACACTATCCCTCACGTAGATGCTTTATCAAGATTACAGTTCAAGAATGAAACAGAAGAAAAAACTAGAAAATGCTGAAGATAAAATAATGCACTGGATAGCAACGGACTTTATTCCTCTAAACAGATTCGAAATAGAAACAAAGCAAGACCCAATATTAAGCGGAATAGTAGCGAGAATAAAAAACATAATATATGGAGCAATTGTTCGTTGGCAGAGCGACGCTTTAAAGAAACGAAGCACGATCTAACCTTAGAAAATAGCATAATATGCAATGGGGATATAATAGTAGCTCCACAAATACTGAGAAGGGACATATTAAAAGGAGTACATGATGACGTGCATTGTGACATAACAACAACACAAGGAAGACTAAAGTTACAATCCTGACGACCAGGATATTCAAAAGATGTAGAGGAATACGTTAAGAGATGCCCAAAACGTGCGGAAATAAAAAGCTTCATGCAAGCAAAAGTTCACTCATGGCCCAAAGAAGTACATGGTTCACGCACATATCAAAGATAGGGGATTGTTCTTTGTATTAGTCGACTCATATTCAGGATGGCCAGATATTGTCGGAGTAAAAGACAGAAAAGCCACCGCAATAAAGCAAGTACGAAGAACTATTTTCACAAGGAATAGAGTACCCCTGACAATAGTCACCGACATTGCACCCGAATTTTGCGATGAGAACTTATGTGCGTGGTTAAAATAGAATGTATGCATCACATACAAGACGCCACCAGATCACCCACAATCTAATGGTATTGCAGAATGTATGGTACGAAGGGTAAAAATGAGATTAAAAGCATTCTCACCACTTAATAAAAGCATAGAAGCGTATCTAAGAAACATGTTAATTAGTTACAGATCTATTCTATATGCGTGAAGAAAACTGAGCCCTTCGGCATTTATGGGAAGACAAAACAGAGCCCCCATAACTATGAACTTTGCAACGAAAGAGAAAGTATGGTATAGAAAGTATATATAGGACATTCCCTCGCTCAATATTTTCGATTTTTTTTAGTATTTGTTACATCCTTCCCATTGCCCATGTTTCAACTATGGAAACAAATGGAAAATATTTTTATTATATTTCAGATTCCTCAAGTTTAATCTGCATAACTTTAAGATGCAATCTGTGTAATAAATCCAATAACTTTAATAAAACATGTTGAAACTACCTACTAATTTAACTCAAGCTTTGTTTTGTCGTTGAAATTAATCTTTTTATTTGCATAATTAGGCTGCAGTTTATTGATGCCCCTCCACATATAGACTCAGCGGTCATCTTATTAAGTACATTGTCCTTGTACCGGATTGGGTACGTTTTTTGCCTTTAGAACCACCTTGGTTATTCGCGGTATATTTTCAACAGAGAGGAGTAATGGATTGCAACTCGGATTGGGGAATCAGAGAACCTAGTTCGAATCCCAGTCGAGCTCATTACATTCACTTACTTGAAGATACCCTTGATATGAATCCATATCTTCTCCCCCACTACAGCTATTGATAAATAGCAGGACAGACTGGGTTCTATAGCTTTGGTCGGTAAACGTTCTAGAATAAGGGAAACTGTGATTCTAACCATCCTGGACAGGGTTAGGCTATCTTGGTAGCTGTCAGTCTATCAAGAGAGACCACTTCTATTGCGGTTGCAGTACATGTGGTGGCCCTGCGAGTTACGGTATTCGTGATCGTTATTTTCGACGAAGTTCTGGAATCATTCATTTGAGTACATGCTGTTATTATGGTATCCTGTTAGTATTCTAGATTGGTTGACCGCATATTCAGCGTATGAATCTTCTTTTCTACCACACCCCAACCATACTCTCCGGAACTGAGACCCAGTTGACTGCAGAGATCACTTTAACACAAGAAACCCAATTGCCGTGTTTCATCAACAAATCTGCCAGGATATTTTTATCTGTAACATGCTGCTTTTTCTCGCTGGCCAATAGTGAACGGGCACACCGTCGTCATAAGGAATGTGCTCAACATCAATATCGTAGAGGGATGCGGTATTTAAACGATATTTTATTGGCATCAAGAATCCCAAAGTATGCAAAGAAAATATAGCACATATTAATCTTCCAGCAAGTAGTATGATATGCAGATGCAAAGCAGAAAGGAACCATACTTACAATATTGGTTAAGCCAAAGTTAGAATGTCAGAACAGACATCGAAACACATTGGAGCAGTCAAATTTTTGGTAGTCTTCCACTGTAAAATTTTCATGATTTTTAATGAATTGTAGCCACGTTTATTTGTCATTCTCTGACAAGATTGGAACAAAACATGGTTTCTGCTGCTTAAAGGCATTCACAAATGTTTTTTTCTGTATCCGCCATGTAAAGAGTGACTATTCGAGCCACTGTCGCCTTTCTATCAGCTTGAAACAGTTTGGTCATTCTTCTTCATCATTTTTAATCAACAACGGACGCCCACCCAAACGATTGATGATTACTCGAATTCTTGTATTTTCCTAACCATTCTCGGTAAACCATGTAAAAATGTGTATGCTAGAAAATCCTAATAGATACACTGTTTTTAAAATACTCAACCCCGCACACCTAGCACCAACGACTATGCCCTATTGAAAGTCTTTTAAAATACCTGTTTTTCCTATAGTCATGTATGAAAGAAACTTCAGGGAGTCATCATAATCATCTTTAATTACATATAACAAATTAAATTGCAGCCAAGTCATTGGCTGATTATGAATTCGCATAAGGAGCACTTGTTTGTGTGTAATTAAGTAGCAATTGAACGTATAGTAAATATTTCAGTGGATATAAAAAATGTATCAGGCGTTTAATATACATATACGTGAGTTTGCGTGTATGTTAAGAAAACTAAAAATATAGGTTTGTGTAGGTAATATTTAAACATTCCAAAAGATACGTCTATATGTATACCAATATAATATCGATTTTATTTTCCTGTACATATGGGCACATAAATTTCGATGCATAAATACATGTATGTATGTATGTATATATATATATATATATATATATATATATATATATATATATATATATATATATATATATATATATATATGTGTGTGTGTGTGTGTGTGTGTGTGTGTGTGTGCGCGCACACGATCAATTTAGATTTAGTTCTTATTCAATTTTAATGTCCACTATCTTGCATAAGATGGGTTTGGAAACAAATCTCTTAGATTAAGTTTTTTACTTAGATAAATATTAAAGTTTTCAATTTAGTTTTATGATTCTCCAAATTTGTTTTTCTTTCTTTAGAAGCCCGAGTATTTCTTCCTAGATTTATTTTTTGGCTAATCGTTGCCATCACGCGAAAATGACTACATCCGCAAATATCTTGCAGGGCTTTCGCTAATCAGATTTAATTGCAAGTAAATTCGCAGGAGGATTAATAGGAAGATAATAAAGAAAATCGATGAGAATGTTTACAAGTTTAATAAAGACTGGTCATGCTAATATTGAGAACTACCACTCACTCATTTTCTCATATATATGTATATATATATATATATATATATATATATATATATATATATATATATATATATATATATATATATATATATATGCGTCTATGTGTATGAGTGTGTGAAGCATATATCTAAATATCAGCCTTTAATTGGTGATCGTTGAATATGGTACCTTTCTCACCTCTCTCTTATTCTCTGCTTCAGTCCATTTCTCTCTTTCTATCTATATTCCGAAACGTGAGTTTGTGTCTATAAATTTGGATTGGATTGCGGTGAAATGGAAATATATCAGACAATTTTTATTATTTTGTTGGGGAGGTTTATTTTTGTTTTCCGATGTTGTGCCTAAGAAAATCTAAACATCTCTCTACAGATCTGTTAGTATATAAATATTTCATAAGTAAGTAAGCTGTAAATTTATTTTTCATATTTACATTTTTAATTTTGTGATTAATTTACATCTTTTGACTAATGATTATTACTAAAAATAAGGAAAAATGTTAAGTAGGACTTTTGCTAACGTGTAAGGAAGCTTCTACAGATAAAGTGTCGCATTGGAGAGTTGGTATTTGCCGATGGTTTATTGCACAAACTGCCGATCCGTTGTTTGTCTCTTCAGTTTTATTTATGGATGAAGTAACATTTGGAAGAGATGGAATAACCGACTTACACAAACCAACATTTTTGGGCGGATCGGAATCGTAACGGAAAATACTGACTAGACACAAACATCAGTTTACAATTAATGTGTGGGCTGGAATTGTAGGTGACTGTCAGGTAAGTTCATATGTTCTCCCAACACGTCTTACAAGAGCTATTTACAGAGACTTTATTTTGAACGCACTTCCAGACCTGCTAGAGGATGTACCCCTGCTAATACGAAGACGTGTGTGGTTAAGGCATGATGGGGCTCGAGCACATTTTAGTCACATTGTTCGCGATGAACTGGCTGACATCTACTATGAAAGATGAACAGGTAGGGAAGGACGGGTTCCATGATCTGCACATTTCTCCGACATCAATCATTTTGATTTTTATCTGTGGGGGCACCGAAAATATATTTTTTATGCAGTAGGCAAAACCATTTGACACTGCGAAACCATTTGACACTGTGAGGGAGTATTTGAAAGTGTCCGCCAGTCATACGTATGTAGAAGCAAACGGGGGACATTTTGAATATTTTTATGAGTTGCTAAGTTGAGGTACAACGATGGCCTTTTGGGCATATGTTTACATCGAAATTTTATCTTGTTTTGGCGCCAGGAACATTCCCCCAAAGAGTTTAAAATTATTTTGCATTGTATATTGAATTGTACATATAACAGCATCTATCATATATTTTAAACTTAACAACTCAAATACGTATTTTCGATACACCATATATATATATATATATATATATATATATATATATATATATATATATATATATATATATATATAATTCAAAATAATAATGTTTTTTACCTATGACTATTGATTTATCTATCCTATTTGATGAACAAAAATTATTTCTCCGAATTTAGCATTGCCAAATAACACCAAACGTATTAGCTGGCTGGTTAAAAATAATATCAACCATTCATCTACTCCATATAAAGTCACAGTTATAAACAGTTATTATTTCTTTTAGATTTCTGATTGAGTTCGCATTAGCTGATATTCTGAGAAAATTCTGTAACTAGATCCCGTTGCCAGTTAATATATTAGATCGGCCATTAAGCTCGTTTTGTGTTTTTCCATAATGCCATGAGGAGCAATTATCACTCAATTTTAAAAGGATAGCTTTTGATGGTATTCTGACAGACGTCATAGCAGAAGTGTCAAATCCGGTAATTGCATAAAGCTGGAAGAAAATAAAGTACATTTTCAGAATTTATAGCTTTTATATTAAGAAAGGAAAATACGACTTAAACGCAAAAGTGTTTAATGGAGGAGGTACTGGTTATAATATGCAGCAAATATGCTATACATATAATCCTGGCGACCTTTTAGCTGAACAGTCCTTGGTCGGACATATAATTTGAGGTTGATTAGATCTGTCTATATTTATGAGATGAAGTATTGTAACTATTTACATTGTCCGGACTGTTGGCTTCATCTTTATCGTCATATTCACGAAGTTTCTGCCGTTGTACACTTCGACCTTCCTCAGGTGACATACGCTGGAATTTCGAACCGAACTCTTTATTTCATCCACTGGGGTATATTATCTACTTCCACGTGCCATGCCTTTTCCGGATATCTCAGTTTCAGTTATTTCCCTTTAGTAACTCAAATCTCCAAGTTTTTGTTCAACTCTGTTGTGGCCAGGTATTGAACTCACAACTCTTTGGTTCAAGTCACAAGTTCGAAATTCCAACGTAGAAGACCAGAGCGTACAGCGGCCGAAACGTCGTGGATATGACAATAAAGATTAGGATAACAGTCGGAACAATGTAAATAGTGTAAATAGAGGTTAGTTACGTTATGATTAATAGTAATATCTGACATTCTATTTGTATATAATTGGTTTTGAGAGTTAAAGGCAAGAATATTGTGTAATAAGATCAAAATTGAAATGCAGTCATAACCAGGCATTAATCTAAGGAAGTTTGTGGTTTTCAATGTTACATTTATTAACATTTTTAATAGAGTTAAATTATTAAATGATAAAAATCATTTTTTTCTATCCTTCTAAAATAGTGTTCAAAATTTTAAAGGAATTACAAAAGTCAGAAGATAATTGGATCATTTTGCCTGCAATCCTAAATGGCTACTGCAGTATTCAACGATAAAAAACAGATTTTGTGCCTGTTTTAATACTTATGCGTAGCATGCAAAATACTGCACATCAATATTACAACAGACTCGTTTCCATTTTATTTGTTTTCATTACCTCAGTTTACATGTCACGTTAAGGATTTTGAACAAGGTAATAGCAATGTGATCCCGCATTTTCAATTTCCTTAATCTATTCCGATCAGGATTTCATGATCGAAATACGTTTTCACAGTTATTTAAAAAGTTAATAATATTACAAACATATTCCAAAGTGTTAGCCGCTAGAGCTAGAATGTATATCTGAATACATGTGGTGAGTGTAATTAACTTTGCTTCTTCTCTACTCGCCTTATTTTCAACTTGCAAAAACAAACAACTGTACGCAAAATCTCTATTCACATACTAATGATAAATACAGACTTTATATCGTGCAGTATTACAAATGTGTGGAAGCTTTAAATAGAAAGCAAACGATGGCATTCCATAGTTTTTGTAACAGCCAGAACACACTTCGTAATGGGCGCATGTTGACTGTCATCATAAAACATAAAAAAACGGAGATTTTTGTATACCAAATGCAAAACTCATAAGTTGAGTTCCAAAGCAGTTGGCTGTAGAACACAAGTTTCCATCTCTAACGCATTTCTTTCTAGCGTTTGCAAGAGTATAATGAAGGAAATGCAGAGTTTCTAGCGTACATGATCAAGGGTGATGAGATCTGGACGCCTCATACTACACACACGAACTATGACCTATGAATAGATTTAAGACAACACGACTTCATACAGCATGGTCACGGTTCATATAGTCAGATACCGTAAAACACTGAATAGATCGAGGAAAGCTGGTCGCCAAAAGAGACCAAGACCTATGTGAAAGGATGCCATTATTATGCACGACATAGCCATGTCACACTCTATACAGTTGGAATGTTTTAGTACATCCACTTTCCATAGTACTAGCATGGTTCCTTTAAATAATCTACTGTTTGCGCCCTTCACAAAAAGATGACATTAGGGTTACTAAAATGCAAGGATTATACCAGTGAATTGGTCCTTCGTTGTTCAAGAATGATTTATATGAAAACGTGCACCGTTGAAAAAGGTGCAACAATGACAAATACCTGAAAAGCTAGAATGATACACCTAGTAACATATGTACAGAATTTTAATCGTATAGAACATTTTATAATTGTTTTCGATCATCCTTATCTAGTTTAATCTAATCATTTGCGCGCACACACAATATGATTACACAGATATCTGATAAAGTGCTTGCAATGTAAATACACTTACATTGGAGAGACTGCCTGAAGTCTAAAAACAGGCATCTGTGAACACAAGATGGACCTAAGTTAGGAAAACCATTTAAACTCACTTGTAATACATAGGAACCTTAATAACTCAAAAACGAAGATTTTGTGGACATAGGTTTTTATTGATTTTGCCCTTGCTTTGGTGTGAGGAACACGCCCCCAATCTTTGTTAATGATTTTTTGATACACACTATATATATATATATATATATATATATATATATATATATATATATGTAGAGAGAGAGAGAGAGAGAGAGAAAAAGAGAGTGAGAGAGAGAGAAAGTGAAAGAGACAGAATATATTTTAGCAGCAAATAAAACGTATTACATTAAATAGATGGACGTTCCATGTTTTATTGTATTTTCCAATTTTTAAATAAGTTGCTGTATATCCGCGCCTGTTGATGTTTCACTATCATTGGCCATATCGTTTATTAATCAAGAACAAAATTATCGTAAGAAAGAAGGTGTTAACTACATCCGGGCATATTTCACCTTTCCATTTCAAATAAAATTATACGTGTATCGTATAAGTGACTACATTACTAGAACAGATTCAAAGTGGAAATGAGTAGACAATTATTTCATCCATCCTCATCATAATTGTCTTTCCGGTCCGAAGAAGTCTTTGCCTTGCAATTCATTATAATTCGAGGTAATTTTCAAAACAGACCTGTTCTGGCGAGAATTTATATTTTTTCAGTGAAGTACAACTGTTCCTGCGCTGGGATGCAATCCCAACCCTATACCCCATTTTATAAAATATTAGCTTGCCGCTAGTCTCCCTGTTTACTAGGGCGGCTAGTCAATTCGTATGGAAGACACCTGCTCGGGCACATTTGTGTTTGTTCAACATCCACAGAGGCCACCTGGGGTTTATATTACAACTATGCTGAGCGGACCTTAGTTACAGGTTCTGTGAGTGAGCTAATTATTTAACATAATCAAGTATGAACAAGGCCATTATGCTCAATACTCGGTCACGATGACTTGTGAGTGTGATAACACAACCATCGACGGCTCACAAATAGTTCCGTCCACCGAGTTTCACTCACAAGGCCACGATCAATAAGTGCTAAGGTTTTCATGCACTTTCCAAGCTCGGGACACTTCCCCAGACCGATAACATTAAGAAGTCATCTTGACAAATTGACTATGGTGAGATTCGAACACGTGTCTCATGGTCGGAAAGCGAACGTTATTTTATACGAATGCATATATAAATATTTTATACACATTCCTCCTAAACGCCAAGGTGTAGCTAACAACTCTGAAGCGGATCGTGGGGAAGTATGCGATCAACATGAAATCTTTTTGGAAAGCTGGTCAATAATCCCCTTTGCAGAATGGGACGGATTATTGGTTTGCATAAATATATTCTTTATCTTAATCCTTCTTCATCTCTGTTCTTTTAATCATTTCACCACAAACAAGGCAATAAAGCCACCAAGACGCAAGATCTATAACATACAACGTATTCTCCATCAACTTCTAGCGATTAGGACTATCTAAATCAGGGTCCCCCAATGTGGGCGCGAGCGCCTCTTTGTCTTCTCTGTTATGGGGAGCGATTAACATATTCGGGGGTGGCATTTATCAATTTCTTTTTTAATTTTCTAAATTTATTCAATATTGGCTACAAAAGGAAATTTCGGAACGCCGTGGGAAGCTATCAACCATTTCTTCATTGCTTTTCCAAATTTCTGTATGGCTGAATGCGTTTCAATACAGTTAGACAGCTTCCGACTAAATTAAGAAACCGCCTTTAAATAACAAAACGAGGAAATCTACCATTCCTTCTAAGCATCATTGAACCTAGAGTGAGAGCCTTAGTCAGTAATCACCAAAGTCAACCTTCGCATTGAAAACATTGAGATAACTTATCAAATATAAGTTGCTTTTTAACTTTTTAATCATTGGTATTTATAATAGAAATGAAAACAATATTAAAATTAGTTTTGTACTAATACCTAATTGTTATTTTGCTATTAAAGTATAATATTCGAAATTTAATTCGACAGAGAAGAGAGAGGGCTTGACAGAATAGTTTGTTCCCAAAGGGTGCACTGATAGAAATCAGTGCCCCCTTTGGGAAAGTTTAGGAAACACTGATCTAATGTTATTAAAATTAATCTTGAAAAATCAGTTTCGATTGATTTCTTACTTTGTTGGCGTGTTTAGCGGTATATCAACTCCTTATGGGTCATTTAATGCCGAAATTTAATTTTCTTGGCAGCATTAGTAATTTATTTTACGAAAATGTTAAGCAATGTCTAGTTCGGTCAGTACCTAGATGGGTGACTGCTTGATGACAATATGAGACTGCCTAAAAATGAGGATTTTCAGTTTGTTTGTTTCGTGGCATATCAACTCCTTATGGATCATTTAATGTCAAAATTTAATTTTCTTGGCAGCATTAGTAATTTCTTTTACGAAAATGTTAAGCAATGTCTAGTTCGGTCAGTACCTAGATGGGTGACTGCTTGATGACAATATGAGACTGCCTAAAAATGAGGATTTTCAGTTTGTTTGTTTCGTGGCATATCAACTCCTTATGGATCATTTAATGTCAAAATTTAATTTTCTTGGCAGCATTAGTAAATTCTTTTACGAAAATGTTAAGCAATGTCTAGTTTAGTCAGTAGCTAGATGGGTGACTGCTTGATGACAATATGAGACTGCCTAAAAATGAGGATTTTCAGTTTGTTTGTTTCGTGGCATATCAACTCCTTATGGATCATTTAATGTCAAAATTTAATTTTCTTGGCAGCATTAGTAATTTCTTTTACGAAAATGTTAAGCAATGTCTAGTTCGGTCAGTACCTAGATGGGTGACTGCTTGATGACAATATGAGACTGCCTAAAAATGAGGATTTTCAGTTTGTTTGTTTCGTGGCATATCAACTCCTTATGGATCATTTAATGTCAAAATTTAATTTTCTTGGCAGCATTAGTAATTTATTTTACGAAAATGTTAAGCAATGTCTAGTTCGGTCAGTACCTAGATGGGTGACTGCTTGATGACAATATGAGACTGCCTAAAAATGAGGATTTTCAGTTTGTTTGTTTCGTGGCATATCAACTCCTTATGGATCATTTAATGTCAAAATTTAATTTTCTTGGCAGCATTAGTAATTTATTTTACGAAAATGTTAAGCAATGTCTAGTTCGGTCAGTACCTAGATGGGTGACTGCTTGATGACAATATGAGACTGCCTAAAAATGAGGATTTTCAGTTTGTTTGTTTCGTGGCATATCAACTCCTTATGGATCATTTAATGTCAAAATTTAATTTTCTTGGCAGCATTAGTAATTTCTTTTACGAAAATGTTAAGCAATGTCTAGTTCGGTCAGTACCTAGATGGGTGACTGCTTGATGACAATATGAGACTGCCTAAAAATGAGGATTTTCAGTTTGTTTGTTTCGTGGCATATCAACTCCTTATGGATCATTTAATGTCAAAATTTAATTTTCTTGGCAGCATTAGTAATTTCTTTTACGAAAATGTTAAGCAATGTCTAGTTCGGTCAGTACCTAGATGGGTGACTGCTTGATGACAATATGAGACTGCCTAAAAATGAGGATTTTCAGTTTGTTTGTTTCGTGGCATATCAACTCCTTATGGATCATTTAATGTCAAAATTTAATTTTCTTGGCAGCATTAGTAAATTCTTTTACGAAAATGTTAAGCAATGTCTAGTTCGGTCAGTACCTAGATGGGTGACTGCTTGATGACAATATGAGACTGCCTAAAAATGAGGATTTTCAGTTTGTTTGTTTCGTGGCATATCAACTCCTTATGGATCATTTAATGTCAAAATTTAATTTTCTTGGCAGCATTAGTAATTTCTTTTACGAAAATGTTAAGCAATGTCTAGTTCGGTCAGTACCTAGATGGGTGACTGCTTGATGACAATATGAGACTGCCTAAAAATGAGGATTTTCAGTTTGTTTGTTTCGTGGCATATCAACTCATTTAATGTCAAAATTTAATTTTCTTGGCAGCATTAGTAATTTCTTTTACAAAAATGTATTGCTGGTAATTTATTTTTTTTAATTTATTGCTTGAATTTTTACTAGAAAAATCTATTTTTATAATGTCATATTGTTTTGACACAAGTTTGGGGATTAACTATTTGCCAATAGCTGGGAACATAACAGGTACTACCAATCCGTGTCAGGGTGGAACAACATCAATTAAGAGATTGTTTCACGCTCCACAAAATCTCTCGATGAGAAGCCTTGTTGTCGGATGTAATTTATCGTCAAATCCAGGACACACTACTTAGTCATGTATAAGTTGTTTACTTAAAGGTGCTAGCTTTGTTAATTTCATAACTTTAGCAAACGTTGTAAAGATTCTGCATACCTGCTTTCTCTCCATATTGACAACACAAGATTCTTTAAATATTTTCATACCGAACAATTCATTTATCTTTTCATTTTTTCCTCAAAATATATATTTCTCTATTTTTGTAAGATTATAAAATAAAGTTATTTTTTTGTTATCATCTTATCAATATTTTCAATATTTTGAGGATTTTTCTAAAATTTCTAAAGTTTTTCTCGGGTTCCAATGTTGCAATATCTTGTTTCTCTCTTGAGCCTATATCTTTCTTATTAGCCGCAGCCATCTTTATCTTTCAAAAAGTAATAAATACGTATATTATTATTATAGAGAATTATTTCTCATATGATGGATAACACTGGTTTGGCATGATAAATTCTAACACTAGAAAAAAAAAACACTGAACATTTAGCATATAAATCAAATATATCCTGAAAAGTTTATACACACAGATATATATATATATATATATATATATATATATGTGTGTGTGTGTGTGTGTGTGTGTGTGTGTGTGTGTGTGTGTGTGTGTGTGTGTGTGTAATTTGTTCCTTTTCTGTTCAACAAAACATGTTTGAAAGAAGGTTTGCAGCCCATATAATTTGTTAATTTGATAACTCTAGCAAACATGAAATCAATGGCAGCAACAGACATTAAACGGCAGCTGGTGTAATTGGATACATATTATACATTAGACAATGCCATTTCCAAAGCAAAATGAGTGGTAATCTAACAAAATGCTGGACAAGATTTGTACTTTGCGGTTTCCTACATGAAAATATAGTTGATGAATAAATAGCTTCTGTAAGAAACCGGTAAATAATATAAACTTAAAGATTTGGTAAATTAATATGCAACTGTTGACTAAAGATTCTTGTATAAGGTGTTGACAACAATAACTCACTATCGTCTTTATATGTGGTTTTTCTCTTATTTGTACATACATATCTATCTATCTATCTATCTATATATATATATATATATATATATATATATATATATATATATATATATATATATACATACATATATATATGTGTGTATATTTCCTATACATGTATTATCTCACATATATATATATACATATATATGTGTGTGTGTGCTGTGTGTTTGTGTGTGTGTTTGTGTGTGTATTATCTCATATATATATGCACACACACACACACACACACACACACAGACACACACACACACACACACATATATATATATATATATATATATATATATATATATATACATGCATACATAGGAAATGCTTTTGAGTCTTTTCTTGGATTGGGTGCTGTAAAGTACCGTATATTTCCGTATATTTATCTTATACCTGGAGTATAAAACAACTGATTATTGATTATATAATGATATTATTGGAAGTGTTGCTACTTACTGTATCATTATGAATTTTAATTAACCGAAATAATAAAATCGATTCTATATTATGTTTTTCCTAGACATATCCCATAAAAAGGAAACCATTGTTTTGTTTATGCTTCATGCTGTAATCTCTTGTGATTACCGATTCTTCTCCTTACTCTTCTTTTTCTAACCAGTTACAAACAGCCTGGTGTACTAATGGCCATTTACTTATACTTCATCGACAATAACAAAATAACGCTAATAATATTATGATAATCTACGATAAAGGTTGCTCTGAACACAATCATAAATCGATGATTACATTTTCTAAGCCAAGCTTGCATAGATACAAGTTGATTTCATGATATCCAATTATTCTTCAAATAGGCGATTTCTTATGAAGTATATGTCGGTTCTTTTTAATCAAACTTATTTGGATGGATACTTGCAGTCTAAATATAACTTATTCACGCACACATTCGGAAGGATTATATCTTTCGACTCGAAAACTGAATGTAAAGAAAATAAATGCGAACGACCTTTTTAAAAGACACTCATCTTCTTTCTATTTTGGTCATGAGAAACGCCAGCTTATAAGATTTATTATTTAAACATACACAAATACACATACACTGATTTCATTTTTTCGCTTTCGGATCTGATATATATATATATATATATATATATATATATATATATATATATATATATATATATATATATATATATATGCATGTTTTATTTAATAATATACACATATTGTGTCTACTTATTTTTATACTGATCTATTCCAGTTGTCAAATCAGTTTCTTGATATTATGATGAAATTCATCAAGGAAGGCGTCATAGCTTTTTCTAACCTAAGTACTTTCAACCTCTTCTAACATCATCATCAGGGTGAAGTGAATGAAATAATTTGCATAAGCCGGGAAATTAACAGTAGCCAGTCGATGGACATATTGTCTATATCTCTAAACTATTTAAATAGTTTAGAGATATAGACAATATGTCAATTGACTGGCTACTGTTTATATATATATATATATATATATATATATATATATATGAGTTAACGCTATATATTTTTATAGAGAGAGAAATTGTATGATAAAATGTGACGCGTTTATATTCCTGTTTGCTGGAAACAACGCCCTCTTATCTACTATTTATCTTACAGATATACATACATGGGTAGATAAAAAAAAAAATATATATATATATATATATATATATATATATATATATATATATAGAGAGAGAGAGAGAGAGAGAGAGAGAGAGAGAGAGAGAGAGATTAATGTGAGTAAAATCTTTTCACTTAGCATCCCAACAAAAGAATTTTGTAAGCTGACCTGTTCGTTCACTCTTCAAGATATATATATATATATATATATATATATATATATATATATATATATATATATATATGTTGTTTGTTTTTAGCATGAAAAAAACTATCGCATTCGAGTATTGACTTCAATATCCACTGTTATATATATATATATATATATATATATATATATATATATATATATATATATAATTATGTAACGGTCGGTCTATACTCAGCAGGTGAAGATTGCATTGTGCATGAAACTCCGAATCGTGATACTGCTGAGTGAAAATTTGTATATTTATTTAAATGTATATGCGATACAGTTTTTGTAGTCTGTCCGACCGATTAACTCGAAATCTAACCAGTATTTCCTATCCAAGTAATATTCAATGAAAACAAATGTGGCAGTTGGTCGAAATGCAAATAGACAAGGCATCAAATAATTCTCTTTTTTAGATTTATGCTATAGTTCACAATTTAAAAAGAAGCGACTTTTTCAGTATATCTCAATGTTTTGCTTTAGTTAAAGTTAAGTACACACCATTGGCTCAAGCGAATACGTAAATATCTACAATGTAACTTAAAATTCTATTTACACTTCTTCCACATTTGAAGATTACTTTTTCTTTGGTAGAAAAAGTTATCTTAAAGAAGAATTTCTTACTGCTCATATATATATATATATATATATATATATATATATATATATATTAAAAAGAAGATAAACCGCAAACGTTTTTATTTGAAATGTGGATATATGGCAGCAATATTCTAACCATGGAGAAATGGTAATTTTATAAATATGTAAGATAGATTAAGGAGAGCAAAATGGTTTAGCATGACACAATGAACCAGCTTTCTTAGCAACAGACCTATCAATATATCCTTAATATAATCTTTTCACTTCATGTCAGCCGCGAATAATAATCCAAGAAGGCCCAACGAGTCACTCTCATAGATGTTGGTATCAGCCATTCTGATGGGAGGTAGAAAGGTGTCTTTCAAGTGTTTAATAGAAAAAGGTTTCATTTTGGATTCGTTGAAGGCATTTCTTGCCCCAGTTAATAACAGATTGTAAGTCATCTTTTAGATCAGCTGCGAGTTTTACCTTGTCGAACTGATCAGTTTTACTATCGAGGCAGGAGTAAATGGTTTTGTCATCCGCATAGACACGAAGCTGAGAACTGGTTAGCAGGAAGTGCATTGATGAAAATTCAAAACAGTACGTTCAATGGGGCCCCTGCATTTCTACAAAAATATCTAGAAGAGTGACCGTTCAGGACAGCTTTCATTTCGCAATTTGATAAGAAAGACTATCAGTACAAAAAACGTCTGGAAATACCATACACTTTCAACTTGTGAATAAGACCGGCATGTTAAACACTGTCAAGCGCTTTCGAGATGTCGAAAGCAGCAGCCCGAGCTTCACCAGTCATATCTAAATCTTTATAGACTCTTCCAGCAATAAGCCTTAGTAAATGACCAAGAGAAGCGAAAGCGTATTGCTATTCAGAAAGAAAGCGCAGCAATTTAAGATGCTTAACCAATTTGGAGTTCATTAGGGCCTCAAATAGTTTGCCAAAATAGGTAGAAATCTAATAGTCCGATAATTCGAAGGATCAGACGGTTCAAATGAGACTGGAACAAAAAGAGAATTTCCAACAATCAGGAAAGTAAAGGGCAGTGAAGCATTTATTGTACAGCTTAGCGACATCAGGAGCCAGTTCGGGAGCACAGGAGAGATAACACAAGGTCCACATGCTTTGTGCGGATCCAGTTTAGAGATGTTAGCAGAAACCGAGAGAATTTACGGGCAAAACAATCTGCTTTATCAGCAAAAGATGTTGACACCTCGAATTCAGAGGGGAGCAATAGAAAACATGCTCTTATTTAATTCACTATTACAGAGTGTCCGGAAGTCACAAGAGCCAAAATTCTTAGAGGCTATACGGTGCCTCACATTCTATGAGGACACGTTTACACTTATTACGTGCTGCCATGAATATGTCTCTGATGTGATAGGAATTATCACGCTGGTAGAGCCGGAAATGTTGATTCCTGTGGGCTATAACTGCAGAACAGGCCGCTGTGAACCATGGAGAAGATCTTGATTTCATCTGGTATTTCCTATAAGGTACAAATTGATGCCGGCTTTGACCCAAGAAGAAAGCTCACTGGAACAATTCTCAAACTTACCATGTAGTTTAATAGCTAATCAAGCTATTTGGAAGGAAAGTCCCACCAGGAATAGGAGGTGCTATAATCTTTACTGAACTTGATGGGTCAAAAGATATTTTAAGGGAAATATTTAACATGTAAAGTAGGAGTAATACTAACGACGGATTTTCAATTTTTGCGGCATAGAAATGACTGATTTCACGATTACAATTAACTATATAGCGTATTTTGTGTATAAGACGAATTTATTTCGGCTTAAAATCATATATATATATATATATATATATATATATATATATATATATATATATATATATATAGAGAGAGAGAGAGAGAGAGAGAGAGAGAGAGAGAGAGAGACAGAGGGCGAAAATCTCATTTGACTGTGTTATTTATAACAGTAGTATCAATATATCAAATGTGAAATGGACATCACCAATCAGAGTGTTTAATACAGGTAACGTCGATAAACGCCTCATCGATACTTCAATTTTCATTGAATCCTTGGCAATGTTTTTTTCTAAATAAGGATATGTGTTATATCGATGCGTCTTATATTCTGAAAAACACTATATATATATATATATATATATATATATATATATATATTGTTTATTTAGGCAACAATCCGTCTCTCATGCACATTTCATGGAATACAACTGACAAGATGCTTTCATTTAGTTTTTTATACAATTTCTCATGTGATCTAATAATTGTTTTCTTTTCAGATGATAAATTATATTGAAACTGTTCAAATATTCTTTTAATCCGAGCTCTTTCGGCTATAAATCTAGCCATTTTGAAGGGTAAATATTGTAACCCTTAAATAAGAAACAAGTTTATTGCGTGTATGTAATTCTATAATGTTTTCATTTTTCAAAACACGGTCATGATATTGTGTCCATGTTCATAGGTGATTTTATTAAGTTGTTTTTATTTGTTTTATTTAAATGACATCTAATTGAGCTATGATCAGAAAGGTGTAGAGTAAGTCTTCATCTCAAACATGTTGTAGTGTGGCCTATATAATTATTTAAATATCATGGTGACCTACCGGACACTATCCGTAACATTCTTGTTGACAACACAAATATATTAGCATCATCTACATGCAAAAAAAGGCTAAAAATAATGGAAGCCTTATTAATAAAAGCAAGAAAAAACACTTAATAATATCACCTATGAACATGGACACAATATTTTAACCGTGTTTTGAAAAATGAAATATATATATATATATATATATATATAGAGAGAGAGAGAGAGAGAGGGAGAGACTGACACTCATTTATGTAGGCATGCAAAGAGACTTATGCACTTATTTTGTGAGTATATATATATATATATATATATATATATATATATATATATATATGTTTGTGTGTGTATATAAATTATTTCTGAATAAATAGGTGTGTGTGTATATGTTTGTTCAGTGTTGTGTATGTATACATGTTATATATTAACTCAGTGAATTTGCGCATATTTTGTTTGTTGCAAACGCACAAATAATTTCTTATTTCTTATCGTATTTTTTTTCTCAGGTCCAGCTGATTATCATTGCGTTAGAATAAGCGGAAAACAAAAGATAAGAAAAAGTGCATTTAAAGAAAACTTCGACGTCGAAATTGTTTGCATAACGATAGACTTTTTCCTCCTTTCATTGCCTCCATTTCCCATTCCTTTCCCTTTTTTTTTTCGTAAAAAAAATAAAACTGTTTTATCTAAGGTTTTGAAAAAGCCACGTATGTTTGCGAAATGAGAATTCTTTACTTGTATCACTTTTCGGAATCAAGTTACGTCTTGACTGTTAATATATATACAACTACTCCAGTATATAAATAAATATGCTGGATGAAATTTTACATATACGTGCGATTTCGTTTCTCCTCTACATTTTATTATATCCGTGTACTCGTGTGGTATAGTGTACAAGTTAGCATTTTAGTCACGCATAACATTGTTATTAGAGTAATGTCAGACTATTGTAATCTTAATAAATATCTCCATTTATGGGCGTAACAATATGTGTTCATTTCCGCTTAATTCAATCGTAATGAGTTCCGAACCTATGGAGACTGATATTTAAGACAAAATATGCATGGTAGAGATCGCTATAAAGTGAAAATCAGTTTCCATTATGTCTGTATATTCACTATAATGCAGACATACTTTCGCTTACATAAATGTAGCTTTCAGTTATATAATAAAAAGTACTCAGTCTGTCACAAGGTCATTATTTTGAAGTGCTATAGTGGACGAGTATATATTCAGCTAAATTTCTAATCTAATGCCACATGATAGACTAGAATATTTATTTTGGTGAACGAAGTCTTTGGAAGAGGTTTAGTCAACTCTTCAGTGTCGCTGTAATATTGCCCGGAAATTCTGCCTTTTGTAATTACTCGCACAATCTTAATTCGTATTAGATCTCTATCATTTCGTGAATTTTCTGGCCATACTTTATACTGTAGTCTGTGATCCATGTCAGGTAATAACAAAGACCTGGATCGAATTTAATGTCCATCAGGAACCTTTGATCTAAGAGTAGGTCATCTGTAGTACTCTCAATATGTATTAAAGTAAACGTTCCACTGTTTCACAAGAGCACATCAAAAGTTAGGTAACTCAGAGCGTTGACCTAGAAGGTACCCTCATAGCCTCCAAGTGCAGAATCGAGCCTCTAATTACGCCGATAGTTAACCTATTTGAACTTGAGGACAGACACACAATACACCCGCATAACTCGTATATAATCGCACAGAAGAAGAGGGCAGATTCCATGACAAAACATGCAAGCAGAGGATCAAACGTTACAAGAAAGTCTCCCAAACCCCATACTCTGCGCGTGGCCAAGTGATTTGAACGTTTGCGTTCAGACCACGAGACAAGCTTCAAATCTCACTATAGTCGATTTGTTAGAAAAGTGTCTTTTTGACGATATCGATCTGTGGAGGCGATCCCAGTATGCGACCAGGAAAATCATAACATACTTCTCCCAAGTATTTTGAGTGAGATTAAGTAGATGGAAGTGTTTGGAAATCGTCAATGGTTGTGCAAGCACGAAGTAAAAAGTCATCGGGGCTGAGTTTTAAGCCTTCTGGTGTTGTACAAATCGCTGATCATGCCATAGTTGGCGCTCTATCACAGAAACTAACTAATGTCAGCTCAGCGTAGTAGCTATTTAAACCACAGGTGGGTTCTTGTATCTGAGCCTGCAATAGGGATCGGCTAGCGGCTCCAGCAGATGGGAGAGGTCGGAAAACGAGTAGCCAGTCATATATATATATATATATATATATATATATATATATATATATATATATATATATATATTTGTCATCCACAGACAGACTGTTTCGCAGCTCATCAGTGTGGCTAGACGTCCGGTTGCCTCTAGCTAGGATCGAAACCCGACTGAATTTGCGTCAGTCCGAACTTCTCCCACTAAGCCGTCAGCGTACGGTACGGGATGAAGGTGTATTTTAGCGTGTTTATTTTTAGATTCGGATAAACACACAGTGACTGAGAGTGACTCATAGTCAAAAAGGGAAAATGTCAGAAAGGGCCTCCCGTTCTAAAAATGCAACTACAAAACCACTGAACAAAAGGGATTTATCAAAGAAACAGTTTTTCATATTATATTTTCCTTGCCATAAACGACAGATAAAACCAGTTACCCGCTTGATTTTTCCTTTTATTCCTGACTTAAGCGGTAGCAATTGGTAATCTAATAAATATTTACAAACGTTTTGGAAAAATAAAAGCGAAGCCGGTTAAAGTAAAAAATATTCTTTCTGAAAACCTACATGTAAGTAAAACAATAGGTGTTTTTCCAAATATTATTATTATTCTCTCTATATATATGTGTGTGTGTATAATTGATTGTCTACTCGCTTTCCATTCTCATCTGCTAGAGACGCGAGCTCACCCCTCTTGCAGATAAATAGATATTTTATACACATTTTTAAATACCATCTGCTCTAGTTAAATATATTTTTATCATGCAATTTGTTACTTTTGTATAATAATAGTTTCGAATCTTCTAAGTCTCTCCTTGTAATGAATGCTGCAATCTATTTTAATACATATATTAAAATATTAATGTATACGACACATTTTAGTAGTATTTGGTGCTAAAATTGGTCACATGGTAAGAGTTATATTTTGCTTGCTATTATGTGATGATCACTATGTGTTCGTATTGAGATATATATGTATCCGTATATCCGTGCTCGTGTGTGTGTGTGTGTATGCACATATTTTTATATATCGTAGCCCTTCGCTACTCCAATCACGTCATCATAGCTGACGCAATATTTTCGTCAATATTTTCGTCAAAAGCTTGGCCTTTCTTTCATACGTTACCCCACTCCCTTCAATTCAGTATAGCAAGTCTTTTTAGATTTATAATAAACCTAATTTCTCTTTAGTTGTTCAAGTATTACTGACTTTGTCTGGATACTTTTCGGGAACATTTGATACTTTTTATACTTCGTTGCAACTCGGGATTTATTTCCATTAGATTTGGAGTCCATAGCAAGCCAAGTTGATGTTATTATACGCCCTTGTCATAGACACAGGCTGTTTTTCACCGCTCGAGGAGTGCACCCTTGTCCAGGATGAATCAACACAGGTTCTGTATTAAGTTACAGTCCTCATTGTTTGTTTGCCAACTGGGCGCTAGTTGGAAACTTCCCTTTTCCTGCTTCTATGCAGTTATTTTCTTCCAGTTTCACTTCTCCTGGTGTTATTACTTCTAGCATTCTCGGACTCCCTGATTTTAATGCTGCTCCCCAGTCCCTTTTACTTCCGGTATTTTCTGACATGCGTAATTCGTCAATCCATTGGCTAGACTCTCTATGATCATCTATTCATCCTGTTGACTTCTATTCTTTGCCATAATTTCCGTTATTTCCTGTCTTCATTTGTCTTTGGTCAAACCAGAAGCTCTTTCGATGGCTCGTCATTTCGTTCCAGTGATCATTATGCCTCGCCGTTCATTGGTTAATTCCTGCAGCCGACAAATTCACCCGATGGCTACTTTTCTTTGCTCGAGCTTCTGTTAATTCATGCAACCAGATATTCATCCTGACATCAATTATCTTTGGTCAACCTGATGTCTATTCGATGCCCTGTCACTTCCATACAATGACCATCATACCTCGCCTTTTATTGGTTAACTCCTGCGGCCAACACATTCATCCCAATGTCCACTTTTTCCTATGGTAAATTTGGTTAAATCTTGCAGTCAGTTATTCCTCCGGACATCTCTCGGCTTGGGTCGAACCGAAAGCTTATTCAACGTTCCAGCGACCATCATATCTTGCCGTTCATTGGTTAATTCTTGCGGTCAACATATCCATATCTGCAGTAATTCCAGATAATTCTGGCGACCAGTTATTTTCTTCTGACATCATTCATCTATGTTTGAACAAGAAGTTTGTACGACGGCCAGCCACTTCACCTCATCGTATAGTATATCTTGCCATTCATGGTTTTAATCTTGTGGCCAGCTACTCGTCCTCTCATCAGCCCAGCTACTCGTCCTGTCATCAGCCCAACTTATCCTTTCGGAATCGATGTGTCCGAATTTCTGTCAACTTTTCTTTAACTGTGACTAAGGCGAATTCTGCCTTTTCGTGTCTAAACATAAAGACAGAATTTGCCTTAGTCACAAGGCCACCACGACTTAGACGAATTTCTACAAACTTTTTACTTTGCAAACTTTGTTCATTTACAGTCTACCTCTTTTAGACGACTATACTGACTGAATTAACAACTTCAGTTTTTCTCGTCGAACCAGGAGACATATTTTCCAAGTTCAACTATTCCGGTCAGTATCCCTTTTTCTTTACATCATCCAACTGTTCAATTTCCGGTGTAGTCAATACTGATTTGTTTAATTATGATCTCAGCTATTTTTATATGAATTTGGTCAGTCCACATTATAAAGCGTATTCCAATAACTTGGATTGATTTTAAACGTGAATTAAGTTTAAGGATCTAATGATTTTTTTCTTTTTCTTTCAGATTTAACAACTTTTGTTTTTGTCAATTTCAATCATGGAAAGATTAACAATCAAACAACGTGTTAAGTCTATTACGAAAATGGACGTTTAAACAGAAATGAATTTCGCTCACTTCGCGATTTTTTAATCAACATAATCGACCAACCGAGAGTGCAATTGGAAACGATGTAACGTTGTTGTTGAAAGTTTCAGTTCCTGCGCGCGATGACGAATAGAGGTGTTTAGCTTTTCGGCCACATTCTCGTGCACTGCAGCAATGTTTTCAGCTGAACGGCGTAAATGAGCACGCAATGGTGTTTTCACATCTGCCGCCAACCCAGTTTGTTTGAATTTACGAGCAATTTTTCCAATTGCACTCTCGGTTGGTCGATTATGCTGACCAAAAAATCGCGAAGTGCGCGAAATGCATTTCTGCTTGAACGTCCATTTTCGTAATAGGCTTCCATAACTTTAACACGTTGTTTGATTGTTAACGTTTCCATGGTTGAAATTTCAAAAGTCTTAAGTTGTTAAATCTGAAAGAAAAAAAATCGTTAGACGCTTAAAGTTAATTCACATAATATCGGTCCAAGTTATTGGAACGCCATTTACATGTACACATTTTTATTATTTCGTACATGAACTTTGTTAACCTCCATTTTACACGTACTCCTTTGTATTATTCCATGTATTAATTTTGTCAACCTAATTTTTGCAGGTACACCTTTCTATAATTACATACTTGAAGTTTTGTACTAATCCAAATATGAGCTTTCAGTATTGTTCAATTTCTACATGGATCCTGTTATCATTCATATTTGTACATTAACTTTTTTATTTGTGAAATTTTATGTTTGAAACTCTACTTCGGAAACTTACATGAAACTCTGTTACATCTTTGTGCCAAATGGGATCATTTGTTTATTCGTCTTAAGTTTAAGTTCACAGGAACACTTGTCTAAATCCAGTATTTATTTTATTTCTATTCGTAAAATTTTGTAAATAAATTTTTCATGATTTTCAAATATCCTCGTTCTGTTGTCCATTTCGTTTCACCTGTCAGGTTTCACCTGTCAGGTTTCACCTGTCAGGTTTCACGTCTTTAAATGTTAGCCGGCCTCATGTGATTATCATTATTTGGGCGCACAGGCCATTTTATATCACGTCCCCTCCAGAGGGTCCACTACATATATGACTTAAACTTATTTCATACTTTTAGTTCATTATATGTACCAACCTAAATGTAGGAAATACAAGTAAACGCAATGACTATCTCATTTGCTTTTCTTATACAATCCACATGATGACTATATGCCTGTTTCTATCTTTCTTTCTGTGAACTGTTCACGAAATCTTGAAAACAGGTCTAATACTTGGTACAGAAATACATACAATTATATATAATCCTTAACAAGGAAGGCTTACGCCCAACCACCGAAGTTTAGCAACGCTGAGCCTGGTTAGTACTTAGATGGGTGACCGTTTGGGAATACCAGGTGCTGTTAGCTTGGATGTACTGGTGGTTTAATAGACAACGGCTCGAAATTGTTAATCAGAGAGCCGAGTTCCAATTCCAGTCGGGTTCGTTATATTCACTTACGCGCAAATACCCGTGGAAAATGTATGAATCCCCCTCTTCTCCACGCACCCAGCTATGGCTGAATTAGTAAAATGTATATCACTAAACCATTATTATCTCTAAAGATTTACAAGCTATAAAATATTTTCTGGCTTTAAATAACCGCCAAAGAGTTAATAAGCCGTAAAGAAAGAATCAATCAATTAATATAATCCTTAACAATTTGAATTACGAACAAGATCGTAATGTACTGACATTTTTTGGAAATTAAAAATATGACTAGCATTCAGCAAATTATACACGAATTGCAATAGCACAACCGAAATCTTTTAAAATTTTCACTTGTTTGTTGATAAATTACATTTTATAATTAAATATAAATTGATTAAAGTAACAGTATTTTATATTTTTTAATCCCTTTGTATCTGGTTTTAAGGTTTTGACCAGGGGTGTATATAAATATATAGTTTCTGTCTATATATGCGACATAGATATATTATCTTTTTTCTGGCCTTGTATTTTGGTGCTAGAGTCTAATAGAAATACCATGAAAAATATAAATCTTGGGATTGCTTGTCTCTTTATTTATTTCTGCAAGAAAACCAATGGAATTAATCCGACCACGTGGAAAGGATGGGCCGCTATCATTTTCCAAGGACACTCCTATTCAGAGACGTCATCCCTGCCGGAGAATTCGGGCTCCATTGAAGAGATACAAGCACACGTTCAATAGGACTGTTATCTCCTGTGCATTCAACTACCATTAGCTGGAAATAGAGACAGTCGAGAAGTCGACATTGACGTGAAAAATCTATCAGGCAACCTTCCGCGTAGAAGAAAAAACTCAACAGAAAAAGAAAAGTAAAAGAGACAATTATGCAAGGCTGGTAGCTTTGCAGACGATGTTGAAAAACAAGATTTTCCGGTGTTGACCTCACAAAACACCTGAAAGCCTGCTTAGTTCCAAAATCAAAACATGCATATAGATACAGAGTGCGATAGATAAATTGTTGTCTAACTTACGCATAAATAAAAATAACACTGATATCAGATTTTAACAGATATATTTACCAAAATTACACAAAAATATCTTAAATACGGATTAAATCGCCATTGATTTCAATCACGGCCTCCAGACGACTTCGGAATCTCCTTGAACTCTTCTGGACTGTATCCTTGGTTAAGGTGATGAATGCTTCCATAATACTTGCCTTCAGTTCATATTGTTGGTATATATTCATATGTTGGTATATAATTATAATTTAAGCTCTACTTCTGTATGGAGCACTGTTTTAAAAAAATAATAATACTAAAGAACACCGGATAATTTACCTAACGTGTTCTTTCCTATTTTTCTACATACCTGCACACACACACACACACACACACACACACACACACACACACACATATATATATATATATATATATATATAATAAAAAATACTTAAACGCTAATATTCCATGGTCATAATTTATTCCATTGGAATTGTAAATACGATCCAATTCATCAGACCTACAAATTCAAAAAGAAAACAGAAAAAAAACATCTCCGGGAATAAAAAAATAAAATTTAGTGAGAGTGTATGTATGAGAGTGTGGAGAGAATGCTAGAGTGAAAGAAATCCAAAGGGAGGGGTAACAGACGAGAGAAGAATAGGAAGGTCTAAAGATGAAGGGGGGATTAAAATTTAACAGAGAGAAGTTTTAAAAAGGGGAGGCAAAGACGGTTAAGTGAGAAAAATATACATATTTTCAAAAGTCTGATACACCAAAGATACACCGGAAGAGTGTATCTATTTCTTGGTGACATACAATAGACGAATATATATATATATATATATATATATATATATATATATATATATATATATATAATTTTATTATGAAATGGTTTAAATCCGACCTATTTTAATTTTGTTTTGTTTAAACGTTATCTTGGATACTCATATTCGAGTAAAATGTTCTGTTTATTTAATTAAACAGTATTTTTTATTCAGTTACATTTTCCGGCTTGAATATTCGAGAGATGTTCAGAAAATATGCATCCTCCGGCAGGATTTGAACCTGCATCTCCACGTCATATGTAATGGCGATTCTCCATAAGGGGATGCAGGTTTAAATACTTTCGAGAATAACTAAACGAGGAAGTTTGCATTATTTAAATGGGTCAATAGAATCTTACCGATGTGTGACATTCTCCGAATCAGACATCTCTATCCAAATATTTTTGGCATTAAAAAGAAATGAATAAAACACCAAAAGTAAAATGGAAAATAATAAATAGAACAAGAACTTGTAAAACCTGCGATGACTCATGCCCTTTATGCCTACATGAAAAACTACACATTATTAAGTTTCTAAATAATGAAAATTTATTAAACCATAGTCATGAGTTAACGGGTTTTTGCTGACATCAACAAATTTTCGGATTAAATAATTAGCTTAAAAAAAAAATAAAATTTCATAGTCTTATAAAAGGCTTAAAAGCTTAACCCAATCATAAAATTGAAAAACCCCTTATGAAGTCGTCAAAAAAACAAATTGTAGTTCAGCGTGACGCGTTCATATATGAAACAGCCATTTGGAAAAAGTAAAAAATAAATAAATAGATAAAATAAAATAAATTCTCTAGACACTTCACGACATATCATGGTGCCAAAAGCTACCTATCGCCGTGACTGACCAGACGATATGCGTACATGAATGCCATCATCTGCTTTGAAATAGATACCCGACCCTACCTCGGCTTGACCTCTTTCCGAAGGTGACTGAGATGTAGATAAAAATTAACTGTTAGACCCCTTATCAAAATGATCGCCCCAGCTGTTTCCATAGTAATTAATTTTGCGAACGAACATGCTTATAAAGATGTGTAAATTTCAAGATTGGTTATTTCTAAATTTTCGCTTGAGGATGAAATAGGGCTTGATACCTTAATTCAATTTAATTTTAATAATTATATTGAGGGTTTCGGTTCTCGTTTTTGAAACATGAGAAATCTTATGTAGCGAAGGAATCATATTTCTTTAAAAATAATTATAACACACACACACACACACACACACACACATATATACACATATATATATATATATATATATATATATATATATATATATATATATATATATATATATATATATATCCCTAATCAGGAACCCCTTCCAGCACCACAAAATCCAGATAAAATTTGTGTCTGTGTGTATTTAGTTGGTTTTTGATGCAGTTTTCTATTTCAGTTGAAATATTAAAATAGCATTTAATAACTCAAGTTCATCCCCAACAGTTAAACAAACCTCAACCATACTTATATAATCTGTTTACATAAAGGATACAGACACATGCACAAACGCACACATTTATACGAGGGTGTTTCAATAAGTCTCTAGGCTGACATATTGTTATTAACTGTACGTTGATCTGTAGTTTTCATTTCAAGCTATAATATATACATGTATGATTAAAATTCATCATTGAATAAACATTATTAGACTCGAAAAATTTTGATCTTTCACACCGGAAGTAAAGTCAGCAGGGAGAAATAATTAGATCATTTGTCTTCCAGATAATAGCAGTAATATCGCTGTTATATCTGCTGTTGGCCCTGGCAAGCAGAGAAGGAAAAATTGATCCAGAGTTGGATTTCTTTGTAAATATACTTTCTTCTTCTTGTAACTGTAAACGACACTAAAATTAAGCTATATGGAGATGTTATAGTTTAAATAACAAATAGAACTTACTAGCCAATGCCTAACCGGCATTGAATTCAATGTTGTTATACACCTAGACGGGAGGTCAACCAGGGCTAGAGGGCCCAGTCAGTCCAGGTATTGAAGCCGCGGCTGTAGGAAGAAGTGGTAGATTCATACCTTTCTCAATGACATTTGTGCAAAAGTAAACGCAATTTCTTCAGACGGAATATGAACTCAGTTTTGAATTCGCGTGGACAACAGCTATGTGCACATACATTTATAGATATAGAAGGTTATATTTGTTGGAGGATTGCAAATAATCAATAAGCCCTGAAACAAACACACATTAATATGTACAGAAAACCATTTGTGTCAAAACATGTGTAGAATTATTTTTTCATTTCTATTCCTTATGTTTTTTTACATGGTAAATCTAAGGATTTTGCGACAAACTGAAGGAAAAATTGTCATTTTTTAAATGGTGTAATGGTTAGCAAGCTGTTCTTGCTAAAACTGTTGCAACTGAATAGTGAGTTTGATCCTCTCTAGGTGCCCCATACTTTTGGCCATGTGCCACATCTAAGGCTCGCTTAGAAAATCAATACAATCTGGTCCAAAAGTCTTGTTACCCCTACCAAAAAGTAATGAGAACAATAGAACTACATGTAATGCTGTAATACAAAACACATGTACTGGATTAAGTTTATTCACTATAACACATTGAGAAAGTCTGTATGAACACCATGAATTTTGTTGTAAAAGTGCCATGTCCTGTGTGATATTTTACGAAGATCTACTTTGGTGATCACTGCAAAGGCTGTCCAAACGGCGTCCTTCAACTGATAGGTATTCTGATATCGTTTCTTTGAAAATCTCTTCTTGATAATACACTACAGAGCGTTGAATTAGAAAATTATGTTATGTAGGAGTGACAATACTTTTGGACCAACCTGTACATTAGGCTAACTTAAAGTCAAGATAAATTATGGTGGAATCTAAATGATGTAACTAAAAAAAAACGTGTCTATGAATGTAAAATATCTTATACATGATTATTTCACAAATGCATTAGGTATATATCGAAATATGTTCAGTCACAAATTCGATATAAAGAATGTCACATTTATTAATAGAGAACGTAACTTAAACAGAAAATTCTTTAGAGTGTTGGTATCATAACTTACCAAAATATAAATCTGTGCCCCAGATTTTTTCAAAGATCTCCTTTCCTAGGAGAAATAAATTCTTTCTGAAGTCAACATGCATGAATATAAAAAATTTTTAAATTAAAAAAAAATTAAAAACATTTTATTATTTAAAATATTGAATATACAAATTAAACTGAAATAATATAAATAATAATTACATTATAAAGAATTCAGCAACAATAACACTTCCTCACTATCACTTATTCGAAATTAAATTACATCACTTAGTATCCATAGTTTACCTTGACTTTCAGTTAGCCTGATGTATATCTATGAGTGTTCTTAAATTTAAAATTCTGAAAAACTAACGATATCTTTACCTCAGTTTATAAATACTTGCTGCAAAATAAAATCCTTACATTTAGTCTTGATAAATTCACCTCAGCTAAGTTAAGTTTTCCTTTTGTCTTTATGTGTGTGAGAGAGAGAAAGAGAGATAATCTCTGGTTAATCCAATGTCTACTGTGTCGAGGCTACCAAAAGGGAAGGCCTGCTTGATTGTGACGTGATGTCGCGAATATAACCCATGAGGTTAGCGAGACAGGCAGTAATGTAGATCATGAATGATTGTAAACCAAAAAAAGTTGTTTAAAATTACATTTAATAACGAAAGAAACAGGGTTGGATTTTATACTGAACTTTATTTAATGTACATTAAAAAAAAAAAATAATAATAATAAAAAAATTGTTGCTGAATGTTGCATTGAAGTCATCCGGATGAGTGTTTTCCCCTAAAATTAATTTTCTTTTTTTATGCGACCCTCCCAGTTCTTAGTCTCACTCCTGCCAGTACTATCCACCTTCTGGTGTTCTATAAGTTTGTTGTGGAGTTCATATACTACAACTTTTTCAAACTGCCTGAGGAGATCTAGTGATCAAAACCTGGGTAGCATGGTTGTGAGATATTTCTTTCCCAAGTATCTCACTCTGCATTTTATGTTTTATAGTTTGCATCGAGCACACACACACACACACACACACACACACACACACACACACACACACACACACACACACACACACATATATATATATTTTGAATTGGACAAAGTCCGACAATTTATTTAAAGACATTTATGATATGTTTAACGTTCTTTTTATAGATACAAGTATTTAAGCAAATTGCTTAAATACTTGTATCTATAAAAAGAACGTTAAACATATCATAAATGTCTTTAAATATATATATATATATATATGAAACAAATAAATCAAATACAAGCAAGCAAATAAATTAGATATAAACAATAAATAGATTTAAAAATAAAAAAATATTATTTAAAAATATGTTACATATATAGAAATTAGTTGAATGTTTGTAGTTTTTTTTTATTTTGCTTAAATTCTTAATAGTAATTTTATTAATTTCCTTAGAATGGAAATTATTTAAGACAGTATTTATAGGACTCCAGATAAACTTTCTTTCTATTTTTCTATACTGTGACCTTCATCATAAGTGTCATCATTAAAAAGGGGGTCATAATCTGCCAAAACATTCAATGTCATGTGCATAGGTAATTTCCTTTGATTTACTGAATGAACAAAAGAATAATTTTTTATCAGTTTACCAATGACTACATAATTATATAGAACAAAAATTTTAGTTGTATCATTAGGATATAAAAGAGAACATCTATTAATCTCCTGAGAATAGCTGTTTATTTCAGGTATTTCTTCCATATTATCTCTTCCAGATATTAAATTTTTGCAACTATTTTATTTAATTTTCTTAAAAACAGCAATAACCTACTAAGAATAGTGTAACAGGAAGAACATCTCTGCATTTATTAACGTCATCCTCTTTAATATCAATTCTTAATTTATACATATCTAACGTTTGGCCCTCTGTCACTTCATCCCATTCTTGTAAATTTGAATCAATTTTAATATAGTGTTGATTAAGTAGTAAGCTCAATTTTAAAGCTGATAGCATTCTGATTTTTTTCACACTCAAAAACTTGCCATATTGAGATATTATACTGATCCCCCTTAATTCGCGAAACCTTGCCTCGAGGGGATCAGTTTGAAATTTTCCAGGTAATATGTATAGAATTTTCAATTCTTCTATGCAATACTTGGTCAGTTCTAAAGCAGTAAAAGTTTCTTTCTTTTAATTTGCTATTTCTTCCAGAAATGCTATTCCAAGATTCTAATCAATCAGAGAAAACAGAGAGAAATCTAAGATTTTCTTCATTTACTCTAAGTGGATTAAAATAATTATTTCTAAGCCAACAACCTTCATTTGTTTTTTTTACATTTAGTATTGTCTACCAGGCATAAAATATGTTCATATATATTCTGCAACTTCAGCAAAATTCCTAAGTTCAATAATCCCATTAAAAATCTGCAGAACTAAATTAACATTTTACGCTTAGAGATTAATAGGAGAAAGTGTCTTTGAGGTGAAATTATAACAATATTTCAAAATTGACTGAGATTCTTGAGCATGATGTTTGTGTAAGTTATAAAGTACTATCTATTTCATGATTTCTATTATGAGAAAATTTTGGGAACAGCATGCATTTACTTGGATCTTTTTGACCAAGTCAAATGTTTCTAATGCATTTTAATATATGGACTGATTTAAATAGGAAGAAAAGAGGTTTAGACTTCATAACTGGGTGAGGATATGCAATTGAAAGCTTTGGTAGACTACAAAAGAAAGATATAGCTATTTTATTTATAGCAATTATTATCTATTATGATTTATAATAATTAAAAGCCTGTCTCTTCTAAACCAATTATTATACATTTAACTATGTCAAATAAATTCTCAGCTTGAAGATATTTTGTTGGCATAACCTGCACAACACCCTTTTGTTGTGTAAATACACTGCTAAGGATAAATACAAAATCACTTGTTGCAGCTTCATTGCTGTTGTCAGTTAAACCAAAAATATTACCGCCACCCTTATAACCAAAATAAAGTTTTAAATGAACTTCATCAACAAGTAAAGATATTGTGGTGTCTTTCTGTACTAGTAACTTAAATTCATTTTTAATATACATCAGAAAGTTGTTATGTTGTTCAATCAAAGATTCATAAATGTTGATAGGGTTAGTCTTTTAATAGTTGAATATAGAGGTAAAATTATACTTATGCTGTCTCTTAACAACCTCTAACATTTAGGGGAGCAGTTTTAAAACAATGACGAAAATATCATCATTTCTGTTGAATAATCATACTTATTCTGTGTCGTGGATTTAGCTGTTCATATATAAATTATATCAAATGAAAATGTTCGTTTGATTCTTTTTACACCAATAGTAGAAACGACATTACCAATTTTAATATAGAAATCACATTTTAAGGTTTGGATTGCTGTTGTTCTGTGTATATTTTCTTCATGTTTTCCATCAGAATTTCAAGAGTATTTTGATCTGTTACATGTTTAGGAATCTTATAATCTCCAATTATATTCATTTCCAAATCATCTCTACAAAATACATCTACTGCAAAATCAGATTCAACTACAACCGACAGATTGATTTTGGGATATGGGGATTTGATGATGATACTAAGTGTCACTTGCTGCCTAACAACACTCCAGTAATTTCTACCAAGAAAATTTAATTTCCCTTGTAGATCATTAATATTATTGAATTTATTTTGCTGTTTGCATGCTAAGACATCAGTAATACTTTGATTTAAAGCACTTTTAAGGTCCAAATTTTTCTGTTGAATTTTCTTACAATCTGGTGACTCTCTACAGGAGGTCATTGGAAATAAATACATGGGGCAGTTTGGTAGAATTCTAAGGATAGCACCAGCATGAAGATATGTTTTCTGAAGTTCAACTGCAATTGTGGCTCCAGTTTTTCGTCAAAGGCTGACAATCCTCTCCTTATGACTTTGGGTTGAAAATGTCGTTTACATACCTAAAAGGATTTTTAAAACCAGACCTATTTTAAATTCTGTTCTGACATTTTTAAGGAACATCATTTAATTTATTAATTCAATAAAAATTATTAGTGAGGAAGCTATTTTAAAAATGTTTTTACAATTTGAAACAGAAAATTAGCTGCATTCTTAAAATGAATTAGTGTTCTGAAAATTTTAAGGAATATAATATATTAATTCAATAAAAAGAATATTAGCTGCATTCTTAAAATTAATAAAATAATGAAGCTATATAAAAATAAACAGAATTTTTAATGATTACACATTTTTAAAATTAAAATAATAAAAAACGTTTTTAAGAATACAATTCAAAAAACTGTTAGAATTATTTTTTATGTCAGTAGAAATCTTTCTTTATGAATTTATATTGACAATTTATTTAAAGTTTATGTAGAACAAATGACGTTTTTAGGTTTAAAAGATCTCACTAGATCTATTGTAACTTTCTTTTCTTAATATGGTGTGAATTACAAATAAAATAATATGTTGAAAATTACAATTAAAATAATTTAATTAGATTTACTTGCCTGTTAAATTTATTGGGTGTAAAATCCATTCTTTTGATTGAATGTGTCCAAATATTAGATAATGTTTGTCTTTCAGAAAATAAAACATATGGACATTTGGTCCATTATTGTAATTTCCAGTGAGGTACAACATATCTATAAGGCAGTGCTTTTTTTATAAATTGATTTAATATTTAAAAGAAAAAAAAAACAAATAGAAAAATAATTTAAGACCCGTGTAAGTTTGATGACTAACAACAATCTTTAAAATTCTTATTGATTTATCTTTTCATGCTAGTACATCTGTAACTTAATTTTACTGTATTTCTATTAAACATCTTGTGTAACACAGAACTCTTAGGGAAGTGATTATCAAGCAACTTGAAAAACATCTTTAGACTAAACGGGGTGTATGAAAAGGCGTTGAAAGTGGAGTGGCATAAAACTAAATTGGAATTCAGACCTCAAATTCGCCAACAAATGAGAAAAGAAAAGAGACAAAGAAACATTATTTGGTTTACCGCCCCCCCCCCACACACACACGTACACACACGCCATTTTTGTTTAATGTTTAATTAGGTTTTTTTTTAATAATGTAGTGGAAAATGCCATAATACCATTTCTAAACATAGATCTCTGGTTGGGACCCTGAAGGAAATGTATATACAACATAAATCAAAGGAAAGGAAAGGAAAGAAAACAACAACAACAGCAACAGCAGCAGCAGCAGCAGCAGCAGCAACAACAACAACAACAACAACAACAACAACAACAACAACAACGACGACGACGACGATGATGATGATGATGATGATGATGATGATGATGATGATGATGATGATGATGATGATGATGATGATGATGCCGTAGTAGCCAGGTCCGTTAATATTGAAACTCTTTCGTCTCTTCAGTTTTTGATGATCACGGTGCTATTTAAGGATCATGCCTAATGAGATATTGGATTTTTTGTGACAGTTTCTTCTAAGAAAGGCGTGATAGTTACTCGTCATTGGACGAATTCAATACTTACTGTACTAAGTTTATTCCCATGCATTTTTTTCGAATACTTCTTAATGGATATTTTACAGCATCTCTTAAATTTCGCCGTCTCGTTTGCTCAGAAATCTTCATCTTCCTTGTCAGCTCATTCCCATGCGTCACCATAAGTGTGAGCATTTTTCAAAACTTTGCAAATTACAGTGGTAGATCCAGAAGAAAGCTTTGCCGTATCCAGCAGTAACATCAAGTAATTTTCCTTCAAATAACTTTTTCCCATTTTGACGGAAGCTTGGGAACGTTTGGGATCTAAAGAGAATCTTTTCGATATCTCGCTGAAGAGTTAAAGAAAAAAGAAATCACAAGTGTTTTATTTTCCCGTTTCTTATAACCGAGAGATAGGCGTCCCTTACAAAAGGAACCTCGTTTATCCGTTGGCAAAATTAAACATTTGACTCGTTGGTGTAATGAATATATTTTCGGAATGAGAAATCTTAGAACCGAGTTTGAAGTCCAGTTGGGTTCGTTTCATTCAATTACGTGCAAAAAGCCTTCGGAAAGATATAGATCCATCTTTTCTCCTCCAAGCTATGGGTTAAATTGCATGACGGACCTGGTCCTATAGACTTGGTTGGCAATCAGCGTGCCGCAGAATTAAATGGCAACTGCGAGAAATCTTCTGTCTGGTTAGTCATTAATTGGAAGAGACATGAGCGCCCAAACGTGCATCATTTATAGCACAACTGAGTGACTAAGTGAGGGAATAAAACATGTTATCGGTGTACCTACAATTCCCTTGTACGTACACTATATTAATCTGAGCACGAAACAAGAAACATTCTGGACAGAGTGTATATTTAATTATTTTATATTCACTCGCTAAGACAATTATCTTCTGTTACTCCAAAATAAAGAATAGTATAATTTTGTAAACAATAAGTCCTCACTTGATTGACATACATTCTCGGAGTCAAGTGGATTGTAAATAATTTTATCTTAGCTTGGAGCGACTGGTATTTAAAACTAATTGTCATTTTACTGCGTGGTCAGTAAAATTGAAGTGTGACAGATCCAAAGAAACCACACGTTGTCTGTAAATAGGGAGAGAGAAATAAAATGTCTAACTAAAAAATAAACATTTTGAAATCAAATTAACCTGGTAGAGGATTTCGGCCATAGGCTTGTCGTTTAGCAGCATAGGCAGAGAGTCAGAGTAAGAGTCAGAATATGCAGCCCTGCTGTTCGGGAAGAGTGACATATTACTTTAAAAGATAAAGACTGAGATCTCGTTTGCCTTTATCTCGTCTTTTAATTTCTCATGAGAGAAAATAGTAGCAGCGAACATGTCCCATATATCACTCATACACTATCCTCGTACGGTGCTAGATGTATGCCATCAATAAAGAACCTTGTTTTTAGCGCTAAGAGATTCATTGTCTTTCTCACCAAAGAGATATCTGAAGACGACAGTATTCAAGTTTTTATCTCGTGAGATATCTTACGTTCAGTTAAATTGTTGGACGTACACTGATCGTTTCTCGGAGAATCTGGCCACGGCGTCGAACCGAAGTTTTCCAGTCAGTGAAAACTGCCTGAGGGACACGGGGCGTATGTCCACTTTTTTCTCTGTTTTTAATTACTACGTTAGTAGCATTTTGACGAATGAAATCAAATCAATCCAAAGAAGCCATTTTGCTAAAACAGTCTAGAGTAATGACAAATATTGCCGATCATGAAAAACAAACATCACGCTGTAAATGATGAACACACTCAGATTTAGTCATCAAGTGCAGACCTTTTCACTTATGTTTCTAAGTGTAGCTTAGATGTGGCACAAGGCCGAATGTATGGAGCATCCAGTAAGGATCAAACTCACTATTCAGTCGTAATTGTTCTAGCGAGACAAGCTTGGTAACCATTGCACTAAGTCGAGGTGTCCCTCCTACTAATTTTATGCGTAGAATATCTGAAGAATTCGGAATTTCGTGTTTGAAACGTTGAAAATTCGATCTAGAATCGTGTAACAAAACTAAAGGTGACAGATTTTCGATATTTGATTGAATTTCCGGAATAATGATGAAAACGTCAAGAATATCTTCAATTAGATGTCAATCAGATGGAATTAATGTTAGCTGATAAAAAAAACAAATAAGCATTTCAAGGAAGCGTCTTCATTTCTCACATTTTAATTCTTGATAGCTGTACAATGAGGTCTGAACTCTCAATCGATTTAGAAATTTCGGCTGACACCAATGCGCTGGGGCGGTGTAGCTATTCACGTGTCCAGAATTTTACATTGTCTTCTCACTTATTCTTCAAGAACTAGGCTAGTGACCTTTCCTACGTCTGCTTCTACCTTCTGCCCTTCTCGTGCTTCTCTCAGCGGCGTTTTTCATGGCGAACCCACTGTTGGTATTCGTGGAACGATGTAAAGTTCGTCGCATATAGTTCCCAAACCTCTGGCATATCACCGATTTTGCCAATACAAAGGATATTTTTTATTCCTGAAAGATGACCTATTAGACTAAATTCTAATAATTTATTTCCCGAAAATTAGTCTTTCTTTATAACTTTGTCTATGTGTATAAAAAACGACCCATTGGTTCAATGTTACTATTATTATGATTACATTTTCGAAAACCATTTTCTCCGAAATTATTCTAAGACACATCTGGTCTCGTGTTTCTGTTATTTATCTAAAGATTCTTGACAAAATCCAAAGAAGATTCTGCAATGTTATTGGTCCTGACTTCGCATCTTGACTTCAATCACTTTCACACCGCCGTAACATAACTCCCCTGTGTCCTTTCAAAAAATATTTACATGGAAACTTTTCTGATGAGCTTTCCTCTTTGTTACCTCAAGTTTACGAATTTAAGCGCAATACAAGATTGCCAACTATGTCTCATCCTTTTATAAATGAAATTGCCTGATTCTTTACCATAAGTTCGATGTTAACAGTTTCATCTCTCGCACTAATTTCTTCCGATTTCTTCCTTTCCAGTAATTTTTCTCAGATTCATTCACTCTCAGTAACCCTTGCGTCATAGTGGTTTTATCGGCTTTCTTGGAATAAAAACACTGATGCATTCATTGTATTGTTTTTTTTTCTTATGTTAAGATTTGATAAATTATAGTTTTAACAGAGTTGTAGGTAGAATAGGATATTTTGATTCGTTAGGTTTGTCAAAATAGTCCTCTCTTCAAGTTTTAAATATTTTACTTTTGTTTCGCTTTGAATATGAAATAATTCGGGTATTGGAGGAACTTAAAAGTATTTTAAATGTATTTCTCATTTTCTTATAAATACTGAGTGCTAAAAATTATGGGTGCCCTTAAATAAGACCCGATAATTATTATTTGTTGCTAAAATTTCTTACCACTCCTAAACTATTAAAAACTCTATTTACATTATTCGGATTATTGTTCTCCTCTTTGTTGCCATATTTATCACAACATTTCGGTCGATGTACCCTCCGGCCTTCTTCAGGTGGTTGGAATGTCGAACTGAACCCTTTATTTCGCTCGCTGGAGTAGACTGTTCTAGTTCCACGTGCCATGTCTAATAGATATCAATTATCAGTTATCTCCTGTTAATTCCCCTCTCCAAGATCTCCACCGCCTTAACCAGGTATTGAACTCACAAATCTTTGCGTTCTGAAAACTTTATCTACTGTGCCATTGTGACCTTGCGGATAAAGGCGTTGGTTAGATCCAGTGACAGGACACAAACAGTTATGAGTTCAATACCTGGTTAAGGCAGTGGAGATCTTGGAGAGGGGAATTAAAAGGAGATAACTGATAACTGACATCCATTAGAGATGGCACGTGAAACTAGAACAGTCTATCCCAGAGAGCGAAATAGTCCGAATAATGTAAATAGTGTACATAATACCTCATCTCAGAAATATAGACAGATACTAATAAAAACTCAATTAATAAAAAACAAAATAGTAATAAGCTAAAGCCTGAAAGAAGATTTTACTATATCCCCCGTAATAATTACCAAAAGGAATATATAGGAGAAACTACAATGAATTTAAATAAGAGAGGGAACAAAATATCACACAGATTTAATTAGTAACTCACTGTAGTTTGTCCGACCATGATGTTGATTTAAAAATTCTACTTTAATTAAGAAAAAGGTAAGATGAAAATGTATAGAAAGTGGTTTAATTGATATATATATATATATATATATATATATATATATATATATATATATATATATATATATATATATAAGTGAACATAGAAGTCAACACTTATTATCGGGATCGGTTTATTTGGATGAATTTAGATCAATTTATTTTACTTGTTCTTATTTGTTATACTGTATATTTTCTCTTTTAAGTTTTCGATTTTTAAGTAACGTAGTATTTTTATCGTTATATAACAGTTATAGGTATGTTTTTGTCCGATTTTTGGTTTGATTTTTATAGTCTAATATTTTGGTCATAATGCTTTGCTAATTTGTTTATTATTTACTTTATCTATTTTGGTTCAAATACTACGTTACTTAAAAATCGAAAACTGAAAAGAGAAAATATACAGTATAACAAATAACAAGTAAAATAAATTGATCTAAATTCATCCAAATAAATAAATAAACTAACAAACCGATCCCGATAATCAATCCAAATAAATAAATGAAGTAATAAAAGATTAAAAACTGTTCCCACCAAAATAATAATTAGAATAAACTACAACAATCAACCCCCAAATTGAATAAACAGCTTTAATTATCTTCCCAAACCAATACAAAACTATTAAATAAGCGATGAAAACGAATTGTTACTACCTTAATAAAAACACCGATTAAAAAATAAATAAATAAGATAAGAAATAAAAATTTAAAAAAATAAAAAAAATAAAAAATAAAATAAAAACAAGCAAAATAGTTTAATCCAAATAAATAAATAAACGACTATCGGTGAAATAACCGCCATAATAGACTACCCACAATGCACCACTGACCTGTATATATAAATAGCCGAGAAAAATAACAGCACTCGTGGCCTGACGATTGCATCTAGCATGAAACAGACTGTCGCCTCTTAGTGTTGACTTCTGTGTTCACTTTTATACTTACACACGCTCTATCTCTGATATTGAGCACTTTATCCCATAAATATAGCACATCTTAAGACTATATTTCTTCATATATATATATATATATATATATATATATATATATATATATATATATATATATGTAGGAATGCGTAGGATAAAATATCTACATACACGCACAAATACTTGCACGCACGCATAAATATATTTCTTCCTCAGGTGTTATAAATAAATTGCTCAATGTTATAAAACAGAGCTATAAGTATATATTAGGGAATATACATAATATCCAACATTGAGAGTTTCATGCAATTCATGTAATCTCCAGGTGCGGAGAAATTCTGACCGTTAAATTCTTCGCGTTCTCGTGGTGATGATTCAAAACTGTGCGTTAAAAGGTTAAGGTTTATTTAATTATTGTAGCGTAAACCCCATTCGAATTAAGTATTAATAATTAATATCATTCAAATTCATAAGTTCGAAAGGCGAAGAATTAAAACAAATATATTTTTTTAAATCATTTACATTTGATTTGGATTCAAAAGTAAATATATCAATAGGGTAACTACCATAAGATGCCCTAAATATACCGATTAGCTAAACTAGAACCCAAGTTAGAAATATAAAGATGTAAATATAAACAATCGTTCGGGACTATATATCTAATGTACTTGTAAAGATTAAATTATATATCTATACACACGTTATAAATTAATCGAGTACAAAAATATTGGATTGTATGTGTGTATATGTATGTAAGAAATGTTATTAATAATGGATTCTAAGAATATTAAAAGTTGTTGCATATTTTGTAATCTCATTTAATCGGGATCACTGTGTTTGGGCAGGTGTGTGATCGGATTATTTGTTACCTTAACAAAGAATCCAACCACCCACCTGGAATTTTAAATAATTTGCACAAATCTGTACAACACAGGCTCTGAACTAACTCCAGCAAGAAAATTATTTTGACAAATATAAAACTAAATATATAAATGCACTAAATAAAAGTAAACACAAAGTTAAATTAGAATATAGTCAAACATTAGTAAGAATTCCAATAATAAATGTAAGAACAGAAAACTCAACATAATTTGGTTCAACCCAACTTTTAAAAATAATGTCAAAACCAACATCGGCAGAATTTTCCTAAATTTAATCCACAAATATTTCAGTCATGACCCTTTATTCAACTAAAACTTCAATAAGAACAATATCAAGATTAGCTACAGCTGCACTAGAAACCTTGAGCAACATATAGCACAACATAATAATGTAACTTTAAACAAATACTTAAGCAACATCAATAGCAATATTAACACAGAAAAGAGTGTAATTGTCGAAAAGGCATTAACTGTCCTATGAAGAACAAAAGGCGTCATCTACAAGGCTAGCATTAAACATAATGGCGAGACAAAATATTATTTCGGTTCCACAGCCAACAACTGGAAAGCAAGATATTTATCATCATAAAATTACTCTTAACAATAAGCAATATTCAAATGCTACGGCACTCTCAAAATTCTATTGGAATGTTAAAACAAATGTCTAGATTTGTAGTAAATTGGAATGTTGTCACCAAAACTACACGTTTTTCCGGCCGCGGCGATCGATGTCACCTGTGTTTACTGGAAAAAAGATTCATCCTCAAAAATATTAATGACCGAAATCTACTTAATAAACCAGATGAATATGTAGCTTGTAATCATAGGAAAAATTATCTTAAATATTTTAAATCTGGAACAATATATTATCCAATTATCACCAGCACTTCCCTATAATTTAGGTTAAATATTGATTACCCCACTTTAACCATTTTTATATCTATTATACTTAACAAGTTATTCTGGCGTTCTTTTTTAAACTGTAAGTTAATATTGTTAGAATATATGTAGGTCTCTGTATATATATTCCTTTCTTTTTTTGTGTGTGTGTCTATATGTTTATATATATATATATATATATATATATATATATATATATATATATATATATATATATATATATATATATGTGTGTGTGTGTGTGTGTGTGTGTGTGCGTATGTATGTGTGTATATATGTGGCGTGGGTGTGTATATACGCATATATGTTTATATAGTTTTAATTTACGGTTGTTTGATTTTTCATGTATATGCGTTTATTTGTAAATGTATGTATATGTGTTTAGTTTATAAACATATATGTATACGTGCGTATGTATGTATATGTAAATATGTATATGTATGTGTATGTATGTATGTATTTGTATATATGTGCATCTTTGTGTATATATATTTTTACTTGCTTTATTTACTTTTTTACGTTGCTGTATCGGTCGATATATTTATACGTGCTTATATGTATGTGTAGTGCGTATGTGTGTATATGCGTATCTGTATGTGTATGTATGTATATGTAGGTACGGGTAGCCTTGTATATATATATATATATATATATATATATATATATGTGTGTGTGTGTGTGTGTGTGTGTGTGTGTGTGTGTGTGTGTGTGTGCGTGTGTGTGTGTGTATGTATATATGGGTGAATGTACGATTATATATGGAGGTAGTTATTTATTGTTTCATGTAGTGTGTGGAAAACTATATGGTTAAAAATATATATATATTTATATATATTTATTTGTTTAAATTTTTTTTACTAATTTTATCTGTATATATTTGCCCAGATTAGTTATATTTCAATAAGTAGTTAGAATTCGTTTAATAACATATTAAGCCCCGAATATGTTTTGGCTATTGCGTCTGATTGTCTAGGTCAATGTGCATGTGGATGTATGTGCATTTGCTTATCGATGTCTATGTGTAAGGAAAGTGCATGCACGTTTGGTTGTGTGTGTGTGTGTGTGTGTGTGTGTGTGTGTGTATGTGTTCGTTTTTTTATCAAGGGTCGTGTCTCGTCACCGTTTTTTGTGTGTATATATATATCTTATATGTAATAGGAGCAGCTAGGCTTTCCTACCGCCCGGTCTACACTCCTCCCCCCTCTAGTGGACACGATTAGAGGCCCAAACCTTGTTTCGTGTTTAGGAAATGGTTCCCGGATCTCTCTCTCTCTCTCTCTCTCTCTCTCTCTCTCTCTGGCCTCTGTACTGGTGCCGCTGTGTTTCTCCCGTGATGCGTGTAGTCTGTGGCATTGCCTGTTCATTCTGGGGGTACACAGTTGACAGTTCCCTGGTTGCTGTTTCCGACTGGTAGTTAGGAGCCCTAACTCTTGCGTAGCGTCTTGAGCGGCCGCTCTGATCAACAGTTGCATAATATCGGGGTGTCTGTAGTGCCATGTCGCGCATGGATAGGTGTCCCTGCAGTCATCTCCGGTGGGCAACCCTGAGGCCACATTATGATTCAGGCTGTGCCAAACCCCCTCTCTGCCCGCGTCATGGGTGATAACCGTCGGCTTCCTTTAACTCGGGCCTTCTCTTTTTCCAACTACAATTACCCACATGAATTACAAAAAACAGAAATATAAACCTAAACCAGCCTTCCAAAAATCACCCAAACCTTTAAATATCTCCTTCTCCAACATCCGTGGGATTAGAACCAACTTCTGTAGCGTTGAGTCTTTCCTCATTGCTAAGTGCCCGGATATACTGGCCCTGTGTGAGACCAATCTTGACTCCTCTATCACTTCCTCTGATCTCTCGATCCCTGGATACCTTCCTCTCCTCAGAAAAAACTCTCTAACCCACATGCATGGCCTGGGTGTCTACGTCAAGGACCATCTCCCTCTGGCTAGAGAGTGCTCTCTCGAATCGCCGGATCATTCATACTTGTGTCTCCGGCTATCTCTTCTGAATGCTGTAAGCTATCTTTTCTTCCTCTACCGCTCTCCATCCTCTCAGGACTGTGGGATACTCGATGTCATTTCTGACAGCATAGATAGGGCCATCTCTGTCCATCCGTACGCTCACATATTTGTGTTTGGCGATTTTAACGCCCATCACAACCAATGGCTTAAGAACGCTAATACTCGCAGGCATTCACCCTCTCAACTTTTCAGTCTCTCAATCCCTCACTCAGATAATCGATTTCCCCACGCGTTTTGCTTACAACCGTGACTGTAAGGCCTCACTCCTCGACCTGTGTTTTACCTCCATCCCTGAATCTTGTAGTGCCATGCAGCTCTGTCCTATCGGTAACTCCGATAATGCTGTAGTGTCTGTTAGCATCTCCTTCAGCCCCACCCCCTGCAAGGAGCCTCCTACCACCAGAACCACATTCTGCTACCAACGGGCTGACTGGGACTCGATTCGTGACTTCCTCCGCGATGTCCCCTGGGATGCTGTATTTAAGCTCCCCATTCAAGATTGTGCTTCAGAGTTCTCTTCCTGTGTTAAAGCTGGAATCGACGCTTTCATCCCCTCCAGGAAATTCAAAGTCAAACCGCGCTCCTCTCCCTGGTTCACAGCTTCTTGCTCAGCCCCATTGCCCATAGGAACCACTTCTTCCACCGTTTTCCTAGTGATATGTCCGACTCCAATAGACGTCTATTTACCTCTGCCCGTAACGAGTGTAAGCGTATCCTCGACGATGCGAAGTCACTATTTGCAGCTCGGATGAAGGAACGTATTGCATCCCGCAAATTTGGCTCCAAAGATTATTGGCGCCTCTGCAAGAGCGTTCTGAACAATAACAAACCCTCCATTCCTCCCCTGTTCAATCAGTTTGAATTCCTGACCACCTCTGCCGACAAGGCCGAATGCTTTGCACGGAAGTTTTCTTCCAATTCTATGTTAGACTCTTCCGGGGGTACTCTTGCTCGATTTCCCTCCCAGAACTGATGCCCTCTTGGACGGATTGCACATAACCCCGTCGTCGGTATTGGGCATTATTTCTAACTTAGATCACCACAAGGCTACTGGTGGTGACGGGATACCAGCTATTATCCTGAAGAAATGCGCACCTGAACCGGCACCTGCCCTCTCTAAATTATACAACCGCTGCCTCAAGGAGTCCTGTTTTCCTGACTGCTGGAAGTCCTCAACCATTGTTCATGTCTTTAAGAACTCTGGTGACCTCTCCGACCCTTCCAATTACCGTCCTATTAGTCTCCTACACCTTTTCGGCAAAGTCTTCGAGGCCATTATCAACACCGAAGTGATTAATCATCTGATATCTCATGATCTTCTCTCAGACAAGCAGTATGGTTTCCGCTTTGCCCAATCTACTGCCGATGTGCTTACGGCCATCACTGAATTTGTCTACCAAGCTATCCATAATAACGGTGAAGCTCGTGTCGTGGCCCTTGACATCTCCAAAGCATTTGATAGAGTTTGGCATGCCGGCCTTCTTCGCAAGCTCCAGGGTTGTGGTATCACAGGTCGATTTTTTGACCTAATACAATCATTCTTGTCAAACCGGGAATTGAAGGTCTTTCTCAGTGGATTCATCTCCAGCTCCTATCCCACTAACGCAGGTGTTCCTCAAGGCTCTATCCTAGGCCCTACTCTGTTCCTCATATTTATAAATGACCTTCCTGACGCCATAGACTCCCAAGTCGGCATCTAGGCTTACGACACCACACTTTACTCCTGCCTCAAACACAAATCTAGTGATGCTGACAAAGTTAACCTGGCAGCTCAAATTGAAAAGGACCTCCAATCGGTTGTGAACTGGGGCGAGAAATGGATGGTTAACTTTAACGCCTCTAAAACAAAACTGCTCTCTATTAACCACCACAAGGATCCATCCCTGCATCCCATTAGAATGTCTGAAGACCAACTTCTCGAGAGCTCCTCTCTGCGGCTGCTCGGTCTCACGCTGTCCGCTGATCTGAGATGGAACAAATACATCGAGTCAGTTGCATCATCCACCGCAAGGAAAGTTGGTTTCCTGTGCCGAGCCAGGATATTTTTCTCCCCGGAATCGATCCTCCAAGTCTATAAATCGACCATTCGCCCTTGCATGGAGTATTGCGTCCATATATGGTCTGGGACCCGTGCTGTTTGCCTCAGGGTTCTTGATAAGACCCAGAGACGGATATGCAATGTGATTGGCCCTGATCTGTCATCACGTCTGCAGTCGCTCTCTCACAGACGCGATGTTGCCTCGCTCTGCCTTTTTTACAAGTACTTTCACGGTAATTGCTCCGAGGAGCTGCTTTCGCTTGTCCCTCGGCCTCGTGAATTTAAACGTCCCACGAGGCTGGCATCCCGTTCCCACCCCTACACCGTTGAAACTGTTAGATGTAGACGTCTCTTCTACTCCAATAGCTTCATGTCTCGCACATCTCGCCTATGGAACTCCCTTCCCTATTACTGTTTCCCTGACAAATACAATCTCCAACGGTTTAAGTGTAGCGTCAATCGACATCTCCAGTTGCCTTGATCTATCCACTTCCCTTCTCCACATCCTTTCATCTGTCATTCCTATCTGCTCTCGCTCCAAATCTTCTGTAACCCCCTTGCCTTGATCGACCCACTGTCTTTCTCTTTCTCCACATCCTCTCCTTTACCACTCCTATCTGCTCTTCCTTCAACCCTTCTATAACCCCTTGCGTGATAGTGGCCTCCAGCCTTGCTTGGGGTGATACGCTTAAAAAAAAATATATATATATAAATATGTCTGGGCGCTTATGTATTATAACCTGAGTGTGTTTGGATTGTTTTACGTGAGAGGTGGTTATCACAGTTGAAGTAAACTGTAAAATGTATACATCAGCATCCTTTTTAACCTAATTTCAATGAAAAAATAAATTAAATAACGTATGTATTTTTTATTTTGTCCTCAGTAATTCTATAATTTTAAACTTAATAGAGATTAGATTTAGATTTCTAAATAGGTAATTTTTTACTTTTAATTTTAATTTCAAATTTTATAAATCTTTTAATATCTATGATAACCTTGCTTCGTTGTCAAATTTTTTGAATTCTCATGTACTTGTATTTTGATTGGTCATTCTAGCTTATGTAACAGCGTTTACCCCTAGCGAAGGATCGTTAATTAATTTGAAACTTTTAAAACCCTTTATTCTACATTCAACAGCATCACTTGATAAGACACCAGAAGTGTTGAAACAAAATGGCTATTTTTGTAGTGATTTTATAACATATTTATGTTATAATATTTAAATAAATGATTATATCTGCTCTACTCTGTATTGAGCACTCTTTTAAGAATAATAATTGTTGGTTATTGGAATTTACTCCGTATATACCAATCCTATACCTATATATATATATATATATATATATATATATATATATATATATATGGTGATTGAAAAGTAGCTCCCCATTTTAAAATAATCATAATTTATTAACTATAATGTTTACACGAAATGGATATGAAAGAAAAGCGTTTAGCATGTGGTTTTATTTAAAATTCGGTATGAGCACCAGATTTTCGCTACACACACACATCATAAAGAAGTAATTTATACAAAGAATTAATTAACAATGTTAATGTGATTAATGGCGAAATTTCTTCGCTAAAAAGACTTAATGAGACATTAAATTATTATTAATTCTTTGAATAATACGATCCTTATATTTAAGTTGTTAGCTTGAACAGTTACATGAGATGGAATTGACGAGCCACGTACTTGGCTCGTCAATTCCGTCTGACAACAATTCCAAATATAAGGAACGTATTAGTCAAGGAATTGATAGTAAGTTAATGTCTCATTAAATCTTATTAGCGATGTGATTTCGCCGTTAATCACATTAACATTGCTAATTAATTCTTTGGTATAAATTACTTCTTTGTGATATAATAAATAAGCTGAACATTCTAATATTTTTATATATTTTCTGTTTATACGTTATTTTTATAGATGCAATTATCTAAGTAAATGCTCTGTTTATAATAAACGGTATTAATTACATTTACCGGCCTGAATGTCCGAGAAATTTCATAGGAAATATGTCCTCCAACAGGAAGCGAACCTGTATCCTAGACGGAACCGTTATTTGGCCTGACGTGTTATACTATTTAACTACAGACGAAGCATCTGGTTAGCAAAGTCAAAATGACTGTTTTCAAGCAAACAAATTTCCTACGATCTTTCTCAAACAATCATATCTACTCGAAGCGTATCTTAACGTAAACAAATGACAACATATATTATGAAATGAATTAAATCCGACAATTATTTTAATATATTTTTTGTGTATACGTTATTAATGTCGGTAAATGTAATTAATACTGTTTATTACAAAAAAAAACATTTACTTAAATAATTGTATCTATGAAAATAAAGTTTTTTCACCCATTAAAATGGATAAATGGGATTTATTTCTATTCAATTAATTTTTTTCGTTTCCTATGCATATTTAGTTATTATGCATCTGTGTACAGTTAATTATACGAAAAGTATGTTTATTCATTTCTTGGAAATACAATAAATTAAAAATTTGTACGTGTACGAATATTTGTTTCCTCCCTAGTATATATATATATATATATATATATATATATATATATATATATATATATATATATATATATATATATATATATATATATATATATATATATATAATAAATTCTGATTTGTATGTTTCCACTTATAACCTTTCCATATGTTAGAAGTTGCAACAACTAACCTTTACAAAGATCACTTTCACTACAGCGACGTTATGTATTTCAGAAATCTAGTTGTGTTCTAATATATAAATGCTATTCTGCATATATCTGTGAAACATTTTCTATTTGAAACATCTTGTGCCAAAATACGTAGAGTCTTCCTGGAGAATGTTACAAGCATTTGCTTATGAGAGCTACGAAGATCTCGTTATATATATATATATATATATAATACCTTTTTTTAATTTTGTAAATATTAATAGATGTTCGTTTTTCGCCTTTTAATGAAAAAACGCCATGAGCGAAATGACGACATTCTTAATCACCCAGATGAATGTGTTTATGATAGCCATATAGCATTATTATAATTTAACATTTCTTCAAATGTTAAAGGTGATTAATTTATGACTTGTAGCATCTTCAACACCCAAAATAACTTTCTATATAGTTGATGATGATCTTAATTTATGAAAATCCCCATCTAAAAAAAAAAAAAAAAAGAAACGTCTTTGTAACGTTGTAAATTGCATTTGAAAATTTTTTCCAGTGTTTTGCTTTAGCCATTGTTTCTTTCTTTTTTCTTCTTTGTTACTGAACAGAAATGAAGCCAGGAACACTTCAGATCTTAACCACAGACTCTTTTTGTAAGAATGTAAAATTTCATTCGACTAAAAATGATTGCATGTAGCATCATATAAACAACTATTAACTCAAATTGGCCAGGAAGTGTGAAAGAACACTAGCCTCGAGAGATTTGTGAACATCGCCCCTCAAATAATTGGATATTTTATCACTCTTTCCATCATTACACCATAACATTGTAAAATTAAAAGTCGCACATTATAAATCTACATTGGTTATTTATAATAATCGTATTTCTTTTCCTGGACTTATAGTAATCAGATTTCAAACTTTGAATCGATTTCGTATTTTTTTTCTGTTTCTCGTAGACTTACTGTTTTATTTATTTTATCTCTAAAGCAATAGTCCCTTTTTACTACTAATACGATGACTACTGCGATCACGCCTACTTTCTTTCCATTTTAAATTTTATCTTTTTCCTCTGTAAAATTTCTCCACAGTTTCCTCATCTACTTCAATCATTCTCTTTCTCATCCATCCTCACGTTCCAGCAATAATATTATTAACTATTATTATTATTATTATTTTATTATTATTATTATAAAACATTTCTTCACCTGCGTTTGTTTTATAATCACACTAGCCGAATGACCCGCGTATCACACTTTTTTCTTTTTGTAAGAAAATGATGATTGATTTTAAATCATTGTTATAATTTGTGGAGAAAAATGATACTTTTCAATATTACTCAATGATTTCTCCTTCTATATTTTGGATAGAAGTCATTCCCTTGTTTAAATATAAATTTTATTTAAATCAAGGAGAAAAAAATTCAGTTTGTGTGTGTACAAAAACAGCTTTGATATGTATTTGATGCAATACTTGAGTGAATTAATTGATGAGCAAATTTCGACATTGATATGACAGTTGAATTGTCGCAACAAATATGTATTGTAAAGCACTACCCACTGATTGGTGATTTCTTGCTCAACTTGACTATTGTCTCATTTTGAGCATACTGATGTGACCTCCATCTTCTGGCTTTCTCCTTTTATATTTTGGATAGGAGTCATTCACTTGTTCAAATTTAAATTTAATTTAAATCAAAGTGAAAAAAATTAGTGAGGGTTTGTGTTCCCCAGAGACCCCCTTTGATAAAAATAAAATATACTTATCCAAGTACTCTAGGAGTCATTCCTTTGTTCAAATTGAAATTTAATTTAAATCAAAGGGAAAATATTTTTTGGCGGAGGAGTATGCCCACTGGACCCACTTTGATCAAAACGATCTTGCCGATGTGACCTCCATCTTCTGGTTTTCTCCTATATTTCGTTAGGAGCCGTTCCCTTGTTCAAATTTAAATTTAATTTTAATCAAATGGTAAAAATCAGTGCGGCTGCCCTCTCCCGGGGAACCCCTTTGATAAAAATGAAATGTATTTATCCAAGTACCTGAGTAATGTAGTTACAGAATATATATGGTTATGGGGGTCTATCTCCGAAACCCTCGGAGGAGTTCAAAGCAAATACACATACAGACAGATACTACAACTATATATATATATATATATATATATATATATATATATATATATATATATATATATATATACGAGGGTCATTCAATAAATAAGATGAAATTTTCGGTATAAGGACTTCTAATAGAGAAAGAAGCTTACATTTTTTTTTACAACGCTGTCTCCCAGCACTGTCACACACTTTTCCCATTTGTGCAAAAGCTTCCGTATTCCCTCAGCGTAAAAATCTTTGGACTGATGTCTCAGCCAGTCGCTCACAACACTTTAGACTTCATCGTCATTTTTAAACTTCGTGCCTCTCGTGAACGCTTTCAAGGGACCAAACAGGTGAAAATCTGAAGGGACAAGGCCTGAGCTGTAAGAGGGATGAGGGGGCAGTTCCCAGCCCAGATCGTTGATGGTCTGCACCGTTTGGGCTGCTGTGTGAGGCCTTGCGTTGTCATGATGCAAGATGACCCCTTCTGACTGATGACCCCTGCGTTTGTTCTTTATGTCTTTCAAAGTCCTTGCAATGTCATCCACTGTCACCCTTCTGTCAAACTGAATGAGGTTATTGACTGATTCGATCACCTCAGGAGACCTCCCTTCTGTAGGCCTCCAGGCCTGTCTTCATCCTCAACACTGTTCCGTCCTTCTTTAAACAATTTAGCCCACTTGTAGACATTTGTTTGGCTGAAACATGTGGCACCATACACAGTTGACATTCTCCTATGAATTTCAACTGGTTTGCACCCTTCAGCAACCAAAAACTTGATAACTGACCGCTGTTCAATCCTGGAGCATGCTTCTTGGTCGGCCATCTTTGTTAATCGCCAAAACTCTCAAAGTTTGTTTTTAATCTGCAAAAGAAATTAAATCCATGTGAGAAGAAGTAAAACAAAAAAAAAAGAGTAAGCTTCTATCTAAAATGACCCTCGTATATATATATATATATATATATATATATATATATATATATATATATATATATATGCCGATTCATGACGAATAAAATAGGGCAAGCGATTTTTTGTTTCCACTGAATTAAACAAAATTAGTGGTAAGTTCTCATCATTTTACAGTGGAAATGGTTGGATGTAATTTTAAGTGGTATGTTAACAGTTTCTGCTGTCCCACTTCTCACTCGTGAAACATTCTTCCAGTTTTTTGCTTTCCTGTCAAGTTTCACCTGCAAAAATGTAGGAGGGTTGTGTAATGGATAATGAGACGGAATTGTTAATCGGAGAGCCGAGTTCCAATTCCCGTTGGCTTCGTTATATTCACCGTTACGAAAGTTATGAATCCACCTCGCCCCCCCCCACCAGCTATCAGTTAATTATTAAGATGTATCACTAATTAAACGATTATTATCTCCTCCCACAAAAATTCTTACAACCTAAACATATTTTATGGCCTTTAATAACCTGCAAATATTTGTAAAACGTAGAAAATGAATTTAAAAGCAATGTGAGTCGTTATCTTTTGTCCTCTTAATACTTGTTCTTTTATTATTAGTTACAACGTGGGTCTAAACAAACTTATATTTACGAAATGCCAATAGGTTAATTACTACAGATTGTTCTTTACCATATCTTGGTCTAGATCAAGATTCGCATACTCATTCTCACTGAATAAAAAAAAGTGGGACAAAATGTGACTGGTATTAACTGATATACTAAGCAGGGATATTGCAATAAAACATTCTGCTCCCGTGGTTTAAATAAATGGTCGTTTCGAAATTCTATAACGGTTTTCGTGGACGGCGACAAATATATATTGAATGATGGCTAGAACGACCGAAACGCTTTGCATATTGCCAAGGCTTTGCATATTGCCTCGAATAGGAGAATAAACAGAATATAATAAGGAATATTCCTCATTTCAAAGATACCCACAAAAGCGAACAGTACTCATGAATACAATCTTTTCTGTTTCTGATAAAAATAATAGATTCTAGGATATTCATAATGTACATATCAGTATTCTTTTTAATAATTCCTAGTGCTCCTAGTACTTCTAGAAAACTGACTAATTTAAATGCCACATATCTAAAATGTCTAATTCTAAATCCAATGATATGGAGTTTATTTTGAATCCATTCACTCCAAGCAAGGCAATAATGCCACTAAGATGCAAGGGACAGCTGAGAGTGAAAGAGAGTGAAAATTATTTAGAAGGAACCAGAAACCCAATCCTAAACAGGAAACAAAGGATAAACCTTACTACTGTTCAAACGGAATGGGTATCAGATTCTTTTGCTGAAATGTTTGTCTCAGGTGATATGATCACGTCAAGCATTTTTACTATTTTACTTTTTTATGATTGTGTCTGTTCTGTTAGCTTGAAGAGATCCCTTGGTGTATACGTGGAATTCCGAAAGCAATGTAACACATTCACCCTTTAGAATAGGTGGTGTTTTTGGTACATACTATATTTTGGTACGTTATAAATTTGGCCTAACATTCAATGAATGTACTGTCATAGCCGTTCAGGCTTATTTTTTAATTCATTTGAGTCAGGGTTGAATAACCTGATATTAAATTACCAAAAGACCCGTCAGCTTATAGACAGAAATAATATTTTCTATTTACCCCATTATAAATATTAATTAAATATTAGCTTTGATCTTGAACTGCTGGTATAAATTATTATGTTTTATTTTTCTTATTAATAGCTCACCCAATTACAAGGCCCATCCAAGGTAGATGGTTACCGAGTGAGGTTGTTGCAAGGGGGGCAGAAGGCGTAATTAAGAACTTCATATTATAAGGACTCGTAGAATAGATATCGGTTTTTTCTGGACTTGAAGGGAGCAAAATTGTAATTTTCAGAGAAGCATCATCTCGGGAGTCTGTATCACAAAGCAGCAGTTCTGGAGAAGAAGTTTTCTGAGTGGTTCTTACTCCTATGAAAAAAACACGAAATGGATGGGGAAAGTTTGCAACCGTGAGCACAGCAGGGCGGGTCATAGCTCTGAAGGTTTGAGCTGGTGGAACGAAACAATGTAATTCGTCCGGACATCTGCCATAGTAATTGCGATAGAGTAGTGAGATGCTAACAATGTTTCGTCTTTGGGATAAACGCATTTCAAATCTGTCGAGATTGAACAGAGGGAATTGGCGGCAATACTCCATTTTTCGCCTGGTCTGACTCTTGTAAAGACAGAGAATGGCAATAAGAATTTGATATTTTCTCGAGAGATATCAGGAACTGACCATTCTTCCAGCATATTTTGCGACGGCCCGAATACAGGCCTTCCAATTAAGGTCGGGTGTAAACTTTAGACCCAGTAGTCGTTAGAAGCAAGAAGACTCTTTGACGGCATGTCCACTCCTCAGGATTAGTCTGCTCGGTGATAATGAAATGTTAGTTTGTTGTAACGTTAGCGTCTGCTCTGCTTCTGGCTTCAAACCAGCAAACATAGAAGGAAATGATATCGACCGTATGAGTTTTTTCTTTCCGCATGATTTTCGGGTTAGTGAGATCCTCCTTCAATCTGGCTTATTTAGTTTTAGTTTTCTTTTTTGTTGCTATTTTATTCTGATCGCAGATCATTTGTTAATATTTTGCTTTATTTCATTATTGTTTATATAGTTTTTTAGTTGGTTCATGCAAGTAAACACGCTTTAATAGCTACTAATTTATTAGTTTCAGATAACTTTCAAATACTATGTTTTTGGAATAATAATAATAATCAGAAATACCTGTGAAAATTTCATGGTTTTCCTACTTGAATTTTCCGATGAATCTTAATCCTTAAGGTAATGAGTCAATAAGCCCTTTGCAAGTTCACCGATTATAAAGTATCCGTATAAATTATCCTTTGAAACATTAAATATTTAAGTCTAACAGCATTAACTGGATATTAAAATAACGATCATAAACGAATGTGCGTCGTTATTTAAAAATGTAAATGGATATCAATATAAATATTTGAAATTGACAAGTGATTCTATTTTACTGCAGAGGTTAAACTCAGGAAAGTATGTTCGCCTATTTTTTCATTCCTTTTTCTTACAGAAGCAAAACAGAGTCTCTGATCTGTCTTTTCAGTCCTTTCTTCCTTTCTCGCAGTCAAAACGAAATAGTCCATTTTTATAAGTTATTGGCAGGGCGAAACGTAGGTGCTAAACTAACTAATGAAGTAAGGCTGCACTATTACTACTACAGTAATATTCATGCAGGTACATATTTAAACTAGAGGTGAACTGTTCACCACTGAAAACAAAGTGACAACAAATCTTAACTCTCTAGCGCTTTCCTCATTATCCACGAAAACCAGGAGACTCTGTGATTTGTAAAGTCGCAATTTCCAATTTCTCCAACGTCGATTCTAGAACATTTGGCCCGGTTTCAAGTTCCCTTCCTATTATGAGGACGATTAACTTTCAAATGCATTATCCGATTCGCTAAGTACTGTTAATTTTTTCAGTTTCTCACATATTCAGATGCCTCATGTGGTCTGCAACTTAGAAGGTTCATTGTTTGTTTTTTTTATGTTTCACGGTTATCAGTCCAATCTACTTGTCTGGATGTATTTTGCGATTTTTATTTTCCACGAGAATCTCTGTTTATCCTAATTCTATTTTCTGACAGGATTTTCATAACTCCCAGTAGGACTGTTATTATTGCCTTCTGTTCAGTACAAGTCCTTACTGGCTAATTAACCAAGACTTAGGATAAGGCAAGTAAGGAAATATATGCATTCTATTGTGTTAAATGATACTCAATGTGTACTGTGTTTATAGTTCATTACATTGATTAAAGTCTCTTGAGAAAATGGGCCGTTTTTAAAATCTCTTTTAAACAGGCGTTACCAGAGATTTTGTTAATCATTTTTTGCACCTTTTTACCTTACCCAGGGATCCAATTACTATAAGTCGGGCATCCCTTAGTCTCAGGAGAGTCTATTAACGCTAGGTAATCCTTGTTGCAGACGCTTGCTCAAGCACATTTATACATATTCAGAATCCAGACAACCAACCTGTAGTTTATATTACAACTGTGCTGAGTTTACCTTAGTTACATTTTCTAGAAGAGATCACAGTCTGAGTGTTAGTACGCTCAGGCCTTCAGTCACGATACTGCTTCGTGCTTAGATATAATAGAAGATTTAACGTGCTAATTTCAATATCCTTTTACTTACTTATTTTATACACATATTCTTTGATAGATATATTTTTAACTCATAACCCTGCCATATCTAGAGGAAAGTATTTTGAGACAGACTGGCCCACATCAATCCTGCTATCTGTAACCCGGTTCAATCAATAATCCATCACAAATTTACATGTGATCAATTTAAAATTCCACGGCTCACCGCACGGATCTGCCTCTAATGATTAGTGGTTCTAGCTGTTGCATCAGGTGTTTTTGAGCGCTTTCAAACACCGTTAAGGTATTTGTGATTGGCTTCTATGCAGTTTTATTTTAGCTGGCTGAAGTTTAGCTCCAGTCTTTAAGTCTAGTTAGGTTTCTCTTCGTCAGAGGCCAAGTGGTATGATGCTTGCGTTGTATCGTAATGGTCCTGGTTCGATTCTCTCCAGTGGATGCGCACTGCTGATGAGGCCCAGAAAGGACAAAACCGCGCCCCAGTGATTTCTGAATTCTGTTGCAGATTCTCTCTCTCTCTCTCTCTCTCTCTCTCTCTATATATATATATATATATATATATATATATATATATATATATGATGAAAGGTTTTGAAAAAAAAAACAACGTTATAGTGGGGTCTCAGTTAAAATAATTTCACCCCGATTAACGCTGGTGGCTGCTTGGAGTTCCCAATTATGTAGATGTGACTCCTAAGTCACCCATCAAATATAAAAGAAACACACTCTCAACACCTCATACGTCTCAACTACCATTAACAGAATGTGCCGTTATGATCAGGCAACTGATAAGCTAATCTGTGGTGCTGAACGGGATATGTCTGAGGTAGCATCAGGACAATTCTTTTTATTATTGCTTTTTGTTTTTTTTGGAAAATATAGAATAATGTATGACGTGTAGCTATGACACAATTATCATTTATTTGTAGTAGATTTGGATTGATACATAATCAATACTTCCTATTGATTCTATCAGGAAGTCCGAATCCTTCACAAACCAACTTGTAAGAGATAATGAAGAAAGAGATATCTTGTTTTATTTTCATATATCCACACTGTCTATTTATCTGATTTTTTATGTGTCATAAAGATTCTTCTGCTTCGATTTTCATTGAAGATATCAAAATTGAGATAAGCAAACAATCTAAGCCCAAGTGTCCAAGACTTACTATAAATGCTTTCAAATTTCAGAAATATATTTTTCTTGTATTTGCCAGTTTGTTTTTCATTGACGTTGAAGAATAAGAAATACAAACATTCAAAGAAGGCTTAGCAGAATAAACAATTTTGACATGTTAAATTGATATTAATAATCAAAGAAATTACGTACAATGTACATACGCATAAACACACACAGAAACAGTCACACACATACACATAAACACACAGTCACACACAGACTTATAAACACACAGTCACACAAAGACGCATAAACACACCTATTCACATGCACACACCCCATACACACAAACACATAAACTCACATTCAGACATAACGACGCATAAAAATACCCACAGACGCATAAACACACACATACAAACAAACACACACACACGCAAACTCACAAACAGAGGAAGAAAACAAAGAAGATTGTAGAGATGTAGAATGTTTTTGATTTTCTTGCTTTTATTTATTTAAAACATATGGTGTATTTATCAGAAATATTTGAGTGCATTGTTTAATCTTTCGTCATTATAAAATCAAATTCACATACGTTAGTCAAGCTAGTAGGTTGGGTTTTTAGTAACATTTTTCAGAGAATTTCGTAAGTAAAAGCGACAGATTTTATCGGCTGAACTGAAATCATCAACCGAGAGAAATCTTTGAGTTAACTCCTGGCAGGGGAAATATACATTTGGCAAAAGTCAACACAAAATACAGCATAAAAAAAAATCTTGAAATTTTTTTTAACACTTTCGAGTTGCGTTTTATTGCATATTGCAAAAGTTTTATGCAAAAGTTTCTCTTTAAAGAACTCTAAATCTGCTGCAGCAAAACATTAATTGCAGATATCAAAGTAAAATCTGTTGGTTTTTAACATGAGAACGAATAAAGAAACATGAGTTTTTACAGGTTAATCTAAAATTAAGTTTCAAAGACACAAAATATTAAGGCAGTTTCTTTTAAACAATTGGGAACGAACATATTTTGGCTACCATACTCAATATGTGTGGGTGGTGTAGTGGATATCGTTGCTGAAAATGTAGTCGAGTTCACATTCCGTGCTAGTCTGATCGGTTGCATTTCGTACAAATGGAAATGGCATGAACCGTCACTTCTAATCAGTTGTTGGTTAAATAGCCGGGTAGACTGGGCCCTCTAATCTTGGATGGGAAACAGTATAAGAACAGAAAAACACTGAAATCCAAACCGCTTAAAAGGCAACGAACGTGAAATAACTCCACTATTTTTAGAAAATCATAGAAAATGGATTAGACGAATCTTTTGAGAGTCATGATCGGCAACGACAAGAAAGAACATGGAATGGATACTGACAGGAAGAAATTGACACTGTTTTAGCAATACAGAGATATTACTTTTAACGGTTAGTATCTTTTCTGTTAATTCACGCCCCCCACCCACAAATTATATTTATGCACCCCAATTTCTCCCAGAGCGAAGCCCTTTCATTGCACTCCGGTTGGATTCACCTTTCTGATCGCCCCAAATATGGGCGACTCGGGTGTGATCGGCGTTCACCCCAATAAACAAGCCAAAAGGTTTTTTTTGTGTGTTTTATATATCATTCGCACTTACGAAATGTGAATAACACACTGATTTTTGGTAATTTTTCATTCTGAGGGTTGGATTTGTTGTGAGGCAAGTTAAACAAATTTTGATTTAACATTTATAATTTCAAAAGAGTGTCAAAGATTTAATAATAAACAAACTTTGATTTAAAATTTATAATTTCTTGGGTTGAATTCATAATTGCTATAAGTAACTTTATATTATCTGTTGTAAATTAACAGAAGAGATTCAACAGTTATACCAAAAAAAAAAAAAAACGTTTCCGAGGCCAATCCACGCAGTATTCGGTCGTTTTCGTTTTTTTAAAACTAGGAACCATGACTTTTCAACGGATATACAGTGTAACCCGGATATAAGAGACCCTGATATAAGAGAAACACGGATATAAGAGAGATTTTATCTGGTCCCAAATTAGAGCCATACTTACCTAAACAAAATAGACCAAACCCGGATATAAGAGAAACCCGGATAGAAGAGACGTCTTCTCCGGCCCCGACAACTCTCTTATATCCGGGTTACACTGTATTCAGTATGCATTGGGAAAGGAAATGCGTAAATTGGGTAGTGGAATATGTTCGCCTGAGAGAGCATCCAAATTGAAACGAAAAATTATTTCCAACATCCGCTGCTATGTAGCCATAGCCAACCGGGGGAAAAGCTTCAGGAATAAACATTAAGGGTAAAATCTAAAGCCGGAGTCCTAAGAGAAGTTCTAGTTAATCCTGTGACACTATTACTGGCGTGGAGAGAAGAGACTTGCTGTCAGTGAAACTAGCGTAAATAAATCTCGGATATGTCTATATTCAAAAGAGGAAACGTCATTGTTGCATCACCTGCGTTCAATTTGTAAAACAGATGCTAAGTTATCATGATCAGCTGAATTCAAAAGGAAAGCTTCCTAGCCAGAGATCTAGGATCCCTGATAGAGTGACAGATACCACGCACTGAGCACAAGAAAGCGATGTAGTATTTGAGTAACTTTGTAACCCCAAAAAGATTATATATATATATATATATATATATATATATATATATATATATATATATATATATATATATATATATATATATATATATATATATATATAAAGGAAGAACAGTAAGATATATAACTCAGTGTTCCTATAGATATTTTTACAGAATAGTGCTCAATGTAAATTTACAGAGCATTAATATTATGAATTAACTGATTTAAAATATGTTTTTTTTTCGCTACACAGTAATAACCATGTTTCAAAAATGGAAGCTAAAAGCTTCGAATTTAATTTTGTTATTAAATTAAAGTTCCATTTCCTCGTCAAGCGAATTTTGGAGTAACTTATTTTTTTAAATTTACAGTTTTAAAGGGACGGCAAAGATTCATAATTTAGTGTTTCCAATGATACAGAGAAATCCACTCATCTAGACAAGGCTTGCTAGCTTGTTCAATTTCAATTTTTCGTTGTATCAGTTAATAGTTACATTCGAAATCGGGGGTTATGTTTAGGGATGGGTAGGGATGTATTTTTCAACAAATTCTGGCATCCGCTAAATGCATATCGTCTGGGCTTTTTATAAAAAATTTATTGTTAACGGCAAAATTTTTACGGCATTTTTTTAATTTGTATACTTAAAGATTTTTGGAGCTGTTTAGGCTAGAATATGTTTAACTACAATTCTAAAAAAAATTCTTTTTAATTTTTAATAGACTATATTTCTTTTTAAAAGCAAGTAAATGTATTAGAATTACTTACAGTATATAAAATTATTTTTTCATATCGAATATAAGTATGTAAATAAGAGGTTACATTTTTTTTTAAAGTAAAATTTATGATAATGACGTCAAAGATAGCTAAATTTTTTCACTGATTCAGTAAACTTTTATTTTTTATAAACTTAGTAATATAATCTTAAGTTAATCTTATATCTTAAGTGTTTGATGTACTTTGAGAGAGGTGTTAAGGTTATAATACGTTTTATTTAACTACAATTTTAAAAGATGTTTAGGTTAGAATCCGTTTTATTTAACTACAATTTTAAAACCAATTTTAAAATATTTTTACTTTTAAATTGAATCGACTATATTTTTTTTATAAAACAAGTAAATGTAATAGAATTACTTACAGTATTTAAAATTATTTATTCACATCAAATATAAGTATGTATATTACCAGATCTTATTAGTTTTTAATTTAATTTTTAAATGTTGTTTAAAGAAAATTTTTGACAATGACGGCACAAAATAGCTATTTCATTTCTCTGATTCAGTAAATTTTTATTTTTTATAAACTTTGTAATATATAGTTTCTCATGTATGTACAAAGGACATGGGTCATTTAATGTTTTACATATTCTAACTTATATTAATTTTATTAAACTTTTAACATCTAAAAAATAATATACATACTTATACTCGATATGAAAAAATAATTTTACATACTGTAAGTAATTCTAATACATTTACTTGCTTTTAAAAAGAAATATAGTCTATTAAAAATTAAAAAGAAAAATTTTTAGAATTTTAGTTAAATTAAACATCTAGCCT
>OZ038511.1:55564083-55659083 GCA_964036315.1 Acanthosepion esculentum | reverse complement strand
GTGGGTGATTCCGAATGTTCGTTCACCTAACCCAACACTAAGAACGAACTGAACAAAAGAGTAACATGAAAGATAGTGGATTACAAAGAATTTGTGCTAACGTACTAATAATGTTGTTTATATACCCTACTGAGAATAATTCCTTAACTTCATAAGAAAAAAAATACTTCATATGGTTTTAGCTTTCAGATGAAAGACTATATATAAGCCCGTATAAAAGAAAATAAAGTAAATATTACTATTACTACTACTACTACTACTACTACTAATAATAATAATGATGATAATGCACCAAAAATGACTGAGATCGCTTCCCCTTACAAGCCTTCGAGTCAAGCTAAAGATGCGTAAAGTGATCCACTCGACTACACCACATATCTTGTTTCGCATAACCTTGCTGAGAGTTTGGCCTCACTGAAAGTCTTAAGTAATCCAACATGCCCTTTCTTATATAGAAAATCGGCACGTTTATACACCCACAAACAAAAATCAAAATTCTTTTTAAAATATTAGTGTTTCATGATTTGTCCATCTTTCCAATTTATGATTAATAAATATAGTTTTCACTTAATAATAATATCATCTAAAAGGCTGAAATTAATACATAATTTTAAAAGATAAAAAACTTAAATGTTATTGTAATTAAAATGTAAAAAAAAATGAAAACAATTGTTGTAAAATTCATTATTCATCGGAAGTATATTATTTTCTTAAGACAGTAGTGTCCTTAATATATCTTATTTATAAAAACAAAAGCTTTTCTAATTAAATAATGCCTTAGTTTTATATTGCATTTTTATTTTACGATCCAGGGCAGATTTTCGATAAATGTGCTAAAGATTGAAAAAAAAAAATGATGATTTAAATTCTCCAAGGAGTCCTGCTTTTAATTAATATAAATATGAAGCGGGGGACAATATCTATTTTCTGGAAATTTCATTAAGTAAGGGCGGGGTAAGAGATTTAAATATATATATTCCAGTTCGAAATTCCAACCACCTGAAGAAGGCCGGAGCGTACAACGGCCGAAACGTTGTGACAAATATGGCGACAAAGATGAGGACAATATTCCCACTAATGTAAATACTGTATATATATATATATATATATATATATATATATATATATATATACACACAATGTAACCCGGATAAGAGACCCGGATATAAGAGAAACCCGGATATAAGAGATATTTTCTCTGGTCCCAAATTAGAGCCTGTGTTAATGTATATATATATATATAATAGACCAAACCCGGATATAAGAGAAACACGGATATAAGAGAAACACGGATATAAGAGACTTCTTCTCCGGTCCCGACAACTCTCTTATATCCGGATTACACTGTATATATATATAACCAATATTTCCAGCTTGCTATAGAAATGATTAAAAATTTAATAAAATAATAAAAAAAAATACTTTGGTATTTCCTCTTAATAATAACAAACATTTTGACGATAAAATTTGTTTTTAACAAGTTTGTGGCCTTTTTTTTATCATGGTATGATCTTTTTTCAGCGAATTATTGGAGATACCTATTTTTAAGTGTGTCAGTGAATTAAAATATACAAGCGCACACGCAAACATACATATGCACATAAATCGAATGAAATTGAAATGAACATCTGTGTTTCGAGGTATAACCTCAGGGCAACCAAAAATATGTATAAGCCAAAATGTGGGGCCCTTTGAAGTCATTTTATGACATCTGTGTTTAAATAGAATAAATGTATTATTTTAAATACATAAACAATTTAGATTTGAAATTTGATCATCTTGGATGTCTACGAAGTGACGCTTACCGAAACCGTGTTGACAGTGTAAAGGAATATAAACGACATATGGATCAAATATTAAGGATAAAGGAACATCTCACGAATCAAAGTTAAGTCAACAGGTAAAAGTTTGAGACAAGACTATTTAGATCGGGCTGTATAGAAGATAAAACATTAATGGAGCAAGCTAATCAATTCTAACAGTTGCCCCATACTGGACTATCAGAAGTACTTACGTCAGTACACTAATCGAGGAAAAACGAGTGATAATGAATGAGGGAAATTCACCCAAAATAGCAGAAATGTAGACATCACTGGGCTAGGACGGTGATTTTCTTGGAAGTGTGCAAATGGTTTAGGCACGAATACGTTGAGATTCAGTGAAAAATAAAAATAATGTATCCGATAAATTAGGTGAAATAAGGAGAAAGTCTTTAAAGATTCAAAAATCTTTATTATCACCTCGTTTTTAATGATCAATAGTTGCTGTAAGGAAATATGTTTGAATTCGTCGATTTGCAAGAATTTAAACAACGTACGTATACCAGTGAAAGTTTATAGGTACCTCCACATTTTCGGTAAAAAAGAGCATAACATGATGAAAAAAAACCCCGAAACTTGATGAAAACAATTTTATTGTCAAAAGGTTTGTCACTATTAAGAGGAAAGAACAAAGTATTTTTAATTATTTAAAAAATTTTTTATCCTTTTTAGAACATTCTAATTTTTCATTGAAAAAAACTTGTTTCTCCTTGGTGCTACTAAATAACATAGCAAATACGTACGTAAACATAAAAGTTGACAATGTAATTAACAAATTTGTTTCATGCATAAACAAAATCGTAGGATTGTGTTTAAACATGAAACAGACTATCGCCGTTCATATATATGTGTGTGTGTGTGTGTGTGTGTGTGTGTGAAGGAAAAAAGACAATACTCGTGATAACGAAATCTCAGTAATACATTCGGAAAAATATTTAGTTGTCTATCGTCTCAGTATAGAAATTTGATACAGACGAAGAAGTTGAAAGTTTACAATACGTATGTGTTGACTTTATATTTGTAAGCATGTGAGACCTTGGTCACTTACTGGGGACATATGAGAATGTGGAACGTAAGTAGCGTCAGCATCTTCGAACATTGTTAGACTATCACTAGAGAGTGTCTAGTACTTCAGCACCGGTTTCCATGAGTGGTCATGTGATCAGGATAGGTGAGTTGACCAACGGAGTGGGAAATACTAAATGTCCACCCAATATTGACATCAGGCGCACTCTGACTGAATACTGCCACCGTCCTGCAAAACTGATTGGGAAAATCCCAGATCGAAATCGTTCCTCTTGGAAATAAGCTGTGCACAATGTCAACAGTGATTGAACAGAATTGTGCTTAACATGAAGATTTCAAGAGAGATGCTTGTAAGGGTCTTGATATTCCTCCCCTAGAGCATGTGGGTATAGAGTTTGATCTAAAGTGTTATGAATATGGTCACCTTTGCCTAAGTAGTGCAGGTTTCAAAATTCATCAAAGACACCACTCACAGAATGAAGGTATTTATTACACGTTGCAGGGAAATAGTATGGCCAAGTGGGAAAATGTTTACTTGCGACGCGTTTCAGCCTTCAGGACTTTATCAGTCTAAAGTTGTTATGTTCGTACGATTACACATGCGAACGAACGAGGGGCACTGGGGATTTTAGAATGTTTTAAATATTTATATCTAGCGGAATTCATTTAGAGTTTTTCTTTTTCTTTCCATTAGTTTTATTCGTAGGTATCTAACACTGTGTGAATAGAAGATCTTAAATTCAAAGAGTCTAGGCACCATAGCAAAAAGCTCCCCCGACTAATTAAAATGAAAGATAGAAAAGGTACAGGAGACAACCTTACGGCGGTGGGAAAGAGATTGAAGTCTAGACGTCAGAACAGGGTCAATAATATGGCTGATTCATCTTTGATGCCTAAATAGCAGCTCTAGGTAAATAGCAGGAACATAAGAACGTTATATTCAGAAGGTACACGTGTTTGAGAAGCCAACATTATTTTTTAAACAGTGAAGTCCACAATTAATTCATAATGCAGGTTATTTCTAGCTAGTTTATGAGAAGGTATTTTAATAAATGACCTTTAGTACACTTACTTTAACGTGGAAAAGGGTTGGAGAATTTGATACTCGCAAGTAATATTGAGGCAATAGAGACAGAGTAAAATAAACGATTAACTTCTGTGATAATTTAAACCAGTGTCAAAAGAATGATCCCAAAGTCAAAGAGATTGGTAATAGAGAAAGAGTTAGATAGAGCAACAAAAGATGGGATGATGTGGAGAGCTTTGATCGCTACCTCCTGTAGAAGTGAAAGAGAGAGTGAGAAATTTGTAACCACATGAAGCACCATCTGTTAAAGAATTTAACTACAAAATAAAACTAAGAAAAAAGGAACTCACTCTTAAATATTTTAATATACGAGACCATTCTCTTACGCTAGTATTGCTATTGTTTGTTTACCGGCACATCAACTCCTTATGGGTCATTTAATGCCGAAATTTAATTTTCTTGGGAGCATTATTAATGTTTCTTTTCCAGAAATTTTTTTTTTATGAAAATGAATTGCGGATATTTTTACTATGCAAATATATTTCTACACTTTCATAGTGTTTTGATCTTAGTTTGGGACGCTAACAGGTGCTACCACCCTGGGTCAGGGTGTGCCTGGGAACAACAGCAATTAAGAGGTGGTTCAGGCCTTACTTCGGGATGTACTTTATCGTCATATCCAGGACGATTCTCTTGCGTCCAGAAGTGCGGCTGTGTATTTTATAAGAATGTTTCCTCGCTGTTTTTGTGGATAGTACATTGCAATTTATTTTTGATGTACAGCTTTTAAGTAAAACACAAGCAGATTCTTGAAAAAGAACTGGACTAATTTTCCTTATACTGTACTGTTAGCTTCCCTGCAGTAAGACGAACCAAAAGAAAATGCCAGTAAATAAAAAGATAAAAAAAAAACCTTCGTAAATGAATAAGGAATTAAAAGTAAAGAAAGTATGAAAGAAAAGGAGAAGCAAACTGAGCGTTAGAGAAAGGATAGAAGGGACAGAGAAAGGAAGATGATCTATTCTGACAATGTTTATTAGAAGCATCGTGCACTCATCTTACTCAGAGAACGACTCCATCATTCACAGAGAACAAAAGACCGGATAAGCATCTCAAAGAAGCAATATTTGACTACTTCATATTTACATCTCTATTCAGTGAAGAGACAGACCATTAACGGCGATTCTCAGTCGTGAACCTGTAACGTACGTAAGAATATGGCAGGGGCCAAAAAGCGACTGTCTCGACTTGTCAATAACTCTCGCCGTTTCTTTTAATGCCGTCTTGTCACCGTGCTTTTCAGAGAAAAATGTCGAAAACGCGTTCGGTCGAGATGAAAGACTTTCACTTAAGCACGGCGGTTTTCCAGGCTGGAAATGTTCGTCTGAAAGGAATGGCCAGAGAATAGCGACCGGAAATGACTCTAAAAGGTTTTGCATTTGAGTGGAGAGTTTCCTATGTTCTATAGACAATCAGATATGATTTGCCGTATGCGAATTGATATTTATCAGGCAAGTTTTGGTTCATGACGAACGAGAGACATTTATTTATTTTTATTTTATTTTTCTGTTTCTGGGTAAAAGTTTTTAAAAATAGTCCGAATTAAAGAAAAATGAAATATTACAGCCTAAATGCACCCCCTACACACACACACACACACACATATATATATATATATATATATATATATATATATATATATATATAGATATAGATATAGATATATATATGTATATGAGAGAGAGAGAGAGAGAGAGAGAGTTAGATGAATGTAGGTAACAGTTTCTTATTAAAACAAATCAACAGGAGTTCTTGGTAAGGAGTTTCATTTTTCTATAATTCGGGCCATTTCCTTATTTCCTACACATAATGAAATATAAATCTCCACGATGTATGTATAGGGTGGTAACACCTGTTAAGGTCCCAGCTTTGTGTAAATTGTTTGCGCCGGGATGTAGAAATTTTCAGGTTGGTGTCTGACGGCTACGTAAAACCACTGGGAGAATTGTCACCCTCAGCTTTTGCCAAGGCAAACATCTAAGAAAAAGAAAACTCTGATATAACACCTGCAGTGTCTGTTGCCTCCAATGAAGTAGACTTGTTCTTTTTGGCTCAAGGTAGTAGTCGCTCAGAGAGTGGGACTGGTTTCGTACATAGCATTTCCGCACTTAAAGAACTAACCCTGCTTGAAGACTTCAGAACCTTACCGTGTCTTGACACAGAGGCTGTCCGTAGCAAAAAAGGGTAAACCCATTAAATGAAGGTCTCTAATGATATTGGCATCAATGGCAATAAGAGCTCTGGGACTAGTTGTTGGCGCGGCAGGTGTACCAAGGCACCACAGCCTGGGGCCGGTCGTCATCCTGCTACTGCGAAAAGATGTGATCCAATGAATATCGGCTTTTGGAATGTTCGGACGTTGTTTGACTTACAGTCATCTGTCCCACGCCCTGAGCATAGGCCTGCTCCCATAGCGAAGCAGCTTCATAGATATGAAATGTGCATAGTGGCATTATCTGAGACAAGACTTGCTAATGACGGTCGGTATATTGAGTTGTCTGGAGTGGCAGAGGGGATGCGTGTAAAAGGGAATCTGGTGTGGCTTTTGCCGTGAAAACTTCCCTTATTGCAAGCCTAGAAGAACTTCCATGTGGAGTTAGTGATCGGATCATGGCGATGAGGCTCTCTTTGATCAAAGGTCGTTTTGTGACTTTCATGAGTGCGTAGGCCTGACTATGGTTTCTTGCGATGGTGAGAGGGTCGCTTTCTATCTGGCATTATGTGAAGTGGTTCGAAGAATACACTCGGCAGACAAGCTTGTCATTCTTGGTGACTTTAATGCTAGGATAGGGAGAGACTTTGAAACCTGGGCTGTGATAGGAAGAAATGGAGTAGGTGATGTGGACCGAAGTTAGAGGTAAGAAAGATATATTAAACAGAAAAGTTACAAAGAATAGTGTAAGAGTAAGCAGAGCTTACTATCCAGTGGTGTCCGATATTGGTATCGTACGCGGCTGCGCATTACTGGTGCTACTACTCCCATGATACTACCATTCACATAATAATATAGTACTGGGAGAGTCCATGATGTAGCAATGTATCGGTCTCACAACAGTAGGAAAGTGCAATATCAATAGTTTGCTACTGCTGCAGTTCTGCTGCAGTTCTGCTGCAGTTCTGCTGCAGTTCTGCTGGGAGTTGGGTTTATAGATCAGTAGCACCATCGTCAGAAGGATACATTCAAGAACACTTGAATACATCCTGGCTCGAAACAACGGCATATGATTTACTATGTATTGGTAAGGAAGCGTGACATGAAGGATATCTGTTGTGTCCACGCTATGCGTGGTGCCAAATGCTGGACTGATCACCGCTTGTCTCTAGCAAAAATCCGTTTTGTGGTTAAACAGAAAGTGAGCGATTGTTGTGTCAGTATTCTTAAACGGATGAATGTAGGTCATCTGAAGGATGAGATGATGAAAGAAGAGCTTGTAACTGCGATGGAAGGCATTCTTGTGAAAACGTATGGGATGCTTTCATGGCGTCTGTTTATGAAGCCTGTGAGAAGGTGTTAAGGCATCGAGACTGGTTTGATGAGAATGACCCTGAGATTCAGATCTTACTGGATGCTAAATCACAAGCCTTAGATGATATGCTGAAATGTAGACAAACATCTGATGAACATGAAAGATTGAGTTCAAAGCGATCAATGCTGATGTGCAGCGAAAACTACGTAACATGCAGGACTCTGGGTAGTGGAATAAGGCTGACGAAATACAGCTTGCCTCCGACACCAATGACACAAAATTGCTGTACTATCTTCTGCATGAAATGTATGGAATATCATGCTCTCCTACCACACCTTTGCGCTCAAAGGATGGTAAGGAGCTCCTTCGCAACCCTGTGGATATTTTTTGCAGATGGAGAGAACACTTTGAAGAGCTTTTGAATGGACAATCTGATGTTGATTTAGAGTTCATCGAGTCAATACCCAGCAGGCCGGTTAAAGAAGTTCTGGCAGATACTCCCTCTCTTGCGGAGGTTGAAGCTGCTGTCGAAAAACTGAATATTGGAAAGACACCTGATTCAGGCGGCAATTTTCAAGTGTGTTGGATCTAACATGATGAAACGTCTCACTGATTTACTGCAGATGGTCTGGAGTAGTGAGTCTATTCCACAGGACTGGCGAGATGCATTAATGATTGTATTGTACAAAGGAAAGGGTTCAAAAGACGATTGCGGGAGTTGCATTACTGTCTGTCGTCGGAAAAGTGTTATGTTGGACAGAGTGCTGAAACGTTACTGATGTCGTTCTACCGGAGTCTCAGTTCAAAGCGGCCGTGGAACAGTGGATATGGGTTTTTACCGCAAGACAGTTGCAGGAGAAATGTGTGGAACAGCGAATGGATCTGTATCAAGTGTTTTTTGATCTGACTACTGTGAATAGGGCAGCCCTTTGGGAGATTTTGAAAAAGCTTGCCTGTTCTGACAAATTCTTATCTATACTGAGGCGCTTCCATGAGGAGGACATGAATGCTGTTGTGAATTTGGGGTGGGGGACTGTTAGAATCAATTACAGTGGCAAATGATGTAAAACAAGGGGATATACTGGCACCAATATTATTTGCTTTGTATTTTTCTATGGTGCTTAAGATAGTATTCAAAGATGGTGTATACATCCGCTATAGGACTTCCGGAAGGCTATTTAACATCAGGTGTCTAAGGACAAACACAAAGTTCTCGTTCAACCTTGTTCGGGATCTGCTTTATGCTGATGATTGTGATCTTGTGGCTCATACAGAAGCCAATATGCTAAGCTTGATGGCTGCCTTTAAAACACCATGCACAGCGTTGGAACTAACAATTATCTAAAGAAGACAGTTGTTATGTACCAACCGGCGCCTGAGGAGCCCTATCGAGAACCCAACATCTGAAAGTGTTCGAGAGATTTGTGAACTTAGACAGCACGCTAAGCATGACTGAAACTCTTGATGACGATGTGTGTTTGCGGAAATTTAAAGCAAGTGACGCCTTTGAAAAACTAGAGAAACGACTCTAGAGTCGCCACGGTATTTCTTTAGAGACAAAGTTCAAATTCTATTATGCATGTGTGCTATCTGCTCTTTTGTATGAATGTGAAACTTGGACTACGTACAGAAGGCAAATAAAGCGTCTTGAAAGTTTCCACCAACAATGCCTAAGGATAATCCTTGGTGTTCGATAGTCATGTTGAGATATTACAATAAGCCCGGACTCGAAGCACAGAATCGATCATTTTCCAGCGTCGATTAAGATGGGGTGTGCATTTAATCAAAACGAAGAACAAGCGGCTGCCCAAACAACTCCTGTATGGCGAACTCGTCGGAGGAAACCGAAATTGAGGTACACGGATTGTATGATTATGAAATGGACTAAGTCCGACACTTATTTTTTAAGACATTTTTATGTTTATATGTTCTTTTTATAGACATAAAAAAATGTCTTAAAAAATAATTATCGGACTTTGTCCATTTCATAATGTGTGATGTCATTTGTTTACATTTGGATACGCATTGAGCAGATATGAATGTATGAGAGAAAATCATGGAGATTTGTGTTTAAATACAGTTAAATCGACTTTGCTAACCGAACGCTCCTCTGTGGCCCAATCGGTAAAGGCACGTCAGGCTATATGACGGTTCTGTATAGGATACAGGTTCGATTCTTGTCGGAGGACGGATATTTCCTATGAATATTTCTCGGACATTCAGGCCGGTAAATGTTGTTAATACTGTTTATTAGAAACAGAGCATTTACTTAAATATTTGTATCTATAAAACGAACGTATAAATATAAAATATGTATTAAAAAACAATTGTCGGACTTTGTCCATTTCATAATATATATATATATATATATATATATATATGTGTGTGTGTGTGTGTGTGTGTGTGTGTGTGTAAGCAAATTGAAACAACATTAAAAACAGTAAACTTGCATATTCGGATTTTTTGTTTTTCCATATAGTTCCTCATATATATATATATATATATATATATATATATATATATATATATATAATTTATAAAAAAAATTAAATAATTACATTAAGAAATGCATAAAAATGTATAAATTAAACAAATAAATATAAATTCAACAACTACATTTACCTACTTTCGTTTATTACGCAATAAATTGCATCAATTAACGTCGTCCATAATTTAGCTCTCCTTACACAGTTAGCTTTAAGAATAGTTTAGAGTAGGGGTTCCCAATCTTTTTTGCGTCATCATCAAACATTCACATGGAAAAGTTTTCCACCGTCCACCAGTATAATAAATATTCAAAAGAATACCAACATTTTTTGTAAAAGTTTGTTACTGGTTCATAAACTGATATTATGATCTATTAAAATATATCAAAGTGAGGTAAGAAATAATACTGACTTGTGTGTCGGCTGCTGCAACTACCATATTAAAGAGCAAACAAAAGAAAGCTTGACCATTGAAAACTATATTTAGTTTTATGGTTAGGGTGAACGCTACATGTCTTGATTTATCAAGACATCCAACGATTTTTATTCATAATTGTAAAATTAAAAAATATACACTATTATCATCTAACAAAACTTCAGCGAATATTTTTTGTTGTTCTTGGTTTTTTCTTTTCTGATTTATATCCGAAAAAAATGTAATTTCGTCTCAAGAATTATTTGAATGTTGATGACGATTCTCAAAATTATAGAAAATACCAAAATATTCCTTGTTTGTGGGGATATTTATGTCATATTTAAGAATTTTGCCAAGTTATTCCCACTTAGCCTCCAGTTTTTTATACATATTGTTTACACATGTCCTTTGAATATTTTTCCGGTAGCATATGTTCAAATACGTTTTTAATAGCCAACATCTTATATCGCACACCATTTTCTGTTCAGTTGATCATCGCCAACCGATATCACCCAGGATGGAAAACTCTGTTTAAAAGCTCTCTCAAATATTAAAATTTGATAGCTTAAGGATATTTTACTACTGTCGATAAATACAAGTTACTCAATAAAATCTCCACATTTATTGTGATAAATTCTCTCAAGGAAAAGATGCGTTAATAAAGAAAAGTTTTCCTTTTATCTTATATATATATATATATATATATATATATATATATATATATATATATATATATATATATATATATGTCTGTGTGTGTGTGTGTGTGTGTGTGTGTGTGTGTGTGTGTGTGTGTGTGTGTGTGTATTTAGGCACCAAATTCTCTTGTAAGCATGTCTGATTAAATAAATTACAAACATTATGTCTGCTTATTTTTATCATAATCCTTTCGTATTCACGAATATTTTTTCGTTTATTACAATCAAATGATGCAACAAATGCACTGTAACTATGAAAATCACTTTTATTTGACAAGTACTTTCCATCGTTTTCTGATATCATCATCGAGGGTGCAACTGGAAAGGCAAAAACTATTACTGATTTTATTCATAATTCACGCTCTAGTGAATACTAAATATAAATGACAGCCGTTGCATTTAAACGCAAAAAGCTAAAAATCTGTAATGGATTGCTTCGAACTCGAATTGTTACGATACAACGCAAGTGTCATATCAACTGTACCAACGGGCCTCGGTGACGAAGAAGAAACTGAATAGACTTGATATAGCGTCGCTACTCACAAATTGTATGGTGAAACTAATCCAGGTATTCATAACCCAACGGATTGTGCCCCAAGAGCCACGTTTTTCCTTCCCCCGAATCTCTCCATCGCAGAGCATTAGCCGGGTGAAGCAATGATATAGAAATAATATATAATGAATCAAACAAATTAAGGATATATAAACGATCAAAGAAATTAAAGATTGTTTACTTGGAGCTTTAACTGTTGTCATTGCCTGAATTCGGGACAGTCTCTTTTTTCGGTGCTACTAACTGAACCAAAGTTGTTAGTGATAATGTCCTTTTGTTATTTGTTTACAACTCAAGCTATCGCGGAGAGAATTGAGATTTCTTTCTCGTTTGCTTAAACCAAGTGACTTCAGCTCTTGGAGAAATGTTAATCTTCAGATTCCTTTTCGAAATTTCACTTCACATGAGTACACAAAATTAACACTTGAATAATCACACTGTTTTCTCTGTTAATTATTTTCAGTCACCACAATCATTCACAGATTTTACACCTATCTTGAAATATCTATTAATAATAACGTCAACATTTCAAGCGTGTCAGGTGATAAATATTGATAATGTCTGGCGTACTAAGGCTGTTTTATTTTCTTTACACAAAACCCTATGATATCTGCAGAATAATACTTCTGTTATTGGAGAGAAATGTTTGCTTACATTTATGTTATGGAACAAAAAGAAAAGCGAAATAAATATGCTTCGTTACTCGTTCGTAAAGTGTCGAGTGTCTGTTGCTCAAAAGAATATTTACATTCTTTTTACCAATCGACTTGTAGACATTCAGGCAAGGCTAACATCTTTTAAAAGTGGCCTCATGTCTCGGTAGAAAATCAAATAGCAATGTTTGTAACCTTCATACGTATCTATCTCATTATCGATTTGTCGAGATAACTTTATTCTTCGTAATATATATATATATATATATATATATATATGGTGGGGATGCACGTAAAAAAGTAAAATTTCAATATGTAAATCAGTAATTGCATGAAAAGAAAGTCTGAAGTCATTCCCGTCTTCCCCCATTTACAGCTCTTCCATGAAAAGAGAAAAAGAATCCATGTGAGATTCAGTGTATCCTTTGGTGTTTTTGAGATTTTACTGTCTTTTCGACGTCTTTTTGTCGTGGGTCTTGCTCCAGGGCTTCTTTACTAAAATCAAACAAAAGTAAAAAAAAATATCGATCCGCGTCATTCGTCTACTGGTACTCAATCAAAAATAGATGTGAATGTCTATATCATTGTCATGTATATACGAAATGTGTACATGCGGCATCTATCTACATAGGTAAAATTCCTCGATAGCTTTGACAAAATGAAAGAACTATTTACGCACGTACGTACATCAATGTGTCGTACTTAAAGTAAATGTATTGATTGAAATTAAATATTGTAAAGACAGAAGTTCAGGATGCTACGTGGAGATGACAAAATGTAGCGAATACCAAAATTTAACTATCTGGGAATTGTTTTAACAGACGGCGGAAAAAGTGACACCGAAATCCGAAGATGGGTTGAAATAGAGAAATAGGCTTTTCAAAATATTTGCGTCGCGATCCCGAATGCCGTAAACCATTAATTTTGTTGGGGCAGAACATCTAGTGCAGCTACAGCAGCAGTGGTTTTTCCTGGGTAAATCCGCCTGATAGAGCGCAACCCTCTCCAGGCTACTTTGAATTGAGTTCTCCTTCTCCTAGACTGGTTGCCAACCAAGATTATAAACTCAATCTGTCCAGCTATTTACTCAAATCTGGAGGGGGATAGTTGAATTAGCACGTAAGTGAATTTAATGAACTCGACTGGAATTCGAACACGCCTCTCTGTTTTCTTTCAATTACTCGACCGTGCCTCCAAAAATATTCACACTTCACTTAAAAATGTCATTATTGCTGATATAGTCCGTCCATGCTATTCTCAGTTTTCGTTAGAATAACATCTTTGTTGCCGCAGGTTTCATCTTCACCTGTTGTTTTAGTTTAGCAGAATATCAATCACTATGCGTTATTTAATGCCTTCAACGAAATTTAATGCTTTCAACTATATATAAATTCATGTACACTTAACTACAAGAGCGAATGCCCATATTACTACAAAATAGCAATTATAAAAAATCTAATACATCGTGCAGAAACGAAAACATCCACAAAACAGTTTTTTTACAGTGAACTAAAGAATATAAAACACTTATTAATAATAGCTTTCCAAACTATACAGTTGATGAACAAATAAGATGTTTTCTTAGAAATCTCAATACTAAGAAAATAGTACATAATAGTGCTTCTACTAATCTCAAAGATATTAATCTCCAATATCGTAATCAAATGCAAACTAATTATAAGCAAGATGAAAATATACTAAAAAAAATAGTAAATACTATCTACAACAGATGCTAGCAAAAAAATTAAGTTAAAAGTAAGTTAACTCTATTATATCCAACTCAATTATTCGCAATGATTCTTCTCCCCCGTTAGCGATTTGCAAAAAACACAACATAGTTCACAAATTCAAGTGCCCTTTGGGAGATTGTATCTCCAACGAATTAAATAATATTTATGTTGGTCACACCACAAACTTGCTTTCACGACGCTTGACACTACATTTGAATGATAACTCTAACATTTTTAGGCATTTAAAACAACATGCCTGGCCGCATACACAATTCCGGAATATCCTTGTTGAAAAAACAACTATACTTATACATGAAAACAATAAACAAAAACCAAAAATTCTTGAAGCTATATACATAAAACAGTTGAAACCTAACCTGAACAAAATAAACTACGAAATCCCCACAAATATTCTTAAATGCCTATAATTGATAACAGAAGCCATTGGTTTATACTAACGGCTTCCCATAGTTAATACTTCTCGAATTCACTCTCGTGTGGTCATGTGTGACGTCATGAGCTGCGGTGCGATTTTCGCTTCCAGCGTCTAATATGCGCGAGTTTGTCTTTGCTTGGAAATCTTCCATGTAAACAGAAACAGATTATCATCACTGTCTTCTCCGAGTATTGCTTAAAATATTGTACTGTAATTGTCATCTTTGATGCTGGCTTATGTAAGCTGAAAGCTTAGATAGGATTAAAAAATATGTATCAATACTGTGATTTTTCTTCGTTTAATGATAATGCTATTAAGCTTATCAGACGATATGAAAAGAATTTTCATAAAATAAATAGACAACACTTGTCTATATTATTTAATGAAACATGCACGAATATATATATATATATATATATATATATATATATATATATATATATATATATATATATATATATATATATATATTGTGAAATGGATTAAGCCCGACAATTATCTTAATACATTTTCTTTTTATGCGTTATTATAGATATAATTTATTTAAATAAATTATCTGTTTGTATTTTTTTTAATTAGCCGTATTAATTACATTTACCGGCTTCAATGTTCGAGAAATTTCGTAGAAAATATGTGCTACTCGAACCTGAAACCCTAATGGGAAACACTAACCTGACATTTCTTTGTGGCTGGATGTTTAACATCACGTAATCAAATGATGGTTCGATTACTGTCGGGGGAGCATATATTTTCTACGAAATTTCTCGAACATTCAGGCCGGTAGATGTAATTAATACTGTTGAATTAAAAAAACAGACAGAGCATTTACTTTAATAAATTATATCTATAAAATAAATAACGTATAAACAGAAAATGTATTAATATATATATTGAAGGCAATTTTATGCTTTCAGGATAAACGTGTTTTATAGATATGTAATAATTTGTAGATGATCTATTATAGGTGTTATATGTTTTGTGATGAGCCTATTTCATTAAGAAACGACATTATGTTGATGGTTTCTGTATTTTAACATAGTTCTCTCATCGTATTATGGGTGGCCTGATGAAAGGTTTTACCCCTCCGGAGAGGTGTAGTCGGTGTATTCTACAGCCACAGACAACAGGGTGGTGCTCTTCACTCGTGAGGAAATTGTCCATCATTCACTGCGATATAGGGGAATAGCTAATACATAGCAATTCACCACAATATCTTGTTTCTAATGATATTTTCCAGTTTCTTTAATACTGTAGTTTTCAGAAGCCAACTTTTGCTTGCATTTCTCCTTCGGATTTCGGTGTCACCTTTCCCTCATCTATTAAAGTACTTCCCAGAAGAGGAAAAGGATAAAACGAAGAAAATTCTTATTGACGATTGTAAGAATGAAAAAAGAAAAGAAAAGAAAATATCATAAAGAATGTGGATTGATTGATTCATTTTCTACAGTTTATCAACCCATTGCAGATTATTTAAGGCCAGAAAATATTTTTACATTGTAAGAATTTTTTGTTTTGGGATATAATAATAGTTTAGTGATAGAAGTCTTAATAATTAATCCATAGCTGGGAGAGAGTACCTAATCAGAATTTGATAAAAATAATAAATTATAATGTGGATATAAAGTGGGGATCAGTTCTATATTAATATCATTATATAAACGATCCTTCATTTTGTGGCCACAGTATTTTCGACACATTTCTATTCCAGATAATGTAATTAAATCTAAAAGGCATGCCAGTGTAGCTAATCAGTATTTGATTGACTGATTCATTGATTCATTCATTTTCTACGGATTATCAACCCTTTGCATGTTATTTAAAGCCCAAAAATATTTTAGCTTGTAAGAATTTTTTTTTTTTTTTCAGATACAAGTTTTACAAATTAACCCATAACTGGGAGGAGAAGAGATGGATTCATGCCTTTCACAAGGATATTTGCGCATCAGGGAATATAACGAACCCAACGGGAATTGAAACTTTATTAACAATTCCGAGTCATTGTCCGTTGTACCACCCGCACATCCAAGCTTATAGCACTTGTTATTCCAAAGCGGTCACCCATCTAGGTGCTGCCCAGGCTCAGTGTTGCTTATCTTCTGTAATCGTACGGGAACAGGTATTTCAACGTGATATATGACTGTATGAATAAAGAAGAATTCAGAAAAATAAAACCAACGGAAAGAAAGACAAAATAAACAGATCAAAATGTAAGTATTAAAACCCGATTAATTTTTGGTAAACAACTCGATAGACCATTTTCTTTTATTTGGAAGTCATACATTATATGATGTCTAAACCTTCCTGCAATATTATATTCGTGAACTTGTAAAATATTTATACCATGTAAATTTCGATGATGATTTAAGCGTAACAGTTATCGGCATAAAAAGTAAGATTAGCGTGTCGAATTCAAATTCCAACTGTTGCGTTCCCTTTTCACCCAATTACCATGTGGAAAAAAACATAAATCTATCTTTCCGCTCTGCCTCCCAGATGAGTGTTAACAACTGGCCATACTGAGATCTCTAGCTTTCGTTGCCAACCAGTCTAGAATCACAATTCTAAATACAAAATCGATTGGGAGTAGGCCTAGCAACACCACCACTATACATCTACTTGATGTGGAATCCAGAGAAGCAACACGGAGTTTACAGTGATTATACTTCGATGACATACTATGCAAACCTCCATGTAATCTGCGGAGTTTGCATGATATAAAGATCTTGCTACAGTTTCAGATTACCAAAATTATATTACAAGGCTGTTGTAAACGAATTCGCTCCGCTCTAGTTACGCCACTTTCTCTCTACTTACATCTTTATTTTGTAAGAAAATAATTAATAATTACAGGAATTCCGATTTGGGAAGAAAGAAATATGAAATGAATGAATGTAGAAACATATCTTGCAAATGCAATTAACACAAAACTAAAATAGAGTAAAAAGGATGCGAGAAAAAGTTAGAAAAAATAGAAAATCACAAACCGTATCATGTTGTCTGGGTTATAATTTTTCAAAAATTTCGTTTTTTAATTATTCAACTCATGGATAGAAAACGAGAGATGTTACAAACGTTTTCATTTTCAGTAATGACACCACAGATTTCCAGTCTGCGTAAACATTATCTGATGAGTAAACAAGAACCGACTTTCACATGCAGTAAATGAAGAAAAAAAGCACCCACTTAAAAAAATCATCTAGTCATTGAATTTATTTCTGAGATTTCCTTTTTGTTAAATGTTCTTACCAAATACAGGTGTCTTCATTTTTTTTTCAAAAGTTTGCATTTGATTCATTCAAAAGCAAGCTTCTCTTTAGCTGCGACTTCTGCTAAATTACATTTTCTGTATGCAATCGTCCATATCACTTTCTTTTATCAAAATAAATGATGCATTACCAATGAGAAAAAAGTACCAACAAATTAAACATATTACATAATGGTATTGTTATAATGACGGCGTATTATTAATACGAGAATATTCCACCTGCCTTTATCGTTATCATTGTTGAATTTTAGATATGCGAAAGGAATAAACAAACAACATAGTTCAGTACTTAGTGTGATTCTTTCAGACAGAAGTTTGAAGGTGAGTTGTTTCGCCATGTTTTTTAGAATCAACTCCGATTAAGAGACGAAGAAACTAAAGCTAACAAGTAAGTGGAACATCGGAACGTCGTAATTAAGCATGAAACAATGAAATCAGGAATCGCTGACCATGTATGGAGGGGAAAAGGGTAGTCATTAACCCCTGTGGGCGGTGAAATACTGGGGAGTCTGACGCTTGAAAGAATAAGCAAATAAGCCAAGCTATGAGGACATCCTTAGTCGGCCTAGCAATGAAATAATTAATACAGACGAGCCCTTAATAAGTAAAGAAAAGCAAGCTTTTCAACAGAAGTAGCGGTAAAAAGTGAAGCAGCAACAGCACTCATCAGTAGGTTTAAGAATTATCACACGAGAAATAGCTAGGGGGTTGAAAGCGTTAGTGAGTTCAATCTCAGGGCCGAGCAGTGTGTTATTGAACCGGGGCAATACGCCGATTAAATAAAGGTTACAGTTTGAAACTCCCTGAAAGTTATTCGGATCGACATGCACCTGTTGGAGGCTGGAGTGCAAGAGAACTGAAACGTAGTGTAATTAATTTAAATAATGATACCTTCTAGTGTCAGAATTTGAGATAGAAACTACGTTTGAGTTTTATTATTATATTATCATAAACTGTTAATGTGACGCTTTTAATCTCTGACTCAGTTTCTGGGGTGAAGAATTATTGAAATTATTTATAATCGAACAAACATGCTAATCTTTATTATCACACATTTTGGGCTGTTTTGCCTTCCGGCCACTTCATGTGTGCATGTCGATTCGGGTAGTCTTCATTAAACTTCGAGCAAAAACTCTTTATTTCATCTACGGGATAGATTTTTATCGTTCAACTACCGATATCAAGAGATATCTCTTGTTCTATTTCAAACTACTCAGTGATTGCTCACGCTGTTTCAACAAAATCTATGCCTTTACAACCCGGTTCGAAAATTGAAATAATAATTATTATGTGATTAAAATCATGAAGCAATGCATTAATATTAATGTTCTTATTCCCTGACTGCTTCTGTCACGATTAACTTCCTACACTTCTGCTTATATTTTTCTTACTGTTGCTTAAGCTTGTTATTTTTAAATGTTCTTTACGACTAGTATGTTTTACTTCATTCCATTAAGTAAGCGAGCATCCTTTTTCTTTTTCACATGATCAGCTATGACTGCTTTCATTGCTCCCTCTTAATTACGACTTGTTATGTTCCTCTAGCATTTAATGGTGGCTGATTTTACCTTTGTATTCTTTACCACAACTGCAAGCGATGAAATACATACAGTTCTTGGTCTGTGTTGAAATTGACCCGATAGAGATTTCTGTTTCAGAATATTATCCGGATCTTGTATGGACCGAGTATATTCTGAATATTTTCCAACACTTTTACACAGACAATTGAAGAAAGATTTCCTAAGATGTCGACTCTACACCACAAACTAAAACTCTTACAAAACCACTGAAATATAAGAATATTTCAAACAAATCAGGTCTGAGATTAAAAGAATCTTACTCCTCAGTATAGAGTTGCAACATCCCAATTTTAACTGTGGCTGGTGTGGTTTCCCTAACAAGTGGGCTTTTACGAGCTAGAGTTACCATCTCCACGCGCAACATGTTCTATATTCAGGGTTAACTGGTTCCGAGATAGGTTAGAACGTGTAGTCTATACTGCTGAAAAATGTATACCCTTCCCGAAAACTGCGTGAAAGTGAATGAAATGGAATTTGAACACGCCATGTCGCACCCACTTTTTGTGCCGATGACAATTACGCTAGAAATTGCGAACGTAAAATATTCTTTAGTCAGACTTGTAAATTCCAAGTTGACAATTTTTAATCGGCACGTTTCTCGAGATGGTGTGTTTATTATAAGGAATCACTGAACGCTATAGTTAGATCTGCAGAAACATTGCCCCTCCCCCCATCTATTTTAATGGCAGTTGTATGTTGACTTTAAGAATAGAACATTTGTTCTAAAGCGATTCTCAATATTTCAGTTTCAAAGGGTTTCTCATCACAATGAAAACCAGATATCTTGCCTTGCATAAAAAAATGCCTGATGCAGATAAATCGTAGGTCTCTTGATACAAAGAAATTAAAGATAGTTACATTTCTATTGGTCATGACATATCAACCAAGCGAAACTATGCAATTTAAGATTATTTTATATGATGCTAATTCAACTATCCGTAGTTACTGTTGATTTTAAAAAAGTATGAAATTATTGGATTCTATGTGATGTGATATTTCTTTAATTGGCATATACGATTATGGCTCTCCACGGATTCCTCTATTATCTAAGATAGTGGCGTGGTTTCCACTTGTCTTCTGCGTGGTTTTGAATTAAAACATGGCGGTATGTCACCGAAGCTGATTCGTAACAGGGGGAAAAAGATATGGATTCTTACATTTCCCAAAGGCATCGGAACTACAGTTGAATTCGCATATGAAAAAGAAACAAATAAAAGCCACACCTTTTCTTGATATTTTATTAATCAGAAATGGTAGCAGTATACAACTAAACATCCACCATAAATGAACAAATAAAAATGACCACATTTACTTAAATTAAAACAGTAAAATAAGATCTGACATAAACACATGTTTGTAGTAAAAGCTCTTAAAATTTGCAGCCCCGAATATCTACCTGACGAAGAAAAATATATTGAATGCATTTTCAAATGTTCCATTATTCCAATTATTTCATATATATTGCCAAACGAAAAGTATACAAAAACAAAAAAACAAAACAAATGTGAATAGGAACATCTAATATTATATTACTACAAATCCCACAACTGAAGAACTTGAGAGCGATTTAGTTAATCTCAATCTCAATTTTCTAAAACAAGAACTGAGTCTAAGTAAAACATTCAATTGACTTTACATCAGAATCAAGAGTCTACTAAATACTATCTAAACAATGCTGCCAAAACTACATCTGCGAAACGTCATGAAATTTATTAAATTATACGAAAGGGGCTTGAAATTAGACAGCACACTCGATACACTCGTATACAACAAAAATCTTCATTTTTACCTAAAAATGTTGTTATATGAAAAAATGAATAACATTTACTCAGACGAAGATGCATTGAAATTTCCATAATCTACGCCTTCATTGCGGTTAATGCCAGTAAGATTCTTAAGTCCATCTTCTGTTCTTGGAAAACAGTTGTTGAAACAATGTAGGTAAAGTAAGATTTTTAAAGATATGAATATGTAAATCAAAACTGAGTTGGAAATAATTAAAATCTAATTTAAAAAATATTATACAATTAAGATTTTTTAAAATATGCGTTCCTATGATTAAAGTGAATTACGTTCTGATTCGCCAATATAGCTTTGTGGCAAGATAATCCATTTTTTTTCTGAAAAAGCCGTTTGGTTAGCGAAATATGTTATAATTGGAGTTATCTGATGAATAAGCAATACAGTTTTCTTGATATACGAAGTTGTTTTAATATAAAATTAAAATCAAATTCTTGCTTGAGTCTCCACGTTTTTAATAGATAAATAAATAAAATAGGCTAATTATTAATTTTTGAAAAATGAAAACGATATGAAATAACTTATTCTTCTACAAACAGAGTTATGCTAACCATGTAAAATATAGAATCTCCATACGTATAAATTGTTTATTCAGCTTTTTCTTCCAGAAAAGCAAATAAACATATTGGAGATATGACAAAAATAAAAGGAGAACAATGTCTTTCATTGCAGAATATTCACGTTGTACCAAAAAATTAAGATACATTATTTTAGTGTATGACAATTTTTACAGATGAATTCTAAGTGCAAATTATGGAATCACCTTTTAATTGGCACATTGAAATCAAATAGGTGTACAATGTTTATTCAATAAATATAGAGAAACGTAGGCTGATAGAGACACGCTTGAGAGCAAAGACTTTATCAGCAATAAGATGTGGCAGGTGAAGGAGGGAAATCATCACATGCTGGCAGTAAAACAGCGACGGCAGGAGACATGTACTGAGGGCATCAGCTTTAAGTTCTAGATTCAAGATTGTCCTGTGCAACGAAAGTATATAGAATTCAAGCTTTGATTCGGGAATTTGGTGACTTAGTACTTGTGAGTTCAATCCCTGGCTGGGTACTACAGACTCAGAGGTAGTGGAACGGGACTAGAAATTACTTATTAAAACACAAAATATTCATGGACACTGACAACGGAGCAAGAATAATCTAATTCCATAAATGAAATAAACGGTTCAGCTCGAAATTCCCTCAACGTTACTTGCATCAGCAGACACCTGAAGAAGGCTGGAGGACGCATCGGCCAAAAAGATTCTATTGCAAAAAAGTGGGAGACAATACAATACCACATTAAATCAGATAAGTAAATACATTTTTAAATATGCAAAATAATCCGCATAGCTAACTTCGTGCGCTATCATACTATCTCTCAGTTTCACCTAAAGTTTATTGATTGACTGTTTTTACGGCTTATCAACCATTTGCAGATTATTTAAAGTCAGAATATATTTTTAGATTGTAAGAACTTTTGGCAATAATACTGATTTTTACTGATACACGTTCTACTAATTAACCCTTAGCTGGGGGATAGATGGTTTAATTCATTTACCAAGGGTATTTGCGCATAAGCGGTTCTACGTTTCTCAATTCCGAGCCCTTATTCATTATATCCTCACACATCAAACTTACAGCAGCTGATATTTCCAGGCGATCACCCATCTAGGTTCTGACGAGGCTCGACATTGCATAACGTCGTTGATCGTACGAGAACCAATATTTCAACGTGATACGGCCATAAGCACTCTCATTCAAGAAAACCATTAATATTCGAGACAATTTCGAATATAAATAATTATAATTTCTCCTTAAGGAAATTCAGTCAAGTTTATACAAGACTTTCAGATTATGTGAAATTCTAGTATCGTTGTAATTTTCATGTTTTCAAATTCCTATTAGTTTTGGCACGGCCTGGCCAAAATCAAGTCTTTTAACTCAGTAAAAGATGAATTGGACAAACACTTTAATTTTAAATGATTACAAGGAAAACTTATAACTTTGTTTAATATGAAGAACACACGCCCATAGCAAAGGAAACAAGACAAAACTGAATTAAAGGCATTTGTTCGTTATATCAAATTACTGTAATTAAATACTAGACGCAAATATTCGAAGCGCTTTCGCAAACATACCAGCTATAATCAGATTAAGATTTGAGGCTCGCAGGCAAACGCTAATCTGATGTTGTTTCACGAGACAGTTCCTTCGCTTAATTTGTGATATTTTTCTGCCTTTGCTTTATCAAATTCATTCGCTTTGATCCGGATAATTCTTTCCTTACAAGCATCGGGATTGTTCGATTGTTTAGTGTATCTCTTGCTGATTTGGTTCCTGGAAAATACTCTGTAAATTTTAACAATGATCAGTTGCAAGGTAAGTTGGTTCCCTGTGTCGCGCCCGAAGGTTTTACTCGCCTCAGTTCGTCTTCCATATCTACAAATCTACAATTCATCCTTGCATTGCATACTGTTGCCGTATATGATCTGGTACCCATGCTGTTCATCTCGATGTCCTCGACAAAATCCAGAGACGGATATGCAATGTGATAGGTCCTCATCTGACATCTTGTCTACAGTCACTTTCTCACAGACGTGATGAGGCTTCCCTCTGTCTTTTCTACAAATATTTTCATCGCAACTGCTCCGACGAGCTATTTTCACTGTTGCCCCAACTGCATGAATATAAGCGTGCTACTAGTTTGGCATCTCGGTCCTGCTCTTTCCCTATCGAAACAGTTAAATGTAACCGCCTTTTCTACTCCAACAGCTTTTTCTCTTGCATTTTCCGACAGTGGAACTCGTTTACTTCTACTTGCTTCCCTTATAGCTATAAACTTCAAATATTCAAATGCAATGTCAATCGACATTTTCTGATACCTTGATCCTGATCCCCGTCCTTCTCTATATTATTTCCACAAACACCCCTCTTTGCTCTTGCTCTCTTTCTCTGTAACCCCTTGCGTGCTATGGCACTCCCACCTTACTTGGGGTGTAATGCTTAAAAACAAACTTATTCTGTTTATGTTCTTTTCAATCTGAGAATGGAAAAAAATCACTTTATAGTATAAAAAAGAATTAAACCATTTTCATAATGAGATAGAAAACACTTTTTTATTAAGATATTTTCAGATTGAAATTCTGTTCTCATCATATTTCTGTTCAGATGTATGATGCCTTTTGACTCCGTGTCATCAGCTGTGTTATGGTTTCTTAGCCACATTCAAACTGAATCACTGCAGTCCCAAAGATCCAATGGAAGACCTATCAAATTTATGACTAGAAGATGTGCCACATTTTTAACTTCCAAATGGTAGGGGATGTGTGTCTATTAGATTTTCACTAGGCATGCATATGAGCGTAAGTAACATTTTACCTAGCCCAGCAGCTATTAATATATAGGATTATTTTCGGATAATTCATCAACCGGCTGCTTAAGTTCTTATAATTTTAAGAATCATTTCCCGAGAACCGGTAAGATGGCACCCCTGTGTGTGTGCACGTATATATATATATATATATATATATATTAATCAATTCACCCCAAGCGATAACTAACACAAAAGAGGCACCGAGAATGAAAGAGAGTGGAAATACTTAAGAAGAAACCGGAAATTCAATAATTGTATAAGTTTAGGTGGAACGTTAGAAGTATAGAGTTGAAGTATAATTTCGAAGGAATTGGAAATCTATTCATAAATAGGAAATAAAGGATAAAATTCTACTCCTGTTTAACAGACTGGGGAGAGGTGAGAACTGAATTATAGATGAATATACCTACTCCTATTGTAGAGAAAAAAATTAAATAAAGATTTTCGGAGTTTAGGTGGAGATGTTAGAAGTATAGAGTTGAAGTATAATTTAGGAGAAAGCGGAAACCCAATCCTATATATCTGGTTAGACCGAGTTCTACTTGTAACTCAATACATAATCGAGTCCTCGACGACTAAATCGGCCTCCACAATAGGAATCCCTGGTGGCTTAACACTGCAGGATTAAAACAAAACACGTCAAAGGAGAGAAGAACCCTCTTGAATGATCAAAAGCCATTTGACCCATTAGGGTAGATAGCTATATATGTAACCTGTGCGATAATGGCATTGTAACGTTAGGTGGAGGGCTTCCTAGAATGATGTTAACATCCAGAGCGGCGGTGGCGAGGAGGTGTAGGTGGGTACTCCATCGATAGAATCAAGAGCAACGTGTCCGTGACCAAGGCTAGACTTCAAGTTGGAGGAGACCGACTTAGTAAGGGATGAGCTCCGCCAGGATTGTATGCCTAAGACACGCTATACATCCAGCTTTCAACTCAGATACGTGGAGAAAACTAGTCGCCATACGCCATACCCGGTCATGGGACTGAAGATGTCGAATATTATATTTAATTTACGACCAAACATAAGAGCATGTGCGGAAAAGAACTCGGTGCATACAGGAAGTCATTTTTAAAATATATTTTCTCAGAAAGTATGTGTGTGTGTGTGTATGTATATAAAAAGTTCTCAGAATTAATCTGTAGAAAAAGACAGTATTTATAAAGGAAAAAAAACAATAGGAAAACTCTAGCTTTAGCCGACGCGTTTCGTCCAATGTCAACTTTTTCAAGGCAAAAAAACGAAATGAATTTCTTCAAAACAAAGTATCTATAAACAACAAAGAAAATGTCGTTAGCAACTGGAATAAATAAATAGCGTTTCTGAATTCTTCTAGTTGTTAACGACATTTTGTTTGTCTTTTATAGATATTTTGTTTCAATAAAATCATTTCGTTTTTTTTTTTTTGCCTTGAAAGTACACATTGGACGAAACACGTTGGCTAAAACTACAATTTCCCTAATGTCTTTTTTCCTATATATATATATATATATATATATATATATATGTGTGTGTGTGTGTGTGTGTTTGTGTGTGTGTGTGTGTGTGTGTGTGTGTGTGTGTGTAGGCATTTCGCCTAAACACACACACATACACACACATTACATTAAATTTCTCGAACTCATGGAGGAAATATAATTTATTAAAATAAGCATAAATTAAAATCTTTCTTTTTTTCTTGGTGGAGGGATTTCTGGAGAGGTGTGAAGTATTTGTCGAGACATGGGAAACACTAACAGAAATGTAAACAAAATTACTAATGAAGACATTGACCAGCTTGTTCAAATTAAATAAAATTTCCATAGCACCAAATGTCTGAGTAGAAGAGCCGGCACACGACTGCAGGTTTTAATAACACTCATCGGTTTAAAAACGGACACTCATCGTATTTTACACAGACAGTCATTTTCAAAGCATACAATTATTGATCGTTTGCTAAACGGACTCATCATTTATAAAATAGACAGCATTTACAAAAGAGAGAGGCATTCATCATTTTCAGAGACTTCCATCCACTATAGAATTAAATAGACTTGTTCTAGAAACAAATGCAATATTCATATATAAAAATATATATTTTTATATAAAAAGTAAAAAGATATCTTCTTAACTTCACTTATGTATACGTCCTCTGTTTTATTACTTGTGTAGATGCACTAAACCCGCATTAAACTGACACAAGATAAAAAAAAAAAGATAAAAAAGAGAAATATCCTCAGAGTGCAAAATTCTTACTCCAGAGATAAAAATAAACAGTTCAATTCAAAATGACTTCAAGGTAACCCGAATTGACAATCAGCTCATGAAATGCGGAATTCACAACTGCTAAATGTTGTGATAATAAATATTAAAAAAAAGATGTGGAGAACCGTACGTGTAAATAAAGCAAATATTGATAATTCCTCACCTCCAGAAATCCATCCACGAGTTTTGCATTATTCAATACTTTCTTATATTTTTTGTTAATGATGACATTTTTCTGTAACGCAGCCATTTAGATTACATCTATGTAGCATCGTTTTTTACCGATATTTTAAACTAAATAATATTTAATAATAAATATTTGATAGTAAGTAATATTTGTTCCCAATCAGATTAATTATACTTTAAATCAGCTAATATTCATCAAATAAAGTTTCAGAAAAATATATTTTATTTTTTGGGAGATTTTTTAATAAAATGAATAACATGGCGATGAAAGGAAACTAAAAAAAGGCCATACGCAGCTACTTTAGTAAAAAAAACGAAAAAACAAACACACATTCCAGTTATTTAATATAGTTTTTGAAATACAGCAAAATATTTCGCCTATTGGAAATATTAAATTTAATCTTTTAACTTAAAATTAAAACTAAAATAAAAGCTCCAAGAAAGATTTTTCATTATTAAAAAATTAATTTTAAACCTTATGTATCGCGTATTTTATAGATGTCCTACATAAATCTAGAATGTTAGACAAATGCATACAATAAATTCTTTCACAGCTGATAGAAACACAAACACGTTTTATATATATATATATATATATATATGAGAGAGAGAGAGAGAGAGAGAGAGAGAGAGAGAGAGAGAGAGAGAGAGAGAGAGAGAGAGAGACAGATAGATAGATGTTTCGTGAAAGACAACTGACAAGATACTGCGATTAAGCCTTTATTTAATTTAAGTGTTTTCTTTTCATGAAAAAAAGTGTGTAAAATCTATCCAAAAGTTCTGCATATCCCAGCGATTCTGCAGAACAGATTTTACTGACTTTGTGTCCCGAAAAGAAAACACCAATACGAACACCGGAAAAATTAACTAAAAACTTAATCGCAGTACCTTGTCAGTACTTCCTAAATACACAATATATATATATATATATATATATATATATATATATATATATATATATATATATATATATATCATCAACGAAAATAAATTCTATGTTATTTTATCATTGTCAACCAGAAGCTACATAACTGACATTTATGGAAAGACAAATTTTAAATATACATATTTGCATATCCGATAATATTTTCAGTGCTTGTATTTTTGCAAGAAGTCGCATGGTACTGCGATAGCCACACCCCGGTCAACGGCATTGGCCTACTGGTTAAACTGTGTGAGGGTAGTAGGATCGTTTCCGAACTAATGAAGGGGAACGCCTCTCCCAATCCAACTGTACCAAGCGGCCTGGGCGTAGCAGTTGCCCCTCAGAGGCCAAGGGCTTTACCAGTCAGCGGAGGAATTTCTGTGAGGAGGAACGTCAACCAGCAACTACATCCTGGCATTTCTGGAAAGTCAAATTTCAAATTTATATCCGATGTCTTCAGTGATTGTATTTTTGCAGCGAAGTGGTCGACTCTGCTTTACTCAGTTGAATTGAAATGCAAAACTGTACTGTCCACGGTCAAAATCTAACTCTCACGCATGTCTAGAAGAAGTCAGCCACCTGTGCCAGCCTGGGCGTAACAGTTGCGCCTGAGAGACCAACGGTTTTACCAGTAGCGGAGGAACTTCTGTGAGGAGGAACGGGTTAACCTAAACATCTCCAGTGTAAAAGGAATTAGCAAGACATTGTACTATTTTGTCTTGAATATCACCATGAACCAAAATTGCTAAAGAAATGGGGGGAGCTGTGATCACAGCGGTGCAAAATGAGCTAATTGAATAAATGAATATCTGATAAGTAATATCAGGTGAAACACGGTTTAACAGAGATGGATAACACAGTGAGCGAAAATATAAATAGGTATTTTAGATATGTCATAATTATTCTTGTAAGTACTCTGTAGTCAACACAGTTTATCTCAAATTCTGATTCGTATGCGCAGCAATTATTCCAAAATGTGAGGAATTTACTAGACGGATATTTACGGGTGATTTCTAGTAACTTTCCTCCATGAATAATATATTTTATGAAAAAAAATTTGACAAAGTGGAAAACGTTTTTGTTTGACTCATTTAATCTTTTAGGGCTTCATAGGACTAAAATTATGTTTAATAGGTTTTGTGTATATAGTCTCGCCGATTTCATTTAGTTTCTTCTTTCTTTTTTTGCATGTTTCATCAATTTTGTTATTAAATATGTTCCATTGAGATAATAGAAGACCTTCCCCAAAATATGAAATCAAAGAACCTGGACGTAAATTTACCGTTGATGATATATATATATATATATATATATATATATATATATATATATATATATATATATATATATATATATATATATATATATATATTTCCGTAGGCATTGCATCTAATCCAGAAAAAAAGTCACAGGAAGAAAAAAAAAGAAACAAGACACGGTTAGGCCAAAGCTGCTAAAAACCCAGCTTCTTATTCCAAAAGTGGACACAATTTCCGGAATTTTATTTCAAATTTTAATGTCAAATTGAAACTTTCTTCACAGAAAGTTCGGTTTTATGGTATACTGGAACTCCCTAACTATAACATATATCGAATATGTGACCGTAGCAATGTTAGAAAATGTTTTAACGGTTTCTATCTTCGAGAATGATCTTCATAGTTTGTTTACAAGCTTTTAATGTCTTGTGCATATATTCTCCAAGCAGTTTTTTATTTATTGCATATCCTATAAATCTCAACAGTCTCTTTTTGATTCTAAGTGTACTTTTCTGTTTTCCTTAAGACGTACTCGTTGCTTATGCGACCTACCCATGTATTCCCATCATCCTTCTGTAGAACTATATATATTGCCTACAGGCCCCCCGCCGTCTTTTAACTGTGAGACAATTGTCCAGCGTTCCCTGCTATGATGAAGGAAAGATGTTAGTAGGACCCATCCATTCCACAAAAATAATAGTGACCGCTGTATTCTGTCTTCCGAACGACATTGCTCACATTAACTAGATACACTTAGAAGAACCTATGTCGGCCAGGGGAGGGCTCGTCAGGAAACTGTCCCATTTTGACTTAGGTTAGATTTAAAAAAGAAAATCAAGGTTAGCCCCATTTCATGTGAACCAGAATTACTACAGTTACCCAGCTTTCGCTAAAATTTGTTGATACCAACCGCTTTCTGTCGGTTGTAATCTTCATCCTGAGCTGATGCTGCCAGAATCTGATTAGATCCTGATGAGAATAGCGATCGCATCCATCCGCGTCGCTCAAATCATCATTCGAGCCGTGGCCAGCAGCCTTAGAAACAGCATTCGTTTCACCCCAGAATACGAGGGCTACATATTCTCATACCCGTATGCGCGGTCAAAAAGGGCGAGCTTTTCGGGAGCGATACGAGCCGTCAACTCGCCGACATACCAAAAGGGGCGGACGCGAGGACAATGGACAAAGCAAAGCCGTTTCCTCTAATTCAAGGTCTGGCAAATCCGCCAAGCCCATTTGAAAGCTACGCGAGGTAAGCAAAAACTCAGAGTTGCTCTGATAATCTGACGCTGACGCCCAAGACCAGAAAGAGAGCAACACGGTCGCCGACAAACCGAACTAATCCCAGAGAATATCTTTCGCGACCTCTTCCGCTAATTCCCAGTACAAGACTCTCCTAGACTGAGAAAGGTCACTGCACCGAGGAATGACACTCAAGGCCGACCGACACTCGAGCAGGAAATCCGACTGATTTCGGGGCTTAAGATGGCACTCACCCACAGGAACAGGAGGAGTGATGGTAAGGCGATGGAATGCGACCCCCATACTCCCGTGCAAGATCGAATCCTCTGTTAACGCGCGGCGTAGGTAAGTTAACCTCGAGGCATGTTTGTGATTCACAAAGTGCGGCATTCCCAGCCCCCGCCCACGTGACACGGACGTTGGAAACATTCTCTGTGTGGAGTGGACTTCAAGGTGATGCTTGCGTCCACTCTACAAGGGGGAAGAGAGCCTTCTTATGTTCCTCACAGGGAGGAAGTACAGACAAACGGTAACTGACAAGAGGAAAGACGTAAGTGGCACACGCCTCAGCCCTACACTTTACAGACGATCCCCTTTAGCGGAAACCCTGACTCGAGCCTCGTCAGGGACAGCAATACCACGTAAAGCCGGACTGCACACCCTGTCCCTCAGCAAGCGAAGGAGAGGCTCCAACGCCAAAGCGTAAAGTAGGGGCGACATTGGGCAATCCTGTCGGACCGACCGAGAAAGCACAAAAGCGCACGACTGTTTTCTGTTCATCTGTACCACAGAACTGGGGGAACGATACAGGAGGCTAATGCACCGGCAGAAGTCGGGTTCGAATCCCGTGGCCTGAAAGACAACAGCCAGGTAGCGATGGCCAACTCTATCAAATGCCTGGATTGATCCAAGCTGATCAACGTGGCTTGCTCGTTGTCTTTTACACCCTCTAGCATCGTGCATGTCAGATGCAGGTTGCCCTGAATTCTTTGGCCCTTCACAGAAAGGTTAAATAAATCCAAGTAAAAAACACGTTATTGTCTGAATCCTGTATCCATAATCATTTACGGATTTAATAATAATCATGAATTCAGACAACTCATCAGCGTGGGGGGCACCCAGTGAGGACAATTCGCAAAATAATGGACAGTTCAAGCTCTGTAGATCCTTCTGTGTGGATCAGCTTTTATTCAGGTTTTATTCACGCATGCAAATTAGCGATAGCTTTAAAAGCACTAGAACAATGCATGCGCTTTACCTAAATTGCAAATGGTGGTTCCGACTGGATAGGCGATACATCGTATCCTCTTAGGTTGGAAATCCGTGGTCTTATGGCTAATTTGATTTTGTATCAACATCCAAAATAATGACTTCAATTGCTTAATATTCTTTTATTCCCTTTCTGTTCATGGGGCATGTTCCTGTCCGTGTATGTGCACATATACCTGGTTTGTTATTGCTTGTTTGATTGGGTCGGTGGGCCTCTAGTTTATTATCTTATAGCTTATGTCCTTATACATGCTTGACTCAGATAATGCCGAATAGACAAAAAGTCTATTGCTTGTTACAAAGCTATGTACTTGATAAGCACGAAATTAAGTGTTTGAAAAATTCAACGATACAATCTTATTTTTTTTCCTTTTTTCTAAGACGAGAGTAATTCAAATTTTTCATTTTTTCTTCTCTCAGACAGACATCACCTGAAACCTAATATCATTTTACCGATACCCAAAATATCAGCAAAAATGTTTGATACAAAAACCGGAAATATGTGATCAAAATATATTTACGTCAATGTCAAAACAAGTAAGATTTATTGAATGAAAATCGATTTCAGCTATTTTGTTCAAACACCTGTTTTCTCAACGTCTTCAAAGTTGAATTTCAACTCATATCGAAAACATGAAGATTTTAGTTTTATGTTATTTATATAGTCGCTTACAAATCCGAAGGGTACTTGACCACAGGTCAGTTGTTTATTTAGGAATATATTTTGAATCTTTATTTAAATATTATGTCTTAGCTCATGCGAACCCTCAGACTCGTACAGAAACGCACTAAACACAGAAATACAGAGACATGCTTACATGCTTAAATGCGCACACTGACAAACACCCAACCCAAGTACGCATATCATTTTTATTATTCATACGTAGCCGTTCGTATACAAGTATGTCTTTCTGCCAGGGTGGTTAGTTGATCCTTAGGTTACCCCACTTGGCTTTGTCAAAAATGCGCTAGAGAGCGCTCTTGTAGTCTATAAAAAGATAATCATATTCTTTCTTGTTAGATCTTGCTTCCATATGTAGTAAAATGCCATAAAACGTTCGCTTCCTTAGTCCTCTGTTGACTTTTGAAATCTCTCCCACACGTACATACACATCCGTATCTATCACGCACAAACAGTCGTTTGTTTTATATTCCAGGGTTTGTGTTTCTTACTTTTACCTAGAATTACATGATTTCTCCCACGGTGTTTGCAGGGCAAATACGCCAGGAGCCCATGAATATATACCATAAATCGTCCATACAGCTCGCAAAACAAGAGGTGATGCAGGTAAAATGGTTGACTTCCAGTAGGTATCTAACTTAACTTGCTTTCCTCTACCTTTACAGTCAGACCAAAAATGAAGTACTCTTTTATTTATATATATATATATATATATATATATATATATATATATATATATATATATATATATATATATATATATATATATATATGTATATATATATATATATATATATTATATGTATGTTGGTATACTTGAGCAGAAGCTGCACAAACCTCAATTTCCAGCCTTTATAGAGTCTAAAACGTATCCAAGCCTCTGTAGGTAACGAATTATTCTCCAACCTCTCTCTCACTGGCTTGATGTGGCAAGTATCTCGATGCATTATTGCTACTTTCACGGAAAGTTCACGATCAGACTACATTCCTTGGTTTCGCCAGGCCTATCCTTCACGGCAAAGGACCCGCCATGCCCACACACATTGTAGTAAACCGCCCACTTTTTCTCCGTGTTCCATCGGTGAGAAGTAAGTTCTATTCGAAGAGATTCTTCCCACGAACCACCTCTCTGCGGAACAGACTTCCAGGAGAATGTTTCCGTGATCACTACAATCTTAACCTGTTTTCGTCTAGGGTTAACTGTTACTAATCTTTCCTAACCGTACAAATTGCCTACTAACATAACTCTACATCGAGTGGCCACCCGGCCTTGCGCAAGATGAACCTTACTGTAAAACAAAATTACCAAGTGATGTTAGTTAAATTTTCTGTGTGAGAGCGCCTAATCTGACGCAGCAGTTTGAAAAATGTGTGTACACTGAAACCCTCCCTGACGCTGACTTTTGCCTTCAGGCTAGCGCACTGCAATTGACGGGTTCCGAAGAGTTTGGGTCAACCAGTCGTATGGCTTTCAGGCATTTCGCAACTCGACAATTCCACTATGGTGAGATTGGACGACTGTCCTGATGATCTGAACTCTAAATTTCTAACCATTTGACTACACACCCACCAGAAAAAATTTCTCGTCAGAGTCCATCTTGTACATTTACAAATCTACCATTCGCCCGTGCATTAAATAACACTGTCATATCTGGTCTAGTTCTCCTGCCATTCATATCCAGGTTGACGGATCCAAAAATGGACCTGTAATCTAATCGATCCTGACCTGGCGTCTCGACTTCAGTCACTTTCTCAGCCACCCGACGTGGCTTCCTTCTGTCTTTTCTGCAAGTATTTTCATGTCAACTGCTCTGATGAGATTGTTTTCCCTGGGGCTCGAATTTGTGCTACTAAATTGACATCTATTTCCCACCCATTTACTGTTGAAATAGCTAAATGCAATAGCAACTTCTACTCCAATAATCTTTCTCGTACTCCCTGCCTGTGGAACTCGCTTCCGTTTGATACCCTGATAACTACAATCTTCAATAATTTAAATGCAACGTCAATTGCCATGTTCTATTTTGTATCCCGTTCATCTTATGTCTTTTCCTCAATCCTTCTGAAACTCAGTCTCTTCTCTCACTTTCACTCCCATCAACCCCCTGCAGACGAGTAGGATTCACGCCTTGCTTGGGGTGAAATGATTAAAGAAATTGCATGGACTTACCATTGGTAACATGTTTGACAAGACGCCGCTGAATAATATGTATACACTGAATGGTTCATGTGTGGTGCCAACTTCCAAAGACGGTTTCGCAAAATCTAGATTATGCCTTAACTAAATCAATATTATATCTTAGCCAAATAAATGGCTTTGCCAATTATTTTGACCATTCAGTCTATTGACAATAATTTCATTCCTTTATAAGACGCTATAAATACAGTTTTATGACAAGTGCCGATAAGAATAGAAATAATTTCGAAGATCCATTGGCGAACACACACACACATTATATATATATATATATATATATATATATATGTGTGTGTGTGTAAAGTCTCCCTGTCATCTAGGAACTTGATAGGATTTCATTTCCCCACTCTGTGCTCAAAGGACCTTGGCACGCGTCAAAATTAGGATTGAATAATTGGCTACAATAGAGTCTCCACCAACGTGAAACTGTTCTTTCTTAAATGCATATAATGTTAATCCGACTAAAGTTTTTCTATTAAGCATAATCTGTCCCACTCCATGTTAGCAGACAATACGGTATCAAAGTTACTCTTACTGATTTTGGATATTAAGTGATTGCTCGACTTTCTGGCAGGAGAAATTTAAAGTCTTTACAAAACAATGGTAACAATGAGATGATTTCCCTCTTCTTTTAAGCTAATCAATTGAAAAGGTAACGACTATTTTAATGAAAAGAGGTTGAAATATTGAATGATTTGCAAACACATAATAAAGTCACGATTATTATCCTCGATGACTGTTATGAGAAATTACCCATAATAGTAATGGACTATCCCGTACACCAAGTATACTCAAGAGGAAGCAGTAGTGTGACCCAGTCCTTTTTGTACGTCTCACCTATCAGGTCGAACTCTCTGCCTCTGAGGCAGAGGGGAACTCTCTGCCTTTGGGCAGAGAGGAACTCGGACGAGGCTCCGCCGAAGGGCAGAGCCTCGTTCGAGGTGGTTGACCACCCCGATTCCGTTTATACGGTTTCTACGGGCAATTTTTGCCCGAGCCTACGGGCTCGGAAAGCCCACATTAAACCGGCCTTGTGCCACATTCGACACACGTGTGCGTGTTGTTAAACATCGTGTGACCCAGTCCTTTTTGGACGTCTCACCTATCAGGTCGAACTCTCTGCCTCTGAGGCAGAGGGGAACTCTCTGCCTTTGGGCAGAGAGGAACTCGGACGAGGCTCCGCCGAAGGGCAGAGCCTCGTTCGAGGTGGTTGACCACCCCGATTCCGTTTATACGGTTTCTACGGGCAATTTTTGCCCGAGCCTACGGGCTCGGAAAGCCCACATTAAACCGGCCTTGTGCCACATTCGACACACGTGTGCGTGTTGTTAAACATCGTGTGACCCAGTCCTTTTTGGACGTCTCACCTATCAGGTCGAACACTCTGCCTCTGAGGCAGAGGGGAACTCTCTACCTTTGGGCAGGGAGGAACTCGGACGAGGTTCCGCCGAAGGGCAGAGCCTCGTTCGAGGTTGTTGACCACCCCGATCCCGTTTATACGTGTTCTACGGGCAATTTTTGCCCGAGCCTACGGGCTCGGAAAGCCCACATTAAACCGGCCTTGTGCCACATTCGACACACGTGGGCGTGTTGTTAAACATCGTGTGATTCAGTCCTTTTTGGACGTCTCAGCTATTCGGTCGAACTCTCTGCCTCTGAGGCAGAGGGGAACTCTCTGCCTTTGGGCAGAGAGGAATCCGGACGAGGCTCTGCCGAAGGGTAGAGCCTCGTTCGGGGTGGTTGACCACCCCGATCCCGTTTATACGGGTTCTACGGGCAATTTTTGCCCGAGCCTACGGGCTCGGAAAGCCCACATTAAACCGGCCTTGTGCCACATTCGACACACGTGGGCGTGTTGTTAAACATCGTGTCAGTCAGTCCTTTTTGGACGACTCGGCTAGACGGTCGAACTCTCTGCCTCTGAGGCAGAGGGGAACTCTCTGCCTTTGGGCAGAGAGGAACTCGGACGAGGCTTCGCCGAAGGGCAGAGCCTCGTTCGAGGTGGTTGACCACGCCGATCCCGTTTATACGGGTACTACGGGCAAATTTTGTCCGAGCCTACGGGCTCGGAAAGCCCACATTAAACCGGCCTTGTGCCACATTCGACACACGTGGGCGTGTTGTTAAACATCGTGTGACCCAGTCCTTTTTGGACGTCTCACCTATCAGGTCGAACTCTCTGCCTCTGAGGCAGAGAGGAACTCTCTGCCTTTGGGCGGGGAGGAACCCGGACGAGGCTCCGCCGGAGGGCAGAACCTCGTTCGTGGTGGTTGACCACTCCGATCCCGTTTATACGGGTTCTACGGGCAATTTTTGCCCGAGCCTACGGGCTCGGAAAGCCCACATTAAACCGGCCTTGTGCCACATTCGACACACGTGTGCGTGTTGTTAAACATCGTGTGACCCAGTCCTTTTTGGACGTCTCACCTATCAGGTCGAACTCTCTGCCTCTGAGGCAGAGGGGAACTCTCTGCCTTTGGGCAGAGAGGAACTCGGACGAGGCTCCGCCGAAGGGAAGAGCCTCGTTCGAGGTGGTTGACCACCCCGATCCCGTTTATACGGGTTCTACGGGCAATTTTTGCCCGAGCCTACGGGCTCGGAAAGCCCACATTAAACTGGCCTTGTGCCACATTCGACACACGTGGGCGTGTTGTTAAACATCGTGTGACCCAGTCCTTTTTGGACGTCTCACCTATCAGGTCGAACTCTCTGCCTCTGAGGCAGAGGGGAACTCTCTACCTTTGGGCAGGGAGGAACTCGGACGAGGTTCCGCCGAAGGGCAGAGCCTCGTTCGAGGTTGTTGACCACCCCGATCCCGTTTATACGTGTTCTACGGGCAATTTTTGCCCGAGCCTACGGGCTCGGAAAGCCCACATTAAACCGGCCTTGTGCCACATTCGACACACGTGGGCGTGTTGTTAAACATCGTGTGATTCAGTCCTTTTTGGACGTCTCAGCTATTCGGTCGAACTCTCTGCCTCTGAGGCAGAGGGGAACTCTCTGCCTTTGGGCAGAGAGGAATCCGGACGAGGCTCTGCCGAAGGGTAGAGCCTCGTTCGGGGTGGTTGACCACCCCGATCCCGTTTATACGGGTTCTACGGGCAATTTTTGCCCGAGCCTACGGGCTCGGAAAGCCCACATTAAACCGGCCTTGTGCCACATTCGACACACGTGGGCGTGTTGTTAAACATCGTGTCAGTCAGTCCTTTTTGGACGACTCGGCTAGACGGTCGAACTCTCTGCCTCTGAGGCAGAGGGGAACTCTCTGCCTTTGGGCAGAGAGGAACTCGGACGAGGCTTCGCCGAAGGGCAGAGCCTCGTTCGAGGTGGTTGACCACCCCGATCCCGTTTATACGGGTTCTACGGGCAAATTTTGTCCGAGCCTACGGGCTCGGAAAGCCCACATTAAACCGGCCTTGTGCCACATTTGACACACGTGGGCGTGTTAATGAACATCGTGTCAGTCAGTCAGAGATAGAGTCGCGTCAGACGATTACTGTAAGACATTGGAATAGTGATACTGGTCGAGACAACATAGTTCTCTCTAACGTAACCTGATTCTTATTACTAATACTTCTACTTCTTTTGTACATATTCTGTTTGTAATATATCTGTGTTATTCCATACCTGTGTTCGAGTTATTCTTCATTGGTTCTACCTTGGACCATCACCGTGGTACAAGGAACCTGGACCATAACAATGACTAATGAAATAGAACTTCCTTCCCAAAATCATACAATCTATGAAACTCTTAATGTCCAGATTTCCATAATTATATATATATATATATATATATATATATATATATATATATATATATATATATATATATATATATATATATATATATATACTAGGAGCAAACCGCTTACACACAGATAGAAAATGAATTCAGTAAATGCACAAAAATAGACCAGGGTGTAAAACAAGAATGTGCCTTCTCACCGGACTTATTCAACATTTACATCGAGGCAGTCCTGAGAGAATTGGCAGCACTATCATGATTTATTATTGCTGGACACAAACGTATCAACATAAGATTTGCAGAAATAGACAGGTAACTTCAGGAACTCCAACAGAAGGTAGTAAAAGAAAGCGAGAAAATGGATCAACTTGAACTGTGAAAAAAAAAGTGGGGTAACTTACCTGAGGTTGGAGCGGTGTGATTGATCGAGGAGCAGAGGGGAAACTGGTCCCGCTACTTGTCTCTAAGAGTGGGCGTCACGTCCACCTCCTCCTTTATAGCCTCTTACCGGATTAGCAGGAGAGGGTGGGGAAGTTACAATGTTATAAAATGCCTCCTCATACTCATTTTTGCTGGCTCGATCGCAGACTTCGGTTGTTAATTGTAGTCTGTCACCAGCTACTTAATTATTGTTACTAGACCCTGTTCACAGAATGTATGGATGTCAGCAATCGGAACAGCCCAAGATACGAACTACGAATTGGAGATGTTGAAATCAATGAAGTACGAAAATTAAATATCTGGGAAAAGAGAATGGAAAATGTGACACCAAAATTCGAATAGCGAAAGATGACTTCCAAAAATTAAGCAAAGTAATAAGAAATGGAAATATTTTCGTTATAAACTAAGAGAAGAGTACTAATCTTATGTAATATCAGACCTTCTCTATGGCATTGGATATTGAACACAACTGAAGAACTTGAGGCAATAGAAATGTTGTTTTACAGAAGGATGCTGAGAATCACATGAATTGAATAATGAGGAAGTTAAAGAAAATGGAAATAAAAATGACATTTATTCTTAGAAAGAGACAGTTAAGATTTCTAGGATTCGTGCTGAGGAAAGAGAACTTGGAGAATATGACACTCACAGAACATACTGACGGTAAGAGAGACGAAGGGAAGCAGATAGTAACCCACTTATTGAGCTGGTGGAAATGGATGAACAGGAATCGAGAGATGACAAAAAGACAAGCTTGATGAAGAGCTACAAAAGATAGGATTTGGGCGTAACCATGATCAACCACTACCTGAAGAGACACGGTACATAGAAGAAGACGAAGATGAATCTGAATGTCTATCATGCCAAAATTAAAAAGCATAAGGAAGTCTTAATATCCATTCAAATTTTAATGTTTTATATTCAGCAGAGAGTCTAGCACAGGTTTCCAAATCTCTTTGCCGTTACTTTTATCAGACGCTTGTTAATATCTTTAAGTCAATCGGATTTCTTTTTCAAATCTTTCCACTCTACCATGATATATAAACAATAAAGATAAGCAGCATCAATTATATAATAACGGCTGGTTCACAGCAAACAAATAACATTCAATACACATCTTCATTTGATGTTTTCTTTACTATATTTCGCTTTCTTGCTCGCTTAATAAAGAAATGCATATACAGACTCACATGCAGATTCATTGATTTGTTTTTTACGGTTTTTCAACCCTTTGCGGCTTATTTAAAGACAATAAATTTGGATTGCGAAAATACATTTTTATATACTGCATTAACATTTTTTTACAAGAACAACGATTTTTCTGATAATGGTCCTACTATTTAACCCATAGCTGGGGAAGGGATACGGATTCATAACATTCCCAATGGTATTTGTGAATATAATTGGAATTTGATCTCAGCTCTTCAATTTCTCATTCTTAATTGCTATCCATGACACCAACCGCACTCCCTCCATACGCGCACACGCATATTTGTTGGGCTATCAAAGTAGACCATTTTATATTAAGAGACACGTTCTAAACATTTCCAACTGATCTTTAAGCCAGGAAGTTGTTGCGATAATGTAGATCCTGTTCAAACATTAAGTCAGTCTAAGATTTGTTTAACTCAGAATCATAGGTGTAGATTTCTGCTGGCGTTAAAATTTACTTTCCTCACCAACAGTAAACAAAAATACCATTCGTTAGTAACTGATTTATCTATGAAGGAAACAAAACAAAATGACGTAATTAAGTCGTTGGTTGGTTGTTTTTATTTAGTGGCATATCAACGTCTATGCATTTAATACCGAAATCTAAATATGTTTATGCAATTTTATTTTATTTTTACACGACTTATTAATTAACCCATAGTTGGGGAACAAGAGGTGGATCCATACATTTTCGAAGGGTATTTACGCGTAACTGAATATAAAGAACCCAACTGGAATTGGAACTTGTCTCTCCGATTAACACCACCCGCAAATCCAAGTTTATAGCACCTGGTATTCCCAAGCGGTCACCTATCTAGATAGTTACCAGGTTGGACATTGCTTAAATTCGGTGATTGTACGAGAATATGTGTTTCAACATGATGCGACCGTAAGCTCGTAATGAAGTAGGTTTTATTAAAAAGCGTAAGAAGTTATAATTAAGCAACAATTGATATAAATTTCATAGTTCAATAAAATTAGTTATTTAGTTATTGCGTGTGCGGAATTATTACTTACGCTATTTGCGTGGGCGAAGTTGTGACCCTTGTTTAGCATGGATTCCTCAGAGGCACTCAACCACAGACTGCTGATATTGACAATTGCTCTTGCTGAAGTGTGGGCGGGCCTTGTTGTTCCAACTTAGATTTTTCGTTCATGCGAATTTACGTATTTGGCGTGTCCTGACACTTTAAACTTATAGACTGTACGACTTATTCAAGTTTTGTTGGATTCTGTGTTGGTCTGATTCGAGCTTTTGACAGAGGACGAGAAGTGAGACACTGAGATCCGTAGCCATATTGGGATGGCCAAAGACGAATTCCAAAAGCTGGGCAGAGTACTGCAAGGCAGGAGGATTTCTTTGGTAACAAAGAAAGGAATACTGAAACTGTTACGCGACATCTGTCCTTTCTTGCAGCAGCGGATGTTGAACGATTTCCTCAAAGAGACTCGAGGCGACAGAGATGTGGATCTACAGAAGGATGATAAGGATATCATGGACCGAGCGTGTGAGCAAAGATGAGGATGCAAACAAGGAGGAGGCTTAACATCAGGAGAGGCAGATGAAGTTTCTGGGACACATAATGAGGAAGGAGGGTTTGGAGAATCTAATACTCACGGGCCGAATAGAGGGAAAGAGAGACAAGGGAAAACAACGCATGACATACCTGGCGGGCTTAAGCAAGTGCATGCCAGAACGTGGTCTGGGGGAGGGCGCAAAAGTAAAGAACTTGTTGAGAGCTTCAATCGATAGAGGGGCGTAGAGATCCATGATCGCTTACATCCTGAAAGGACATAGCATATATAAGGAAAGGAAATGTCCTTGTCTGTTCGGCTATTTCATGTACCAGCTGATGTTTCTGCTCGCGGCTATGGAAGAGGCGCGTCCTGCTCTTTGTGTTCTCGTGTACTTTCCACTACCGTTTGTGCTTTCCTAGAACTGACCGAGAGGTATTTTGATAAGCCTGGAGGAAATAGCTTTAGGTCTGTACATCTGTACAGGAAAGTGAGGAGTTTAGATCCGTGCCAACAGCCCAAATTGGTTTGTTAATTTGGTGACGTATTAATTGTGAGTTCAATCCCTGGGCCGGGAAGTGTGTACTTTCACTCAGTGGAAACGTGCGAGCAAAAACTGAGCAATACAAAAAAAAGAACTAGACGAGATATCTTTCGACAATGGCAGTGGAAGGAAAACAATTTACCACCGAAGATTAAATAAAAGATTGATTTCAGAATTCCCTGTAGGCTACGCAGATCTATATACATCCAGTAAGGAAAAAGAGATTTAATAGCCATATTTTCATATGAGATGAGGCAAAAACGGAGACGATGAAAAGGAGACGTAATAGGAGACGAGGGAAAAAAGATTTAATAGAAAACGAGGGAAAGGAATCTTAATAGGAGACCAGGAAAATGAGATTTAATAGGAAATGAGGAAAAAAAGATTTAATAGGTGACGAGGAAAAGGAATTTTAATATGAGTCGAAGAAAAGGAGGCTTAATAGAAGAGGGCGAAATTAAATGTAATAGGAGACAAGGAAAAAAGTGAATTAATAGGAGACGAGAAAAAGGAAGATTAATAGAAGAGGAGGAAAAGGAGGCTTTATAGAATAGTAGGAAAAAGAGATTTAATAGGAGACGAGGAAAAGGAATTTTAATATGAGTCGAAGAAAAGGAGGCTTAATAGAAGAGGGCGAAATTAAATGTAATAGGAGACAAGGAAAAAAGTGAATTAATAGGAGACGAGAAAAAGGAAGATTAATAGAAGAGGAGGAAAAGGAGGCTTTATAGAATAGTAGGAAAAAGAGATTTAATAGGAGACGAGGAAAAGGAATTTTAATATGAGTCGAAGAAAAGGAGGCTTAATAGAAGAGGGCGAAATTAAATGTAATAGGAGACAAGGAAAAAAGTGAATTAATAGGAGACGAGAAAAAGGAAGATTAATAGAAGAGGAGGAAAAGGAGGCTTTATAGAATAGTAGGAAAAAGAGATTTAATAGGAGACGAGGAAAAGGAGATTTAATAAGAGACAAGTAAATAGCTAATTAATAGGAGACGAGGAAAAGAAGAATTAATAGGAGATGAGGAAAAGCAGATTTAATAGGAGATGAGGAAAAAGAGGATTTAATAAAAGACGAAGAAAAGTGATTTAGCAAGAGACGACGAAAAGGAGATTTAATAGGCTAGGAGGTAAACGAAACTTATAAGAGAAACCGAAAAGGATACTGAATAGAAGATTAGGAAAAAGCGATTTAATTGAAAACGAGGAAAATTAGACTTAATTTGTGACGAGGAAAAGTAGATATTATAGGTGACGATGAAATGGAGATTTTATACATGAGGTAAAGGAGACTTAATAGGACACGAAGAAAATTGGACTTCATAAGAGACGAGGAAAAGGAGACTTCATAAGAGACGAGGAAAAGGAGACTTCATAAGAGACGAGGAAAAGGAAACTCCATAAGAGACGAGGAAAAGGAGACTTCATAGGAGACGAGGAAAAGGAGACTTCATAGGAGACGAGGAAAAGGAGACTTCATAGGAGGCGAGGAAAAGGAGACTTCATAGGAGGGGAGGAAAAAAGGACTTCATAGGAGAAGAGGGAAATGAGATTGAGTAGGAGAGGTGGAAAAGTTGATTTAATAGGAGCTAAAGAAAAGGAAGCTTAATAGGAGATGACATAAAAGAGATTTAATAGGAGACGAGGAAAAGGTGACTTAAGAGATTAGGAAAAGGAGATTTAATAGATGAAGAAAAGAAAACTTAATAGGAGACGGGAATAGGAGGCGTAATAGGAGATGAGGAAAGGAATATTTAATAGGTGAAGAAAAGGTGTCGCACGTAGGGAAAATAATTATATAATGAAGAAGTTAAATTTCTACATAAAGAAAAGGATTCTTCCAACAAGACGAGAAAGGGAAATATCAGTAAACGTCATTTCCTGTAAAATGATCTTAAGAATAAAATATGTAAATTTCTACCGATAATAACGGTAATATTTCCGTCGATTAATTTCATTATCGCTGAAACGTCTGAGATAATCCTTTCTGTCTACCATCAACATGTCCAACATTAACCTCCAAGAGTGTGACTCGTTGTGCTTTATCCATCAAAAGTTTTCAGCTAACATGAAGAGAAAAGTTTATATTAAATCAATTGCTAAGTCTGCTGCTAGAAATTTGGTTCACTGTGTCGTGATATACAATTTTACTTGCCCGAATTTATCTTACATACTTATAGGTCTGCCGTTTTTCCAGGCTTAGAATATTACTGCCACATATGGTATGCTGCTATATATTTAGTTAGTCTTGATAAAATAAAATAAAAATGGACCTGCAATGTCATTGATCCAGACCTGGCGTCCCGGCTTCACTCACTTTCCCGCCAGCCGTAATGTAGATTCACTGTGAGTTTTATAAATTTTTTCATGGTAATTGTTCGCATGAACTTTCCTCTATGGTACCTAGACTCTATAAATTTAAACGAAGTATTAGATTGGTGTCGAGATCTCATTTGAAATGGACAGATGTAATCGTAAGTTCTATGCTAACAGATTCTTTTCTCGCACTTCTCGCTTGTGGAACTTTCTTATGGTTTCTTGATTTCTAGCCAACTTTGATCTTCAAAAATGTAAATGCAATATCAATCATTATTTTCTGTCTTCTTAATTCGTGTTCTTTTATTGTCCTCTCTCCTTAATAGCGAATTTTCTCATATTTTCTAACACTCAGTAATCCCTTGCGTCTTAGTGGCTTTATTGCCTTACTTGGGATGAAATGATTAAAACAAAAATCTAATATGTTGTAAATTTATTTTAAGAAATAAAAATAAATATCAAGTGATAATAGCGGTAATTTTTCTGTCGATAAATTTCATCATTACCGAAAAACACATGTTCCTGTTAAAAACAGCAGTTTAAAGAGTTTAGCAATTCTCTGTCAATAAGAAAGATTTTATCATTTTTCGGTTTCACTTCTCTTTCGGAAATAACAACAAGCTTTAATTGACAAATGGAAACTCTGAAATGACTGGAAAAGCTAAAAATTAACGGTCTAACGTTTCGTAGCATTAAGTCCCCAACTATTCAGAAAGGCAGCAAAAGCCAATGATAGAATCGATATCTCACTGACTATTTATTGCTGTTATTAATTACGTATCAACCTACAAACATATTGATCCGCTCTGCTTAAAAATAACGAAACATACGAAATTTTTTTGTGAAAGTAGAAAATCTTGTAGTACGTGCCGAGAATTTTTCTGTTCAGCTTTGTTTATTTTAACCATGCAGAAAGGGAACGCTTGTTAAAGATAATTACTAACTGTACCAGTCTGCAGATTAATCACTGATTGTTGAAAAACAATGCTTCCTTGTAAAGTTCTGCCTTGTTTTAGCTTTACCCGGTTTCGTTTACAGCATGTTCTAATTTCTTGCAATGCTATGTATAGGGTATGATAAAAAGAAGAAAACTTCTCCAGTTTTCAAACAAGAATAATAAAAAAGGCATTGATTATTGAATGAATCAGTAGGGAATAATATCTGTGCGGTTATACGCCAGAGGATCCATAAAATAAGTACACGAGCGTACACACACACACGCATATATTATATAAAAAGAAGAGAAATATATATATATATATATATATATATATATATATATATATATATATGTTACACCGGCCTTTCTAACACAAGGGAATTACACCGGTTCTCACTATATATAGTGCCAGTAATACCTACCCGGGGTGTAAGCAGCGACAGTCCTTTTTGGACGTCTCAGCTATCAGGTCGAACTCTCTGCCTCTGAGGCAGAGGGGAACTCTCTGCCTTTGGGCGGAGAGGAACCCGGACGAGGTTCCGCCGAAGGGCAGAACTTCGTTCGGGGTGGTTGACCGCCCCGATCCCGTTTATACGGGTTCTACGGGCAATTTTTGCCCGAGCCTACGGGCTCGGAAAGCCCACATTAAACCGGCCTTGTGCCACATTCGACACACGTGGGCGTGTTGTTAAACATCGTAAGCAGCGACAGTCCTTTTTGGACGTCTCAGCTATTCGGTCGAACTCTCTGCCTCTGAGGCAGAGGGGAACTCTCTGCCTTTGGGCAGAGAGGAACTCGGACGAGGCTCCGCCGCAGGGCAGAGCCTCGTTCGAGGTGGTTGACCACCCCGATCCCGTTTATACGGGTTCTACGGGCAATTTTTGCCCGAGCCTACGGGCTCGGAAAGCCCACATTAAACCGGCCTTGTGCCACATTCGACACACGTGGGCGTGTTGTTAAACATCGTAAGCAGCGACAGTCCTTTTTGGACGTCTCAGCTAGCCGGTCGAACTCTCTGCCTCTGAGGCAGAGGGGAACTCTCTGCCTTTGGGCAGAGAGGAACTCGGACGAGGCTCCGCCGAAGGGCAGAGCCTCGTTCGGGGAGGTTGACCTGCCCGATCCCGTTTATACGGGATCTACGGGCTATTTTTTGGCCGAGCCTACGGGCTCGGGTACCCCACTTTAAACCCGGCCTTGTGCCACATCTGTCCCTCGTGGGGAGGACACTAAATACTGTAAGCAGCGACAGTCCTTTTTGGACGTCTCAGCTATTCGGTCGAACTCTCTGCCTCTGAGGCAGAGGGGAACTCTCTGCCTTTGGGCAGAGAGGAACTCGGACGAGGCTCCGCCGAAGGGCAGAGCCTCGTTCGAGGTGGTTGACCACCCCGATCCCGTTTATACGGGTTCTACGGGCAATTTTTGCCCGAGCCTACGGGCTCGGAAGCCCACATTAAACCGGCCTTGTGCCACATTCGACACACGTGGGCGTGTTGTTAAACATCGTAAGCAGCGACAGTCCTTTTTGGACGTCGCAGCTATTCGGTCGAACTCTCTGCCTCTGAGGCAGAGGGGAACTCTCTGCCTTTGGGCAGAGAGGAACTCGGACGAGGCTCCGCCGAAGGGCAGAGCCTCGTTCGAGGTGGTTGACCACCCCGATCCCGTTTATACGGGTTCTACGGGCAATTTTTGCCCGAGCCTACGGGCTCGGAAAGCCCACATTAAACCGGCCTTGTGCCACATTCGACACACGTGGGCGTGTTGTTAAACATCGTAAGCAGCGACAGTCCTTTTTGGACGTCGCAGCTATTCGGTCGAACTCTCTGCCTCTGAGGCAGAGGGGAACTCTCTGCCTTTGGGCAGAGAGGAACTCGGACGAGGCTCCGCCGAAGGGCAGAGCCTCGTTCGAGGTGGTTGACCACCCTGATCCCGTTTATACGGGTTCTACGGGCAATTTTTACCCGAGCCTACGGGCTCGGAAAGCCCACTTTAAACCGGCCTTGTGCCACATTCGACACACGTGGGCGTGTTGTTAAACATCGTAAGCAGCGACAGTCCTTTTTGGACGTCTCAGCTGTTCGGTCGAACTCTCTGCCTCTGAGGCAGAGGGGAACTCTCTGCCTTTGGGCAGAGAGGAACTCGGACGAGGCTCCGCCGAAGGGCAGAGCCTCGTTCGAGGTGGTTGACCACCCTGATCCCGTTTATACGGGTTCTACGGGCAATTTTTACCCGAGCCTACGGGCTCGGAAATCCCACTTTAAACCGGCCTTGTGCCACATTCGACACACGTGGGCGTGTTGTTAAACATCGTAAGCAGCGACAGTCCTTTTTGGACGTCTCAGCTGTTCGGTCGAACTCTCTGCCTCTGAGGCAGAGGGGAACTCTCTGCCTTTGGGCAGAGAGGAACCCGGACGAGGTTCCGCCGAAGGGCAGAACCTCGTTCGAGGTGGTTGACCGCCCCGATCCCGTTTATACGGGTTCTACGGGCAATTTTTACCCGAGCCTACGGGCTCGGAAAGCCCACTTTAAACCGGCCTTGTGCCACATTCGACACACGTGGGCGTGTTGTTAAACATCGTAAGCAGCGACAGTCCTTTTTGGACGTCTCAGCTGTTCGGTCGAACTCTCTGCCTCTGAGGCAGAGGGGAACTCTCTGCCTTTGGGCAGAGAGGAACTCGGACGAGGCTCCGCCGAAGGGTAGAGCCTCGTTCGAGGTGGTTGACCACCCCGATCCCGTTTGTACGGGTTCTACGGGCAATTTTTGCCCGAGCCTACGGGCTCGGAAAGCCCACATTAAACCGGCCTTGTGCCACATTCGACACACGTGGGCGTGTTGTTAAACATCGTAAGCAGCGACAGTCCTTTTAGGACGTCTCAGCTAGCCGGTCGAACTCTCTGCCTCTGAGGCAGAGGGGAACTCTCTGCCTTTGGGCAGAGAGGAACTCGGACGAGGCTCCGCCGAAGCGCAGAGCCTCGTTCGAGGTGGTTGACCACCCCGATCCCGTTTATACGGGTTCTACGGGCAATTTTTGCCCGAGCCTACGGGCTCGGAAAGCCCACATTAAACCGGCCTTGTGCCACATTCGACACACGTGGGCGTGTTGTTAAACATCGTATGCAGCGACAGTCCTTTTTGGACGTTGCAGCTATTCGGTCGAACTCTCTGCCTCTGAGGCAGAGGGGAACTCTCTGCCTTTGGGCAGAGAGGAACTCGGACGAGGCTCCGCCGAAGGGCAGAGCCTCGTTCGAGGTGGTTGACCACCCTGATCCCGTTTATACGGGTTCTACGGGCAATTTTTACCCGAGCCTACGGGCTCGGAAATCCCACTTTAAACCGGCCTTGTGCCACATTCGACACACGTGGGCGTGTTGTTAAACATCGTAAGCAGCGACAGTCCTTTTTGGACGTCTCAGCTGTTCGGTCGAACTCTCTGCCTCTGAGGCAGAGGGGAACTCTCTGCCTTTGGGCAGAGAGGAACTCGGACGAGGCTCCGCCGAAGGGCAGAGCCTCGTTCGAGGTGGTTGACCACCCTGATCCCGTTTATACGGGTTCTACGGGCAATTTTTACCCGAGCCTACGGGCTCGGAAAGCCCACTTTAAACCGGCCTTGTGCCACATTCGACACACGTGGGCGTGTTGTTAAACATCGTAAGCAGCGACAGTCCTTTTTGGACGTCTCAGCTGTTCGGTCGAACTCTCTGCCTCTGAGGCAGAGGGGAACTCTCTGCCTTTGGGCAGAGAGGAACTCGGACGAGGCTCCGCCGAAGGGCAGAGCCTCGTTCGAGGTGGTTGACCACCCTGATCCCGTTTATACGGGTTCTACGGGCAATTTTTACCCGAGCCTACGGGCTCGGAAATCCCACTTTAAACCGGCCTTGTGCCACATTCGACACACGTGGGCGTGTTGTTAAACATCGTAAGCAGCGACAGTCCTTTTTGGACGTCTCAGCTGTTCGGTCGAACTCTCTGCCTCTGAGGCAGAGGGGAACTCTCTGCCTTTGGGCAGAGAGGAACCCGGACGAGGTTCCGCCGAAGGGCAGAACCTCGTTCGAGGTGGTTGACCGCCCCGATCCCGTTTATACGGGTTCTACGGGCAATTTTTACCCGAGCCTACGGGCTCGGAAAGCCCACTTTAAACCGGCCTTGTGCCACATTCGACACACGTGGGCGTGTTGTTAAACATCGTAAGCAGCGACAGTCCTTTTTGGACGTCTCAGCTGTTCGGTCGAACTCTCTGCCTCTGAGGCAGAGGGGAACTCTCTGCCTTTGGGCAGAGAGGAACTCGGACGAGGCTCCGCCGAAGGGTAGAGCCTCGTTCGAGGTGGTTGACCACCCCGATCCCGTTTATACGGGTTCTACGGGCAATTTTTGCCCGAGCCTACGGGCTCGGAAAGCCCACATTAAACCGGCCTTGTGCCACATTCGACACACGTGGGCGTGTTGTTAAACATCGTAAGCAGCGACAGTCCTTTTTGGACGTCTCAGCTGTTCGGTCGAACTCTCTGCCTCTGAGGCAGAGGGGAACTCTCTGCCTTTGGGCAGAGAGGAACTCGGACGAGGCTCCGCCGAAGGGCAGAGCCTCGTTCGAGGTGGTTGACCACCCCGATCCCGTTTATACGGGTTCTACGGGCAATTTTTGCCCGAGCCTATGGGCTCGGAAAGCCCACATTAAACCGGCCTTGTGCCACATTCGACACACGTGGGCGTCTTGTTAAACATCGTAAGCAGCGACAGTCCTTTTTGGACGTCTCAGCTGTTCGGTCGAACTCTCTGCCTCTGAGGCAGAGGGGAACTCTCTGCCTTTGGGCGGAGAGGAACTCGGACGAGGCTCCGCCGAAGGGTAGAGCCTCGTTCGAGGTGGTTGACCACCCCGATCCCGTTTATACGGGTTCTACGGGCAATTTTTGCCCGAGCCTACGGGCTCGGAAAGCCCACATTAAACCGGCCTTGTGCCACATTCGACACACGTGGGCGTGTTGTTAAACATCGTAAGCAGCGACAGTCCTTTTTGGACGTCTCAGCTGTTCGGTCGAACTCTCTGCCTCTGAGGCAGAGGGGAACTCTCTGCCTTTGGGCAGAGAGGAACTCGGACGAGGCTCCGCCGAAGGGTAGAGCCTCGTTCGAGGTGGTTGACCACCCCGATCCCGTTTATACGGGTTCTACGGGCAATTTTTGCCCGAGCCTACGGGCTCGGAAAGCCCACATTAAACCGGCCTTGTGCCACATTCGACACACGTGGGCGTGTTGTTAAACATCGTAAGCAGCGACAGTCCTTTTTGGACGTCTCAGCTGTTCGGTCGAACTCTCTACCTCTGAGGCAGAGGGGAACTCTCTGCCTTTGGGCAGAGAGGAACTCGGACGAGGCTCCGCCGAAGGGTAGAGCCTCGTTCGAGGTGGTTGACCACCCCGATCCCGTTTATACGGGTTCTACGGGCAATTTTTGCCCGAGCCTACGGGCTCGGAAAGCCCACATTAAACCGGCCTTGTGCCACATTCGACACACGTGGGCGTGTTGTTAAACATCGTAAGCAGCGACAGTCCTTTTTAGACGTCTCAGCTGTTCGGTCGAACTCTCTGCCTCTGAGGCAGAGGGGAACTCTCTGCCTTTGGGCAGAGAGGAACTCGGACGAGGCTCCGCCGAAGGGTAGAGCCTCGTTCGAGGTGGTTGACCACCCCGATCCCGTTTATACGGGTTCTACGGGCAATTTTTGCCCGAGCCTACGGGCTCGGAAAGCCCACATTAAACCGGCCTTGTGCCACATTCGACACACGTGGGCGTGTTGTTAAACATCGTAAGCAGCGACAGTCCTTTTTGGACGTCTCAGCTGTTCGGTCGAACTCTCTGCCTCTGAGGCAGAGGGGAACTCTCTGCCTTTGGGCGGAGAGGAACTCGGACGAGGCTCCGCCGAAGGGCAGAGCCTCGTTCGAGGTGGTTGACCACCCCGATCCCGTTTATACGGGTTCTACGGGCAATTTTTGCCCGAGCCTACGGGCTCGGAAAGCCCACATTAAACCGGCCTTGTGCCACATTCGACACACGTGGGCGTGTTGTTAAACATCGTAAGCAGCGACAGTCCTTTTTGGACGTCTCAGCTGTTCGGTCGAACTCTCTGCCTCTGAGGCAGAGGGGAACTCTCTGCCTTTGGGCAGAGAGGAACTCGGACGAGGCTCCGCCGAAGGGTAGAGCCTCGTTCGAGGTGGTTGACCACCCCGATCCCGTTTATACGGGTTCTACGGGCAATTTTTGCCCGAGCCTACGGGCTCGGAAAGCCCACATTAAACCGGCCTTGTGCCACATTCGACACACGTGGGCGTGTTGTTAAACATCGTAAGCAGCGACAGTCCTTTTTGGACGTCTCAGCTGTTCGGTCGAACTCTCTGCCTCTGAGGCAGAGGGGAACTCTCTGCCTTTGGGCAGAGAGGAACTCGGACGAGGCTCCGCCGAAGGGTAGAGCCTCGTTCGAGGTGGTTGACCACCCCGATCCCGTTTATACGGGTTCTACGGGCAATTTTTGCCCGAGCCTACGGGCTCGGAAGGCCCACATTAAACCGGCCTTGTGCCACATTCGACACACGTGGGCGTGTTGTTAAACATCGTAAGCAGCGACAGTCCTTTTTGGACGTCTCAGCTGTTCGGTCGAACTCTCTGCCTCTGAGGCAGAGGGGAACTCTCTGCCTTTGGGCAGAGAGGAACTCGGACGAGGCTCCGCCGAAGGGCAGAGCCTCGTTCGGGGAGGTTGACCTGCCCGATCCCGTTTATACGGGATCTACGGGCTATTTTTTGGCCGAGCCTACGGGCTCGGGTACCCCACTTTAAACCCGGCCTTGTGCCACATCTGTCCCTCGTGGGGAGGACACTAAATACTGTAAGCAGCGACAGTCCTTTTTGGACGTCTCAGCTGTTCGGTCGAACTCTCTGCCTCTGAGGCAGAGGGGAACTCTCTGCCTTTGGGCAGGGAGGAACTCGGACGAGGCTCCGCCGAAGGGCAGAGCCTCGTTCGAGGTGGTTGACCACCCCGATCCCGTTTATACGGGTTCTACGGGCAATTTTTGCCCGAGCCTACGGGCTCGGAAAGCCCACATTAAACCGGCCTTGTGCCACATTCGACACACGTGGGCGTGTTGTTAAACATCGTAAGCAGCGACAGTACTACAACTGCCTAGCTGAGTAGTACCCGTTTCCTACCTTTGTATCTGTGATGTTAAATACACTTGTTCCTTAAACCAACCTCGACTTGATTTTCTTCTTTTTACTATTGTGCCACGACACAACAATATATTATATAAAACAAGAGAAAAATATGAAGATTACGATCATAAAAAGACAGGAAAAATTTGAAGCAACAGAAATGTTGTTTTACAGAAGGATGCTGAGATTTTTAGGCTTCGGAAAGGAAAGAGATGACAAAAAACAAGCTTTATGAAGAGCTACAAATTTTGGGATAACCATGATCAACTACTACCTGAACAGACACGGCACAGAGAAAAAGAGGAATATATATATATATATATATATATATATATATATATATAAATATATATATATATATATAGAAGTCAACACTTAGAGGCGACAGTCCGTTTCATGCTAGTGCAATCGTAAGGCAAGAGTTGCCTGACGATTACACTAGCATGAAACAGACTGCCGCCTCTAAGTGTTGACTTCTATGTTCACTTTTATATTTACACACGCTCTATCTCTGATATTGAGCCCTTTATCCCATAAATATAGCACACTTTAAGACTATTTCTTCATATATATATATATATATATATATATATATATATATATATATATATATATATATATCCGAATGTAATGAGAACAAAATATATAAATTCTAACGTTCGCGGAATTAATTCAAAAGAGGGCTCAACACCGATAGCAGAGCAGTAATTATTTATTATAATATATATATATATATATACATATATGTATGTATGTATGTATGTATGTTTCACACGTATCGTGAAGTGTTGAGTGAGGACTGGTCAGTTTTCAATCATCCGCTGACAAATGCATCTTGCATGAGACTTGAATGAGTTATGTTGCCGTCGATAAACAAAATGTATATTTATTAATAGTGTTTTTGTATTATATATAGGTGTGTGTATTGTGCGCGCGTGCGCATGCGCGTGAATTTGTAAACAAGCTCATCTCCGACATACAAAGAACTGACATTTAGCGTATGATGCTTAATGATAAAAGAGACGCGGCCATTGTTGGAAAGGCAGAAAGAAATCCAGGTAATAAGAAAGAAAAGAAGTAAGATTGATAGCTTGATATAGATACCAATCATGTGAAATAAATCTATCACTTAATTGATTAGTTGATTGATTGAATGAGCGAGTGAAAGGGACATTTTTAGACAACTATGTTTAGTCAGACGGCCGGGTATTAATGGACTATCGCAAAATACAACATAAAAGAACATCAATATTTTTCCCTTTCCCGCGCCATACAAAAGAAGAGAATGTCCTCCGCTGTTTCTGTTATTTCTATACAGATCATATCTAACAATTGCACACGAGCAGGAAGCAGCACCGGAAGTTTTGATCGCCAGCCCTATTCTTTGCCGGCAACAAACTGAAGTCATCTATTGTTGTATTTTAATAGGAATTCTTGGTCCACAGGCAACGTTAACCTTTGAATATTTTGAAAGAGATTCTGTCGTTGTCGAAGGAGTGAATATTGTGCCTTTGAGGATTTTGGATAAATAAAACTGAAAAGAATAACCTAGTAAACAAAGACAGAAATTGAACAAAAGTAAAACATTGAATGTCACATTATTCAACTTCATGAAATTGTTATATTAAAAATGGATCTTTAGTGAATCTAAAGCTGTAGATTAAGCATTTTTAATTTTAAAAGCATATGGCTCTCTCTCTCTCTCTCTATCACTATATATATACATATATATAATATAATATTATATATATATATATATATCTTATGCTATAAATATATGCATATCTAATAATAATGTATATAGAATAATATATAATAAAGTACACTCAATAAATTAATGGATGTTCAATCAACTTATATCTGGATCTACTTTAACGTTTTGCGGTATATCGGTCGTCAGTGTCAGAGGCTCGGGTAAATATGACCAGATGTCATATCTACATAATATAAACTAATGTTACACTCTAAACAATTTTTTAATTTTATAATGAGTACTATGCTAGGATCCGTTAAGAACGTTACACACACACACACACACACACACACACACACACACACACACATCATTAGGAAATAAATATCAGTAGGAAATGATATGTGTGCGGTTATACGCCAAAGGATCTATAAAATACGCACACACACACACACACACACGCACACACACACACACACATACATATATATATATATAATAAAAGAAGCGAAAAAGATGAAGATTATGGACATAGGACAGGAAGAATTTGAGGCAACGGAAATGTTGTTCTACAGAAGGGTGCTGAGAATCTCATGAACTGAATAACGAGGGAGTTAAGGAAAATGGAAATAAAAATGATATTTACACGTAGAAACAGACAGTTGAGATTTCTAATGAGGAAAGAGAACTAAGAGAATCTGACACCCACAGAACATACTGACTGTAAGAGAGACAATGGAAAGTAGATGCAAGGGATAACAGTGTGAGAGAATATAAGCAAAAGAAAGTGTTATTAAGGAAAGAATATGTATTAAAAAGACAGAAGATAACTATTGACATTGAATTTAAATTTTTGAAGATCAACTTTGATTGAATATATATGACGGGCGTTTCTAAGTATACCCATTTGCCAGAGAGCTTAGCTAATCCCGGCTAAAGGCGCTTGCGCAGGCACATTTTGTTTCTCCTACACCCAAAGCGCAAACCAATAGTGTGCGGAGTTTAGTTCCTGGTACAGAGCGCATTATCTGGTGTGGTAAGTAGTTGAACAAGTCTAGTACGAGCAAATCTAAAATGCGACTTTGTATGAGAACAAAAGAAACCATTTGTTATACAGGTTGAGAATATTTTATCCGAAATTCTTGGGACCGGATGTGCTAAGGTTTTCAGATTTTATCACATTTTGGAATACAGGTTATTTAATTTGTATATAACATCTATAAAATGGAACAGCCTGCGAATGGAACCCAAGAATAAACACGATATCCGTTTTTCATTTTATAAACCAGCTTATACATGGAAATTAGTTTTTTTTATAAACAAAATATACTCTGAAAGTTGTTTTATATAAAGTTTAATACATTTTGTATACATACAGATGCATACAATGAAGCTAGTCATATAATGCTCACACGGATTTCTAAGTGGTGAATTTCAAATTTCATGTAAAAATAATGTTTTGTATACTCTGTACAAAAACATGATCACTACTTACACAAATCTATAATGCTGCATTTTTTGACATTTAGAATAATATCTATACTAAACATGAAACACCTGGTAAGTAATTCTCGTTGCTCTGACAATCGCTACTAAAAAACAGGTTCTGAACTTGGGAAGCTGTGCCCAGGGCAGAAGAGGGCAATTACAACAGCTGAACATCATCTAGGAAGCTTTCCAGTTCCTTTTGAAATTTTCAATTTGTAGCGAGTCATGTTAGCATCTGAAAAAGTTTTGAATTGTGGAGATTTTCGCGTTTTGGAATTTCTCAGAAAGGATACTCAACGTGTAATACAAACTATAATCTAATCTAATAGTTATATATGTAAGATATATTATACTAATAACTGCAACTATTATATACTTAATACTATCGTATATGTATATATATATATATATATATATATATATATATATATATATATATATATATATATATATATATATATTGTAGTAGTAGGAAAAACCAAAAGAAAAAAAAGACTGTCAACTTAAAGTAGCAACACACGTCTGTAATAGATTTCTTCCGTCTCTCGATCGCAACACTTGTAGCCAAATCACAGTTAAAACGATAGTCCGACGTAACAGTCCAACAAACAACGTAGAAACGGCAAAATGGGGTCACACGTCCAACCTTCACTTCTCACCAGCAAAAACGCGTGTTAATATTTATTGCTGAATAATACAACAAATGTGGTACAAGTCCAAAAGAGGGGGTGGGGAAAAGGACGGTCATCATTTGTCTTAATTTTAAACTGAAACCACTGACCCAATCAAACCAAACAATATTCCTACCACCAAAACAACACATTCATGCTTACCGTTCTTACTACATCCACCAAAATATCCCATTGTCTCAATGAAAATCCTAAATAGACTGCATATGTACAAATCTTTGTCTGTGGGGGGAGGGGAATAAAATAACAAGTTAAAAGAACCCCAATGATTATATACAATGTGACTTAAAATTATTTACAAGAAAATAAACAAAATCAAGTTAGTAATAAAAAAAAAAAACCCACAAATCCTAAATGTGACAGTAAAATCAGTAAAGTGGACGAAATCGATACGGGACTTACAAAATCTTGAAAACATTCATCCCAAGCACTCACACACACACGCACTGATTCAGACACAACAACAAATACGAAAAAAACACCCGCGAAACGAAAGGCGCCCCGCATCCACCAGAGAACTGAAATCACTGACCACCTTACGAGGGAGAGAATGGGGAGTTAAACTAAAGGAAAAGAAAAGGGGAAAGAAAAATGGGGGTCAATGAGCAAACACAACCTAGCTAAGTTTACAGAAATAGGAAAGTAAAACTAAAGAATCAAAACCAAAAACCTATTCTAGCCTGAATCCAGGGATGCGTTGCCCAAGTTCAACCCAGGAAAACAATATCCTGATGCCTAACCGGCATCAAACAGCCACTCCAGGTCAGCCCCTTTTACTCGACACATACGCGCAAGATTCACCCACCTTTTGCCAAATTCTGATGAGGTGAGCCGCCGCCTTTCCGTCCTAATCTTGACTTTAAGCTGATGCTTAAAGAACAAGATCAGTTGGGAAGAAGTGAACTTCTCGCCCTCATAGAATTCCTTCTGACGCGTCGTCCAAATCGCGACTCTCATAACACCTAGTAAGCAACAGAACATATAATGTTCAGCCTTCGTCATCTGTGGCACCACATTTCTACAAACAGAACTGGCCTCAAAGACAAAGAACGTTCCCTGCAGCATGAGACATTCAACAAACTTGCACAACACAAGTCAAATCTGCGAAATGATATTTGTATTTTATGGCTACGAGATTACCGCCAGAACTATCAAAAATTTCTTTCATATGTATTATTTGAATCTGTTTGACAAATGTGACTATTAGTGTTAGTACCTACTGTCAACGGTAAAACAAAGATCAGGAAAACGAAAATTTCTATAGCATATAATGAGTAAAGAGGACTTGGAAAATTTGATAATCACATGACAGATTGAGGGCAAGGCGAACTGAGGAAAACAGCGCATAACCTACCTAAAGAGCTTGAGTAATTGGGTGGCAGAACAGGATTTAGGAGAGATAGCAAAAAGAAAATATTTATTAAGAGCTACAAATGACAGGAAATTGTGAAAAGCCGTGATTGCTGATATCTTGAAAGGAAACGGTACATAGATGCCAAAAATGTAGTTTAGTATTGATAAGTGTGTGAAAATGTCAATATTTAAGCGGAAAACGTTCTTGCACGGCAAAGAGATCCTACTCGACAAGTACACATTCATTAAAGAGAAGAAACCTACAAGAACTTGGGAGTATATGAAAAATTCGCTAATGAAGTGAAAATGACGAATGAATGCTACCAAAGAATAAAGCTTATTTTAGGGAATTAAATGCAAACAATAAAATAGAAACAATCAATACATTAGCAAACCTCGTGGCGATGTACACATTCAAAATTATGAATAACTGATATCCGAAAAGTAAATGTGAAGAAACAATATCTATTGACAATGAACGTCATTAATCATTGGAATGCATATATAAACGGCTCATAGATTCTAAGAGAACGCGATGGTAGAGATTTATGTCAATTAGAAATGTCCTTGAAGAGTGTGTCTATTGAAATTCATATATACTTGCAATGCACTCATTAAGGGACGTTAAAACTGGTACTCAAACACAAAATGCCCAGAATTCATTACTATTGTTTTACTGATTTAACCACAAGACAGGCAATGATGTCACTAAGATACAGAGGGTTACTGAGTGTGAAAGAATATAAGAAAAAAGGAAAACATTATTAAGGCCTGAAAATACTAAATGAACAGGAATTAAGAAGACAGAAGATAACGGTTGACACTTTTGAAGATCAAACTTGACTGGAATGCAAGAAGCCGGAAAAGAATTTCACAAGCGAGACGTGAGAGAGAAGAAACGATTAGCATAGAACTTACGGTATCATAAAACAAATTCAACTGTAAAATGATGTGACCTACTATCCAATCCAGTACTGCACTTAAATTCATAAAGTCGAGATAACGTCAGATCAATTACAGTGACGGAATTTATAGAAATGGCACAGGGAAGCTACGTTACGTCTGTGGAAATGTGAATGAAGGTGAGATGTCAGGTCAAGACCGATAACATAGCAGATTCTTTTAAGATTCTCGAAATGCATAGCAGGAACACAAGACCAGATGTGACAGCAATATATAATGCACGGACGAATTGTAGCCTTATTAATTTGTAAGATTGACGAAAAACATTAACTCGCATGACATAGTGGACCAATATTTCTAGCAGCAGACTGATTCATTATAATCTTTCCACAGAAGAAGCAAAATATATAACCAAAACGCATTTAAACGATATTAATGATTAAAATGACTAAAACGTAAGTTGTATAGCCCACGGAGGAGACAAAAACATTGACATCAAAAGCAAAAATTTTAAAAAGTCTGGAAAACCGCGAAACTGAATAGGAAAACAGGTCACATCATGAAAAATATCTTTAAAAAAATAATGTTGATATAACTGCGACACATCCTAGGCTTTCTACAACTAGCGTGGAACCTGGCACAGGAAGAGTTATAGCTGCAACACAAAACCAAAGTCTATCAACTTGAAACTATCAACATAATATTTTCAAAAATGTTGTCAAAACACTATACAGATTATGTTGCTTACCTGCATAAACTATTGACCACTTAGTATCAGGTTTCACACACATAGTCCCCAGTAGAATACCTTTCACGTCAGGACAGAATTTGACAATATATTCACTATGCAATAAGTGGCATGTACAACCTACCACAGGGGAAAATATTGGGAACACAAGAAAAATGTTATGACATTTAATGAAAATATATCTGCTATAGAATGTTCCATTCCAAACAGACAAGCCGGATATAATTATAAAAATGTTTGCTGGAAAAGGTGATTACTCATTGTGTTAACAATCCCTGTTGCTGAAAATATTTCAGTCAAATTGTTCAACAACCTAAGTAAATACACGAATCTGGAAATTGAAATTTAGATGTGGTATCTCAAAACTCAGACAATCGAAATATTTATTGATTTACTAGGAAACATAAACAAAATGAAAAAATAATTTCCCGTCTGCCCGAGTTTGGCTGAAATACAAAAGATTGGACTCAAGGGCACTACTCACATCCTACATGCTATGGACCTACATTACCGAAATTTGCATGAACCCTCATATGTATATTCACAGAAATCTAAATATTTTGAATATATTCATTTTTATATTTTGCGAGATTCTTTTGATTTTTGTTATTTTTTTCCCCGTGATATTATTTTAGTTTTTCAGACAATCCATTTAATCTGATTGCTCATTATAATTCTATGTTTTTTTAAAATTATTTCACCCCAAGCAAGGCAATAAAATCGCTAAGACGCAATGGATTACTAGGTGTTGAAGAATATGAGAAAAATCTATTAAAGAGAGAGAACAATAAAAGAACAGCAATTTAAAAAAGGACAGACGATAACAATTGTCATTGCATTTATATTTTTCGAGCTTAAACTTTATTGGAAAGTAAGAAGCTGGAAGAGAGTTCAACAAACGATATATGCGAGAGAAGAAACTGTTAGCATAGAATCTATGGTTACATCTATAGCCATTTCAACTGTAAAATGACGCCGCCATGTAGTCTAGTACCGCGCATAAACGTCTAAAGTCGAAGTAGCATAGAGCATAGGGCAAAGTTCATCGGAAGAATTACCAATTATAGAAAAGGCACACATTTTATACCTGCATGCACATTATATTGAAAATTTAAACGAATATACACAATCGTGCGATATCATACACTGAATAATAATGATACTGTACATGTCCACTATATACCCAACCAAGTGTGCCAAAAATCATGAGATGTTGACTTAGATTCTCTTAAGGTTTCAGCTAGAAAATTGGGGCCAACTTGTAGAACAAATAAAAACACTCGGAGCACGATGATAATAATAATACAATTTGTAACTTATAGTTTCAACATTATCAAGGGAACTAACACTAAAATAAAGAAAATGAACTCATAATTAAGAAAATTAATAATGTGCAATACATACACCGTGGAAAGTGGATATGGGTCGTCTTTAAATTGCAAGAAGGGATGATGGTAAAGGTTTAATTCAACGCGTTAAATTATAAAATAACCACACAATTGGTTTTAAAAATATTTACAAGCCACATTCTTACTTGAAGCTACAAATATTTAATTGTCATGAGAAATTTTAAAAAATACTTGACTTAAAAGAGTGTATATTCCTAAAGGAACCCAACATCACTTCCAAGTAAATGAAGAAAAAAGTTGCTAAGAAAAAAGGCATCTACAGTTGATAAAAAGGGTGCTAAAACTCAAGTGTTAAATTTAAAAAACAAAACATAACACCTACGAAAAAGAAAAACTTACAACATATGCATTCAGAAGTTACAATGCGAATTTTGATAAACATCTGTGGTTGGAGTGAAGTTCTAAAAGCAGAGAGGGAACATTAACAGTGGCCGCACAAGACTAAAGGCCATTTAACATGAATCAACAAGCAAGTGTTATAAAGAATTGTGCAGACCCAATGTCTAGATTATATGGATGACAGGTTCAGACTATTGATCATTTAGTGTCTGACTGGCACTTAAGGAATACTAAGATCAAATAACAAGATTAAGCAGGATATTCACTGGAATATACACCAGTAGTACAGTACACTACCTACAGAAAAATAGTACGAACAGCATATTGAAACTGTCATAAAAGGCCAGGAAATTATTAATCTTGTAGCCTTTACCAGTCATGCTGACAGATATATGAAAGCTAATATAGCAGACATTGTGATAGAACTTTACAAAAATTTGCCTTCTGATTGATACGTCAGTGGTATCAGATAAAACATATCTGTTAAAGTATTTGATAAATAATTATATATAAGGACCTTGAAATTGAAAAAAAATAGTTCACTTTAAATCTACTCGTATATAATTGGAGTTATGGGTACGATCAAAGAATGTACAGAAAATTACAATAAGAAAATAATTGGTAGCCACTGTTTGGAACAGCTTATCTCTTCAAGAGAATATTATCAATGTAAAAAGGACATAGATGCTATATTGTATCACTTAAGATCAGAATTTGTGCAAACAATATACAGTGTTTAACACTAAAAAAACAAAGAAAAGAAAATGGACATCATTTAAAATGTGAATATCTAAGTAACTACATGTCCTGGATAGAGGAAATGAAATAGGCTTCATGTTGAACAATAAAAGATTTATGTAACAAATGACGATTCACAACATTTCTTAAATGTTTAATATGTATCTCACTTGTGACACGGCACACGTCGAATTGATAGCACAATTCCGGCAAAATACGCTATAGCATGTCTTGCGTAACATTCTCCGGCACCTGCCTAAATTCCTCCAGACTCGTAGGAAGCTGGGGAATACAGACATATCCTTTCACATAGCCATACTGAAAAAATCAAAGAGTGTCATGTCAGGTGAACATGGTGGTCATTTCAACAACACATTGTCATTATCATTGGCACGCCAGATTCTTCTTCCTGGTAGATTCCCATTGCGATAAGTCTGCACAGTCATCTTAGTTACGTTTGACACATTTTCTTAAAATCTGAGATCATTTGAGCGAGGACTGGCTATGCTATCAGACTACAAAATGATGTAAATTTTGTGGAGACACCCTGTATAAAAATACTAGTAGTATTAGTCGTAATATTCTTTGTTAATTTCTTGCATGATAAAGGCCGATTTTCTACTGTAAAAATGTCATTAGTTAAATTGAATCATTTGACGATGTATAACGTCTTTCCTATTAACCCGATCACTCTGTAATGGTTCCCGTTTTACAAACATCCAAAAAGATTTTAAATAAGATGTTCACCAATTAGAATCAAATCGAAGAAACGTTCGATAAATTTCCAAGAACTCTTTAGAAAGGAAATTAACGACTTACTGACAAGGAGAAACAAAATGATCAATTGTTTATTAAGTACATTATTCTTAATGCATATCCAATGTATGTTGTTTAACTAAAACAGTAAGTTTATTTTGAAAGACACTGATATGTAGATGGAAAAATGCAATGGTTAATAACATGGCGATCCCTTCTATTATCATGTAATAAAATGTAAATGATTGCATTTTTTAATTTACATTTATCCAATCATTTTGCCAAGTGGCGCTGAAATAGTTCTTTTTCGCCAGATATTTCTCTTTCATTTGTTCAATCACTTTTGCAACTCATTGATTGATAGTCGTTCTGCTTTTCTTATTTCTCCACTTTCTTTAAAAGGGATGTACTGATAGTCGTGTTGTTCATGGCGCTCAGATGAGAATAAATTCACTCACATCTCTCGTTTCATTATTTAAACAATCTAAATTTCCTGACCTGGCATCTTGGCTTCAGTCACTTTCCTATCGCCGTGATGTAGCTTTCCTGTGCCTTTTCGATAGATACTTTTATAGTCATTGTTCACCTCGGTTGTTGATTTAGCACGAAATAAGGTAATAACAGATAAGACGCAAGCCATTTAATAGCGGAATCTTTTCACTTCGTAGGAGATACCTTAAACAAGATTAAATTATTTCAATTATATTTTTTAATGGTATAATTTCTTTTCAATTTTTGTATTTTGTTCTGGCACTTATTTTCACTGTAATATCCAATGACTCTTTTTCTTTTTGAAGCTGCTTATGCAAAGTTATATTCAAGCAATTCTACTGAGATTTGTTTCACTTCTTTATTCGCAGGGGTCTCATTTTTCTTTCATTTCCAATTCTAATTTTTTCTTCATCACTTGGTTTATTCAGACCTCAGGGTATTCTGTATATTCATATTATAATTATTATGATAATGAACATAACAGTAATTATAGTAAGAATTAACTTTTTCTTTTGTTTTCAGGTAAAACAAGTCATCACGATGTAATAACGCGAGCCCTGCGGTAATGGAAGGTAGTAAAGAGAGGAAATTCTTTTTATGCGAATTCTTATCTTGCACATTTATAAAAATACCATCTGATCGGGCATTAGATCTTGCTATCAAATACGTTATGGTTCTCCTGAAACTTATCTAGTGATTCTTGACGAAGTTAAATGAAAGAACTGAAATGTTATCAACAATTTCTGATAGTCGTGATGTAACTTCTATCTTTTCTATAAACATTTACATGGCAAGGGTTCTAATGAGCTCTTCTCTTTGGTACTCGTTTTTAAACTGTTGTTTTATTTCCCTCATCCACAGTCAAGCAATTGTACATATGGGGACTAGTTCGGATTTTCATAGAGACAATGAGGTATTATGGTGGATGTAGTAAGAATGGTAAGTAAGAATTTATTGTTTTGGTGCTACAAATATTGTTCTATGTCTGGGTCAGTGTTTGTCTCTAGCTAAGTTTAATGTTAAGACAGATAAAAAGACCGTCCTTTTTTCCCATTCCCCATTTTTGGCCTTGCGCCACATATTGTAAATATTTACAAATAAATATCGCTCTCCTGAATTTAAGCGTATACGAGATTCATAATTAGATCTCATTGTTTATCGATGGAAATCGCAAAATGTAACCATAAGTTCTATTCTAATAAAATTTCTTTTCTCCTATTTCTCGCTCATAAAAGTATTTCGTTTTCTTTCTTCCTTCATATCGACGATCTTCAAAAATTTAAATGCATCGCCAATCACCATTTTTGAATACTCTTCTATTATTGTCCATTCTTCTTAATAAAGTTTATTTATTAAATTTCAATCTCAGTATCCCATGATATCTTAGCGGCATTATCGCCTTGCTTAGGTTGAAATGGTTTTAAAAGTGATACTTAACATGAACAGTGTTTATATTATTCTTTGCATTGAGTAGAAAATGATAAACATGCTGTGAAGAAATAATGTTTTGATTGGTTTAAGCTGTTCAAGGAAGAGTGAAAATATGTTCATAATGAGAAGAAGCGTGACCCCATTCACCACATTCAAAAGAAAATATCGTTGGAGGAAATGAACCAAACTCTCACCTAAAAATTGGATTCCTCACTATAAAAAACCTTCTGCACATCAGTCATATAGAATTTCCTGGTTGAAACGCATATTACAAATATGGCCTATCAATATTACAAACCAAACCGAGAAATGGTCTATTACCAAAATCGGAAAATCCCCTGAGAGGAAAACATTTGCTGACATCTTTGACATCCAGCAACAAGTAATTCCATTATAGGAATATATTCCAGAAAACGAATCCCAATAGCATTTCCAGCAATGACATTATCGTCTCATGAATTGCATCACTTCAAAGTTTGACCTTTGAATATGATAGCAGTCAATAGTGGCCAGGCTTTTACAAGGTTATTCCGGGAATTATATGGTTCTATGCCGTATATTAAAAATCAATTAGAAACAAATATATCATAAGCTGTTTGTTAATTTTTAACCTTCTTTAACAAAAGTATAATAAGCGATACAGATACATATTCAACACCGGACGCATAGCAGCAATTGGGTGTATCTGTTTACTTTGTATATATACGCAGTGTAGCTGTTATTTGTGCAGAAATTTGAATCTACGCACCGTGTTTGAATTACCAGTTGATTCTTGACGTTCTTTTTGAGCTCTCACATTTAGTACAGTCATGTCAGCCTTCTTCCAGCTATGAGGTAGCTAGCAGGGGAGAGGCCGCGCTCTTTTGTGTTGAATGGAAACTAGGCTAGGAGAAGGAAAAAATATGATTTTTCGCAGTCTTTCTCGTGATGATCATGTTTACGTACATCGACTGACTATCTCTCTCACTCTCTCTCACCATATATATATATATATATATATATATATATATATACACACACACATATGTCTTTGTGTGTGTCGTTTGTTTTTTCATACACATACACATTATATAAATGTGTGAGTCTGCTTTAGTAATGTTTCAGGAGCTACTCTATGGAGAATGTTACTGGATTATGCTGTAGTATGCGTGTAAGAGGAGGAGGAGGAGGAGGAGGAAGTAAATGTGACGTTTATGACGTTATGTAGGGGACGTAACGATTAACTTAAAATCTGAAAGGGTTAAGACACATGTTCAAGTAATATATATATATATATATATATATATATATATATATATATATATATATATATATATATATATATAGATATATATACACACACACATATGAATGATTTTGGAATATTAGTTTCTGTGTGCATATATATGAATATATATATATATATATATATATATATATATATATATATATATATATATTATTTTATATATACATACAATAAAAATGATATTTGATGTTTGTAAATATTATACGATTATTATATATTTTTACATCACAAATCACAAAAAATCAATCACGATTTTGATGCTTTGAAAAAATTGTCAAATTGTAAGCGATTAATTTAGACATCAAAACGAAGCTTGGGCTTAATGTTTAGGTAGTTTTAATATGTTTGATTTAAATTATCGTAGTCTGTCTATATATCAGAAATTCATACCCAGATGTTCTCAAGGACACATGGCACAGTGGATAAAGGCGTTGGTTAGATCCAGTGACAGACCCAAAGAGTGTGAGTTCAATACCCGGTTCAGGCAGTGGAGAACTTTCAGAGGGAAAATTACCAGGAGATAACTGATAACTGACATCCATTAAACATGGCTCGTGGAACTAGAACAGTCTACCCCAGGGTTCGGTTCGAAATTCCAACCACCTGAAGAAGGCCGGAGCGTACAACGGCCGAAACGTTGTGACAAATATGGCGACAAAGATGAGGACAATAGTCCGACTAATGTAAATACTGTTAAATTATCGTACTTATGATAATTGCGGTCTGAATGCATGCAAAATATGAAAACACATATATGATGAGCCTTTGAAGTATTTACATCTTAATACAGTGACCTTTTATTCTCAATAACAGCCAACAATCTATTATCCATTGGTTTTGGGATTTGTTTTTTCCTTAGGAGTTTCAGTTTCCGACATGGTGGTATTAATTGCTTCCCGTCTCAGTAACATCGATACTGATTTACTCATGTCCATTCTATATATGCAGACCGTCTGAAGTTAATAGGCAAATCACATAAAACTTAATAACTTAAATTTGCTTTGAACAGTTTGTCAAATTTTAAACATCAAATTTTAGACGTCAAAAAAGCTTCAGTTCATTTTGTACACAATTTAAACACCTATAAAATCAGAAACTGCACATCAGCCTGGAGGAAAAGTGAATTGGGCAAAAGCAAAAACGTCGGAGGACAGATACAATTGCAGAGAAATGATTCCCTTGCAGCCAACTGTGGAAAAGATTGTGCAAACCTTCAAATTCATCTTCGATATCCAAGCAACTACCAAGAAGTATATATATATATATATATATATATATATATATATATATATATATATATATATATATATATATATATATATATATATATTCATTCATTTTCCCACAAGCAAGGCAAAAAAGCGACTAGATGCGAAAAAGTACTATTAATGAAAGAGAAGAATAAACAACAAAAATTAAGAATAAAGAAGATAACGATTGACATTGCATTTAAATTTTTGAAGATCAAGGTTGACTGGCAAGCAAGAAGCCGGAAGGGATTTCTACAAGACAGAAGTGCGATAGAAGAAACTGTTACCATGGAAGTCACGGTTACATGTAGGCATTTCAACTGTAAAATGATGAGACTGCGCCACCAAATCTAGTTTTGTGCTTTAATTCATAAAGTCTCGGTAACATAGAGGAGATTTCATCAGAACAATTAGCATGAAACGATTTACAGAAAACGCGCAGGATCGCTACATTACGGCTGAAAACGAAATGCCATGTCAGGACCAATAACATCACAGATTCTTCTTTGGATTTTATCAAGAATCCCTAAATATATAAAAGGCGCGCCAGACCATATGTAGCAGCAATATTCAAAGCAATGTATGTATGTATATATATATATGTATATATATATATATATATAGTTAAGTCATACATTTTAGATGCATCAAGGGTGGTCTTCAGTGATGCACTGTTCTCATCGCCGATTTCGGGTTTCGCAACATATCGGCTCCAACAGCAACCCCGACCTGATTCTAGGTGAAACAGGCCGCCTCCTTGAAAGCGTCGTGCTACGCACTGCGACATTGCAAAAAACAGAAATTCACTAGTAAGGCTGGACTTCGACCGTTCTTATTGACACATGTCAGTCAGCGTCAGCCAATGAAAACAGGGCTTTTTACACTCCTCTTCTATATAATGGTGTCTTATTACTACATCCGGTTATATATATATATATATATATATATATATATATATATTAAATCTCTGATGAACCTTATCAAGGCAAATCTAAGGATTTTTTTCTTTGACATTTGATTATGCATGTTTTTTTTGGTAGACTTTGGATGGGAATTTTTCCTTATCATGGTGATACTGACTCTTTTAGATGGTATCAGAAAGATGGTAATCATCCAAAAATGATTTTCGACAGAGAATTCTAGATTAAATGATAGTAAACATGATGATAGCACTTGTTACAGTCTGTATTGTCATGGTCAATTATTTGCCGCTTCAGCTGCATGTTTCTTTAAAAAAAAGTATATCTTTATATCTGTATATATCGCGGCCCTTAAGCATTTTTTCTGATGCATTGGCTTGAAATATAGATTCTTTTTTTGGATATAAAAAGTAAGGCATCTTTTAAAATTGTTAAGATTCTTGGAAAACTAAACAATAAACCAGGGGAATAGGGTTGATGTGGTAAAATCTCATATCCCAAGTTGGTGAAATTCTGCAGTGTCATCCTAGCAACGTATGGCCGTGTATTGTCATAAAGCTGACTCACCAAGGCCAGTCGTATTTTCCTTAACTTGATTTCTTCTGTCTAGAAATGGCAAGATTTTATTGGGGCGACCGCTTGATTCTTTAGAAGCATACGCATCCGGATTTTTAATGAATTTAGCAATGACAGTTCTGCTACGGCCAATTTCATTTGCAATGGCTCGTTGCGAAAGGCCACGTCTTTGAAGTTCAACAATCCTGCCCTCTTCAAACTTTGTTAATATTTTACCCTTAGCCATTTTAAAATCTGAAATTTAATACTGGAAATGACCCACGTTGATGTCTACACATCTGAAGCTATGAGAGCACTGACTAGTTCTAAATTTTTTTCCAGTAATTTATTTTTTCACACATGGCCTTATCTTTATGACCAACTAAAAAATCATCTTTTCAATATTTGTTTAAATTAATCAATTAAAAGCTTAAATTTTTTACTTGTTTGTCGATAAACTACATTTTCTAATTAAATGTAAATGTTTCGCAGATATATTTTGATTAAAGTAACATTATTTTATATTTTTTAACCCTTTTTTATCTGGTCTTAAGATTTTGACCAGGGGTATATAGTTTTTAAGATAATTCTGAAAGAGATTGATATAATATTAACAAAGAGGAAAAAAGTAATATATTTGTGTCAAAGTATTATAATATATTAACATTAAAAGGTTTATTTTAAATCGGACATTATTTTCCGAACAACCTATTATTATTCATAGAAGTCAATCTGTTGATCTTAGATACAATTTCAAAAGATCTTACTCTTGGTACTTTTCTTTATATCTGATGTTGTGCCATGCTTTATTTAGCTTAAATAGGTAAAACATTGAATCTCTAAATGCCATATTGTGACACGTTTGGACTACCAAGAATTGGTCGATTTTATCAAGATTGAATCAGTAGGAATTCCTGAAAGGTCCGTAAGCGAAACTGTTCAGCAGCGTAGTTAATAAAACAATTCTCTCGGGAAATGTGTTTTTGTCTATTATTTCCAGGCGTTGGTCGATAACAAGTCAAATGATAGAAACTGAACTGTAAAAAAAGTGCCATAATAATCAATAATGTATTGTTATGTCTGGCAAAAAAGGGTTATTGAAATATTCACACGAATGCTTTGGCAGTATTTCTTTCTTTTTTCCTGAGTAACTGAGTATTACCAAACCGTCTACATCTATAATATCATCATGAAATCTTGTGACACATTGAAATTAGATTAAGAAACAAAGAATACAGAATAGTAGTAATTAGTTTTTGTTGTCAGCTGTGAAGATTTTCTCCAATGTAAATAGAATCTATTTTCTTTTCCTCTTATTCTTCGTCTTTATTAATGAAACGAATGAGACTTAACTTTCCGTCTCCTTATCCATAGTTTTATTATTTTTTTGTTTTGTTTAATCGGCCCTTTTTTGCTTACGTTCAAAGGCGTCTGGATAGCATATTGTAACGGAAAGGGGTTACCAATTGTAACGGCATCATTTGGAAAGTTTAGAATATCACGCAAATGTCACAGAATGTTTAAGCTAACCCACAATGGTAAATCCTTATGAAGTGGTCAAAATTTGATGACCAAAACTCGATAGACCTGAGCATGATGATAAACTACATCTGGCAGCAAGATGAGGAGATTGGAGGTTTTGAGAAGCGTGGAACCACCACTTAAATGCTGTTGTTTCCAGGTCTACTCTGACTCGGGGTGGTAACATCTGTTGCGATCCCAGGTATGGGCAGTTAGGGAACCACCAAACAAAATAGAAAAATTACGAAAATACAAAAATACATTTTTATATAAAATTACCAACAATATCTATTTATAGTATATTTTAGTTGAAACCATAAACTTGCATTCATGATATTTGGATTTCGGAATTAAATAACCGATACAGGTGTTGATATGCCGCTAAATAAAATTAACCAACTTGATGATGATTGTTTGAATCCCGAAGGCATAGAATCAATTGTCTTTGTTTAGGTTTTAATATTGGACTGAAAATGCGGGAAAACTGCTAGTACTGTTTCTCTGGCTGAACATCACTTCCGCTCTCATATATCTTGGCTGGGTGTGGCTTCAGTAGATCACCAAGGAATGATTATCTGGCCAACCTGTTGACAGCAGTTCTCTCTATCTCGTGCTCAGTTTCGCCCCCGGCAAGAAACGATGTTTACTATTATACCCTCATTTCTGAAATATATTGAGTAAAAAGAAAATTGTCTGTCGTTCGTCTGTGATGCAGCGTAGACTGGGGAATTGCTGACAGCCGACTAGAATCCAAAGTAGACACGCAACGTAATGCAAATAAATGAATTCAGTACAGATATCGATTTTTACATATAGTTATATACAGAACTTTGGGTAACAATGTCCAGGAAAAGAGTGAAAGATCTATTCTTCAAAATTTAATAACCTTCTTCAGTTAGTGAGAAAATGACAATGGTTGTGAGGAACTTGAAATAACTTTAGGGTACCAGTTTGTTAACGGAGTCCAGTTTGGAACGGTGTTGTCTCGTTTGTTAAACTGGGATATGTTTATTGTGTTGAATTGAGATATATATATCTATGTGAAGGGAAATATATATCTATGAGATATTATCGTGATGGCATGAAGATTTTTTAGAAACTGAAATAGTGTAGAGCGTTCTATGCGATAGGATGTAGACTGGAAGCTAACAAACCTCCATCGAAGTGGAAGCGAGACACGCTTTCTCTCGACAGCACTATGTGGTTGAATAGAGAAAAGGGTTTTGTGGATTTTTCCTTTTATATTGGTTTATACTACATCCCAAAGCAGGTGGTAGGATAAGTCACTGGGCAAACGAGGAGGAATAATCCAAAAATATCTATGCCATTACAACGAATACAACCACTTGCAAAATACTGCGTTTTTTTATGCAAACCTTTTATTGATTGAAAACGCCTTAAGGAATCTAGAAAAAAGCAAGTCTAGCCCAAAAGCTAGCTTAGTATTTTTTCCAGTGAGACGAGTTGTTTATATTTAAGTAAAAAATAGCCTAAGAGATATCATGGCAATACATTAAGCATAATTATGTAAAAAAAAAAAATGAAGGCCATCCTAAGATAGAAATTCCGGTTTCGATGTATTCACATTTTTTATGTTGTACAATGTTATTTGTCACCTAAAAGAATTTTCCACTTACAATCGATTACTTGAGTTCTATTCATATTTACGTGTAATTTTATCATTTTACTTGTCTACGAGTCTATTCTCATGCGTAAAATAGTGTTTATTCAACTCCGTACTTCGTTCATTAATGACGACGAGTAAATGTGTGCCTTTGTGCTTTTTTTTCCAAATGCGAATTCTTTTATTTCTCGTAGCGATGTAAGAATCTTTCCTCTTCTCTTCTCAGGCTCGATTACGTGTTTATATATTTATGTCATCCGATGTTTCTCATCCGTTCACATCCCAGGCGCAGCTGGTCCAAAAACCTGTTCAAAACTGCCATAAACATCTAGTCAATGCGTGGATCTGCACCTTACGGCTAGGAGTCAATGTCTAAGGTCAACTCACCGATGCATGTTGCTACTTTGAAGCTCTGGCTTCGCACCGAGTGCAAATTCCATTTTGGTTGAGTCACATTACATACACGTGTTTTTTCGTTGTTTCTTCTTTACGCAACGAATAAATACTTAAACACGAATAAACTGACGAAATATAATTAATAAAATCAAATCAATAAAGATCGTAACAGGAATTGAAACAGAGACATTCATAATATTTGAGTTATATGCGCAGGGATATTCGATAGGAAAAATACTGAAATCACTTGGTTTTACTTCATTTTTTTTTACTCGTTTTTAACTATTCACATAATAATGGCAAAATACGAAGCGTTACAAAATAAAAACATTACGCGAATGAAAAATTCAGTGACGAATTTCTAAAAAAATGATTTGTTATCTTAAAGAACCAAAATTGGTGTAATTTTTTAATTATACATGATTTTTAAAAGCACTTTCCAGATAAAAAAATGTTATCCTAATTTTCTACATTTTTATTTTTCGATGAAGTGAACCATAGTTACAATTCAATTTAACGCTTTCAATGGAATTAGTTTTCGAGCAGATGAACGAGGCCTTTTCATATATAGATATTAATACACAGAGATGGAGATAGACAGGTATTAGATAGGTTTTAACAGAATGAGACTGGGATAGAGAGAAAAATGAACTGATGAAATAGATATATATTAGCACGATAGAGATAGAAAGATGAACTAAAGAAACTAGATCAATAGATAGTAAAACACTGATATATATATATTCCTCTTGGAATTATTTTTTTATACACATATGTATGTGTATTTATTTATATATTTTAAATATACGATTGCATATGTATGTGTATATTTACTACTAATATTATCAATATATATATATATATATATATATATATATATATATATGTTGGTTGGTTGGTTGGTTATTTTGTTTAGCGGAATATCAACCTCTAGGGATTATTTAATGCTGAACACAAATTTATGGCTTCAACTAAATATACTTTTGAACATAATTGTATGCCTTCAACTATAGATAAAATGTACTGTTCGTCATTTTGCTTTTAAATGTATTGTTTGTCATTCTACTCTAAATATATATTTTGCTTTTAGTTTTGGGGAGGGGGCTTCATTATTTGCCCATAGGTGGGAACCTAATAGGTGCAACCACCAGGGGTTAAAGTGAACTAGGATGCAACAGCAATTAAGAGGTGATTACAGGTTCCTCAAAACCTCTAATCTCCCAATCTTGCTGCCAGATGTAGTTTATCATCGTACCCAGGACTAATGAACCATAGCTGATTGACAGACAAATGAGCATAGACGACTTAATCTCCTTCTTGTTGTGTACTATCATTTTTTTAACCTATACGACATAGAATATATACGTTCTGGAATTGCGTAGACAAATTAATAGAATTTTGACTTGCTTCTTTTTCTACAAATGTCAGCGGAATTACCAATATGAAGGAGGATTATACAATATGTCACATTTTGACAAATTGTTTAGACTTGAAGCGAACTCGCCAAAAGTACTACAAAGACAGAAACCTGAAAGAAGTATTCCTCCAAGAAAAACCTTCAAAAATACTTGAATATATAAGAGAAACTGGTCTTTATAACTAAATCTAGAAAAGATTGAAATAAACATAAATATACCAAGCTATATACCTCCATGAAGCTGCTTACTTCAAGATGCCTACTCAAATCAAGAAATATATTTAACTTAAGATTCTTTTAAAGTCACTCAAAATCATTTTCGGCATAAAATGACCCCTAAGGTTGGAATGCAGTTAAACAAAACAACCAAACCAACCAACCAATATGAAAATGGCAACATTAAATCAAGGAATTATTTTTTCTTACTACAGTGTAACCCAGATATAAGAGAGTTATCGGGACCGGAGAAGAAGTCTCTTATATCCGGGTTTCTCTTATATCCGTGTTTGGTCTATTATATATACATTAACACAGGCTCTAATTTGGGACCAGAGAAAATCGCTCTTATATCCGGGTTTCTCTTATATCCGGGTTACACTGTAGAACAACTGTGTGGTGCAAATAAGGTTCATTTCGTAATAAATTAAGCCAACCCACACCACATTGTCCACGAATAATCTTCTCTTCTAAAACTTCTTGCCTCTATCATAATTTTTTAATTGTAAAATCGGTAAATTCTCACTCTAAGGTCAAATGCAGGGAGATTCGATCATTGTGAAATTACACTTGGACACATATCCGAGTGACAGAAAGAATTGCGAATACGAAAAAAGTTGCTACGGAGTTGAAGATATTGTACCCCACACTTTCGTAAAGGAAGGAAATATTTCTGAGAGTGCATTTTGAATAACGTACCAATCATTGTTCATTGTTTCCGTGATTGAAGCGTTTCCGTAAGCTGCAAGATCCGTATATAAAAAGCTAGAGAGGGGAAAAATATCTATCAAAATAGGATACAGAGATTTTATCGCCAAATCGATCTTGGAATACATACCTTAACTAGTATCATCATGTGACCGAAGAAAATCGAAAAATATATTATCCACGAAATAAAACAACGAAGTAATATTGTAAGGTATTGCTGGGGCAGTTTTAGTTAGTGTTAATAACGTTTTATTTTTAAAACGACACCCGACATCAAAAACATCATCTCATGGAGTTTTGTTTTTATTTAAAATACTGCCATTATTTTTTGAAGTGTTTTATACGAGGCGCCACCAGAAATTTCGGGAAAATTAAACCGGCAAAATAAGTTATTGTTTTGTTAGAAATACGTAAGATATTCCATTTCTATATTTTCATTATATTATGCTTAACATCTGTTCACTTTAGTTATCATGTCTAGCCGAATAATTCAAAACATGTACGAGAATGGAGGGGAGGGAGTTGTTTGGACAATCCGGTTATACAGATCTTCATATTCCGGATTCTCTGTGAAAGATAAACCGTTCATTATAAGCAGATTAACTAAAATGAAAAAAAAACAATAAGGATCTATTTCATTCTATACCAATTCGTTTTCAAGTCAGTGATTCTCAGACAGGAACCAATTACGTGTAAAATCTTTTAAAAAATCTCTAGTATTAGCTTTTGAGACAGGGTTTCACGAAGACATCGAATGATAGTTGAACGGGGTCTTTTTCTAAATTGCCGTTCATGTTACTGTCGGCTAACACTGCCGATAAGCAAAAAAGGAAATTAAAAAGTATATTTTTATAGAAAAACAAATGTAGGTTTTAATCAGGTCTCATTGTGGTGAACAGGAAGAAAAAAAACATAAGAGAAAGAAGATGTTATCATCTTAAGTAAAACTTATTTGGCTATTATCATATTTTTCATGTACTGGTTAATCTACTCTTATTAATGTTATCTGATATATATATATACGTGTGTGTGTTTGTGTGCGTGTTATATTAGTATTTTATATCAATATATATATATATATATATATATATATATGAAGGAAAGCCTTATATATTATGAGGAAAGCCTTCTGTCAGGTTCTTCCAAACCCAAAGTTTACTTTCGTTATGTTGATGACACCTTTTGTGTTTTCCCATGAATCGGAAGTTGATCACTTTTTCTCCTTACTCAACGGTGTTCATCCGGCCCTTAAATTTACGGTAGATAGGGAGGACAATTGTTCATTGCCTTTCTTAGACGTTTTGGTCCATAGAACTCCTTCCGTGTTTATTACTTCCGTTTATAGGAAGCCTATCTTTACAGGTCTTTATACCCGATGGGACTCTTTTTGTCCTAGGCGACAAAAGATTAATTTGATTAGGTCTCTGACCCATAGGGCTTTAATGATCTGCTCGGATAGCACCGTTGAAGATGAAATCAGTTGTCTAACTGGTATCTTTGTGGACAATGGTTATCCGTTGGACCTTATTCAATCAGTTATTCGGGATAAGACTGCAATGTTTAATAAAATTAAGCCTGCTATGGTTAGTAAATGCCCGGTCTATCTCCGTTTACCGTGGTTGGGTAGGATTAGTGAGTCCTTTGCCAAGCAGATTTCATGTAGTTCACGAGAATGTTATTTTTCAGCGAACGTCCGTGTTGTTTTTCAAACTAGGTCTGTCCTTTCATCTGTGTGTAAAGATGTTCTACCTCCCCACCATACTAACTCAGTTATTTATTGTTTTAAATGTAGTTGTGGATGGGACTACATAGGTAGAACGACACAGCGCTTGGATGCCAGAATAAAACAACACGTACCTGCGAAAATATTAAACAATAATTTTTCGTCGGATTTTAGTGTGTCCTGGTTTTCCGTTTTGGCCAGGTCACACTCTGTATTCCATCTCAGGGTGTTGGAGACTCTGTACATCAGGTCCAGGCGACCGTCTCTTTGCAAACAAAGAGACTGTTTACTTGGGCTTGCTGTGCTGTGTCTCCAGCATCTTGAGTGGTATTACTTTAATTTTATACACGTGTAATTTTATACACTTGTATTTATTTTTCTCTTCCCTGTCCTTCATTCATGTCACCCATAACAAATAGTTTTTCTCATAATTTTCTATTCCCCGTTAAACAGTTCTGATGAGAGGGGACGAAACCGGTTAACTGGTATTTTATTTTAAATCTAACATGGCCGTTAATAAAAAATTGGTTTTTTATGCCCTGATACGCTTTTGTACCATCACAAATATATTTAAATATATATATATATATATACTGACGGAAAGTACAAATTACAATATTTTGAATGGCGATGCCGGTCCAATCTGAATTTTCGCCTCCCGCGATGAACGGATGTTCTCTCAGCAGGATCACGTGTCTTGAACGCATATTGGGACTTCAGTCCCAATATGCGTCCAAGACACGGGGTCTTGCTGAATCCAGACCGCAAGTCGAACTCGGGGAGGCAATCCATTGCTAAAGATTCTCGAAAAATGGTCGGTTCCTTGTAGCGCTCTAGTAAGTACCTTACTCTTCGTGCTATCCTCTACATTTACAAGAGCAAGATTAAGCCGAAAATGGAATACTGTTGCAATACATGGGCAATGGCTGTCCAGTTTTCACTTTCCGGTCTCGACAGAGTTCGAAAGCGTTTCCTCGTCCTTGAAGATGATAAATTATTATCTACCTTACAACTCCTTTTCCGACGAAACGTTGCAAGCCCCTGACTCTATCGCTATTTTAAACGAAAGAGTTCAGACGAACTATATTATTTACTTCCACCAGTTCTAACCTTCACGGTTAAAACCCGCCATGCGTTTCACATTGAAGCCACTTCCCATTCACTTGGTATTCCTTTGGTGAGAAGTAAATTCCACTCGAACAGCTTCTGCCAAAGAATCTCTTCTTTGTGGAACCGATTCCAAAGATGATGCTTTCGCTATCATTACAATCTTAACATGTTTATGTCCTGGGTTAACCGTTATCTTACCCATATATTCCCATAAGCTGTACCTCTTACTCTGTAATCCTCTACCTTGTGTGATACAGGGAGAACATTTTTGCAAAATTTCACAGGAATGCGGGTGTTCCGCAAGACTATCCTGGGACCTACGCTGTTTTCCTGATGTCATCAGTTCCCCACTAGATAGTTATGTAGATGACGCTGCCATTTTCACTTGTCTCAATAGCCAATCTGTCATAGCTGATAATGTAAATCTGACTGCTGCCCTTGAAAAGTACCTCAAATGACTAAATGAAGTTAAGCGTGTTTCTAGATAGGCATCTAAGTTCTACCTTTTTACTGTTGAAATAGTAAAATGTACTGCCACTTCTACACTATCAGCTTCTTTTCTCGCACCTCCTGGCTGTGGAACTCCCTTCCGTTTACTTGATTGCCTGATAACTATAATCTACAAATATTTAAGTGCAACGCTAATCGCTATGTTCTATCTTCTTGAATCGCGGTCATATTTTGTCATTTCCTCAGTCATCCCTATACTTATTTTTTTTTCTCTCACATTCACTTCCTGTACACCCTCCCCTGCGTATAGTGGCATTTCCGCCTTACTTGGGGTGAAATGATTATAAAAAGTGAAACAATGCTTTCGTAATTGATTGTCAATATATTCAAAAGTGTTTTAATTGATACGTTTTAGACAGAACTCGTAACTTACTATGATTTTAGCCAGACGAAAAAAAAAAAAATTCTAATGGTCAATTTGTCAGATTTTAAGATGAACCAAGAACCTTTCAGCACCGCGCGTGTATACAATACACTAATAACGTGTCCACCTCAAATATCTTTCTGCTTCATTCAACCATCGTGTACTTTTACAAAATCTAAAATGTAAATTCTTTTTCTCCATTCATTTTCGAATTCTGATTAGCAGAATTAAATAATAATATTTTCCGTTCATTTTGCATATATTTTGTTCACCTGGGAGCAAACGACTACAATTAAAACGTTAGCACGTCTCCAGACGGGAGGTGGGGAAATGAACATTCATTTTTGAATGCCTCTCAGACCAAACGAAATGGACAACACTGCATTGAGTAAATCACGCTACTCACAAGCGAGCCAATTAAAACAAAGCATTTTTATCAGAGCGTCTATGTCAATATAAAAAGTGAAAAATAAAAACATATAGAGCAAGGCCACGTCTATCTACATAACACACACACACACACACACACACACACACACACACACACACACATATATATATATGAAAAATTTCTCAGTGTTAACTTGTAGAAAAAGATAATATTTATAAATGTAAAAGACAATACGAAAACTGTAATAGTTGCCGACGCCTTTCGTCCGATGTGGACTTTTTCAAGGCATAATATATTTTGGGAGGAACAATCTATCCCATCTAAATAATCTTAAAATAGTCACAAACACCATTATGGATATACTCAGATCCATAAACAGTAATAGCAATAATATTTCTGAAGCAGGTATTTATAAAATAAATTGCCAAAACTGTTCCTCTCAATATATTGGAGAAACAAGTGGAAATTTTAAAATAACGCATTTATGAGCACAAAAGAGACCCAACTAAAACAACTTAGGTAATGCACTAGTCATACATAGAAATAAATTCAACCACAATTTTGATTTTTAAAATGCTACATTCATAAAAAAAGAAAATAACTCACTCAGAAGGAAAATTCTCGAGAGTGCCGCCATTGAATATTACCCAAATATTAATGAACGCCCAGGCTTTTCACCTATTTCACCTTTCTTAACAGAATTACTTAATTAAGTACAGAATAGTATCAAGAAATCAAAAGAAAATGGTTGAATCCGTAAATACAGCAATAAAAACAATATCTCCACACGTGACAGTAAATGACGTAATTTCAGTTAACAGTATGAAAATAGCATTCTCTAAATTCTTCCAGTTGCTAAGGACATTTTGTTTTGTTATTATTAGTTACTTTGTTTAATAAATTCATTTCGTTTTGCCTCGAAAAAGTCCACATTGGACGAAACGCGTCGGCAGCTATTAAAGTTTTCCTATTCTCTTTTACACACACACACACACACATATATATATATATATATTCAAGTATAGGATTAGTGTATACGGAATAAATTCCAATAACCAAAAATACTATTGTTCAATACAGAGTAGAGCAAATATAATTCATTCGAAAATTATAACATAAATATGTTATAAAATCACTACAAAAATAGTCATTTAATTTCAATACTTCAGGTGTCTTATCATGTGATGGTATTGAATGTAGAATAAGGAGTTTTAAAATGTTCAAATCAACCAAAAACCCTTCGATAGGGGAAACGCTGTTACATAAAGTACAATGACCAATCAAAATACAAGTATATGAGAATTCAAAAAACTTGACAACGAACCTTGGTTATAATTATTAATGCCTTTACGTTAGGGTTAACTGCTACAAATTTCAAATATTTAAAATCAATTGATTAAACTCGAAATATAAATTTACATATATGCGGCTACTTGCTAAATTAGATGAAGCTGTGGGATATGTCACTACCCCCACCTTCATTTTAGACGCACGCGCGACTTTTCGCCCCTCCCTCTCACGTTCGGTCAGTCATAGTAGTAAACCGTTGTCTTAGCCGAAGATGAGGAAGAATTCATATTTTTCGCGCGCTTTTGCGTTGACGTCACGGCAAATTTGGCTTTTCAAAATTAGTCGCCCCAGGTCGCTTGACCTGACCGGGCAGGCTCAATTGTCTCTCGCCGGTAACCCCATATATACAGACAGAGACATTTTATTCGGCAAAGCCTTGCCCTGATCTCATGGCTCGTCGCAGTATCTTACACTGTCGTCACCTCAGGACAGAATTTTCATTCCAACGCGAACATCTTTTAGCGAGCCGCTCAACTCCCAGGAACTTTCAAAAAAAACATCCAACCTGATGAACGAGCATTTTTCACATTCTTCGAACTCATACTTTCTGAACCTGTTACTTTAAAAAGAATTACATGCACTCACAATTCTAAACTCTCGCAGTGAGTATTTTTCCTTGCCGTACGTTCACTATGCATTACAACTGACTTTCTGAACCTTTCTTCTCGAAGAACTCCTTCCCGCCATATAGCCATCTTAGATTTGAATTTTGGCGCGGATCTTATCTTGTCAACTACCATATTTCCAGTATCTTACTGAAGGTCTTCACTCAAGACAATTAAATTTCATTCACTACAACATTTCCAGTACCTTACTGAAGACAATCTACTTGGCCTCTTCTTCAACTACATTTTCCAGTACATTTACTGAAGGTCTTCACAGAAGACAAATTTACTTGTTAAACTCTTAATAAAAATGTATGTTTGTTCTTAACCTTTTGTTGTTTTGCCTGTCTACTTCTTTTCACTTTGTACGTTTGTACGGTGGAAAGAGCACGTCTTTATATTTTTGTTTTTTTTTACTTTGTCTGGGGATCCGGTAGTAGAGTGTAGTGTCTGGCACATGGCCTTATTTTCGTAAGCCAGATCTGCACCGCTATCCGTTCCGCAACAAAGCCATGTTTGGGCGTTATATCACCTGCTATGCAGAAAATGTAATAAAATCATAAAATCATTTGGCATCATTAGAAACAGCACAATACACGTAATAATCATATAAACATATTGTCATAAAATTGTCAGATTCTATAATACACTTCCATGGTTCTATTTAGGAACATATGCATTCACACGTGTATATATATATATATATATAATATATATATATATATATATATATATATATAATGTGTGTGTGTGTGTGTGTCATCATAAATATCCAGAAACCGTTCTATAAAGGCAGGTAATCTGCTTATTTCTTTTCAATCTCGGAATTAAAAAAATTAGAGTATCAAAAAAAAAAAAAAAAATTAAACCATTTTGATAATTTAATAGAAGACATTTATTTATTAGGATATTTCCAGATTGAAATTCTGTCCCCATCATATTTCTCTTCAGAAGTATGATGCTTTTGACTTCATCAGCTGTGTTACGGTTTCTTCGTCACCTTCGAACTTAATCGTTGCATTCCCAAATATACAAAGGAAGACCTATCAAATCTATGACTAGAAGATTTGCTACATTTTCATCTTCAAACCGGTAGGGTGAGTGTATCTATTAGAATCTCACTAGGATATGTTGAATAAGGGGTGGTGGGTGATTAGAGTTAAGGTTGATATAAATCGGGTTAGCATTGTTTTTCATGTAAGGTAGAAAATTATTAAGGAGTAAATTTAAAGTTACATCTAGGAAATCAACTTTTTTGATATTAGAAATTATTTTAACGTTAAGATGTAAAAATTTAAATACTCTATGAATTAATTTCCTAAGTTTATCCACTTTACTCCCAATAGAGTTATTTGCATATCATAGTAAATAACTCTATATTTTATTTTATTTATCTTTAAATTTTTAATGTAATGTTTTCGATCGTTAATTTGTTATTCTATATGCCTAATATTTTTACTTTTTGAAGTGCCTGTGTTTAATTTTGCTAAATAATATGTTGTTTTTTTTTTCAAAACACCAAACAAACTTAACAGATACATTGAATCTGAAATATTTTCTACTCTCTTGCAATCACATCCGGTAAAATTTGAATCTTTCTAAATGACTTATCTCAATGTTAACGTTTTTTCATCGGCTGAATTGTTATCAACAACTTCTATTCACTTCCTTTCTTTTCTTTCTCCTTTTTCTTTTCCTTTACTTTGTATTAATTAATTTTGATATATTACTGCCCTTCGTTTTTCTCTTTCCTTTTTTTCTTTTTTCTTCCTTTTCTTCGGAGAAGGGATGATTTTTTTTATGCTTTTTGTTTTCTTAACTCTTTCTATTTCTCCTTTTTTCTTTTATTGATTTATCCTTTTTCTTCTGCTTTAAACGTCATATATTATTATTTTTTTTTTTCCTTTTATGGAAATTTTTATATATTTCTTTCCTTTCCTTTTAAGCAAATTCTTCTTATGTCTTCTCAATTTTTTTTAAAATGTAAAAAGAAATGATGTTCACTAGTAGCATTTTCAAATAAAATCATTTATAACAATTTTTGTTCTCCACCTGATGAGATTCTTATAAGTTTAGGCATCGAAACAAATATGCATCTTTGTAGTGATGACTTGTTTGTTCGCATGTAAAAACTGATAATATATATATATATATATATATATATATATACGAATGTAATGAGAACGAAAATAATATATAAATTCTAACGTTCATTGCATTAATTTACTAGAGGGCTCAATACGGAGCAATAATTATTTATAATTTTTTCATATAGACAAAAACAGTTTACTCACGACAAAAATGCAACTTCGTTTCGATGTATTTAGTTGCCCCCCTACTGGTGTAAAGCAAAATGGTTATGAACAACCAATTTTGTTTCACTAAATATGAAAAAATTATATATATATATATATATATATATATATATATATATATATATATATATATATAAACGGTACATTTAGGTATTATTTCATAAAAGCATCTCTAATTCAATGTACAAGGCATTTCCGTTTCATCTTTTATTGTATTTTTAATATCCAAATTGCGTATAAACTATAAAAATTTCATGTTTTCTTCTGTTTTTTCGATTTATATACACACACAGAGCGCGCGCACACGACTCTCCCGTCGTATTCGACGTAGGAGGGTCAACCAGATCAGTCACTAGGAACCGACAGCCCGACATTATGATTTGATTATAGTGGTGAAGGCATTGTGCAGAACCAACCACAATTTTTGAAGGGCCGAATACAGAGACCTGGTGCACAACAAAGTTATCCTTTTCCTAGACCAGTTGCCATCCAAGGCTATAGAACCCATTCTGCCCTGGTAGTTACTCATAGCTGGAGGGTGAAAAAGAGGATTTATATCTTTCCCAAGGGTAAGATGAATGTTATGGATTCGACTGGAATTCGAACTCGGCTCTCCGATTCCTCAATCCAAGCCTTATATATATATATATATATATATATATATATATACTAATTCTAATGTTATCAAATACAATGCAAAAGGGCCACTCAAGGGAGAGGGTTACTGTGTGGATTTGTATGCGCATAAGCAAGGGCAAGATAACAGGAAAAATAGACGGCTAATTCAAGACTGAAGAGGTCGAGATTTAATTAGCGAATAAAATGTTAGAGTTCAAATGGAGATGTTTTAGGAGTATAGAGTTGAAGAAGATTTTAGAAGGTACCGGGAACCCACGATAAGCGAACTTATCTACAAGGTATATCACCTGAAGAAGGCCGAAACGTCATGAATAAGACACAGATGAAGACACGGTCCGCACAATGTAAATAGTGTAAATAGTTACAATACCTTATCTTAGAAATATAGACAGATATAATCTGCCAATTGTACATATTTGCATTAAAACTGTTTTATTGCCTCTGGCGAAAATGCACCTGTTGCGACAATTCAGAGAATACACAAAAAAGCTCAAAGTTGAGTACTGGTTAACGGGCGAGTGAAAACTCACGTATTACACAAAAATAGACTTTGAAAAGACGAAAACTAAAAACTTGTGGTTGATTATTTGGTCAGATTTTGCGAAGTGACTCAGACCAAAAACATTTCAGCGCCCCGTCGTAGATAAAATTCTAAACTTAAACCGTTTAGGATATTTAATTAAAAGAATACTTACAAAATCTGTCACAATGTCTTTAAAACTGCTTCAATCTACGCATCTTAACACATGTATAAGTATGTACATAGACATTCATTCCCTGATACATATAGGAATTTCTCACTGTTTTTGAAAGAGACAAGTTTTTGCATGAAGAGATTACATTTTATAATCCAATCAAAATCTAATTCCCCTACCCCGTAACTTAAAAAATGTGAATTTTTTCTACCTAGATATTTTCTGATTTTATGTTACGTGACATTTTAAAATTATATTCTTTATTTGATTTCTTTTTCTTAACGTTACGCTGATTATAGCTCTTGTTCTCTAATGAAGTATTTGCCTTTCTTCCATCTACGTTGAAATGCTGTTTCCCTGTCTATTATTTAAAAACATCTTGATTTGAAGGAATAGCAAATAGTATCTCCTTCAACCAAACTACTTATTTATTCAGCTATAAATATATCACGCATGCATATGTGGGGATGTAGATTTACATATAAAAAGCAAAATAATTAATTTCGAGAAAGATGCTTCATAGAATTTTTGAAAAATTCACTTGAATATTATTTACTTATTTGTTTGAAAGTGTTCTACTTTTAGCTATATTTGAAAAGGATCTGCTCAATCTAAGATTCTAAGGAAGTCTCCAGATGTATTTTTCTTTGAAAATTTCGTCTACATATCATGAAGATATATTGCTTTGTTATTCGTTGATAAACACCACGGATCTTTAAAAATGCGTGTATTTATTCTACTAGAATTTTTTGCAAGACGCTGACTCGTGTTGAAATTCTCACAATATTTAGTATTGTTGAAGTTTATCACTAACATTTTTTATCGAAATTTACAAACTCTACTCCCCCGATTGTGTTTATAGTTACACTCCTACTACTGTGTAATATATTTTACCGGAATAAAATATATATAAAAAGTTAAAGAAAAAAACAATATTGAATTTTTATTAAATAAGTATTTATTATTTTAATCATTAAACTGTTTTTAAATTAGTGGTAATATTTTGTAAGTTAAATAAGAAATCTTTTAATTTTTCACCCAAAAATTAATGAAAATTTATTGTACTCAGCTATGCAATCCAAGTAAAAACAACTGTACTTACCTGCTTGTCCTTCTCACCAAAATTGGTTTCGATCGGTCAGTGTATGGCTGTTTCAGACTAACGGAATCTCAGAATTATATATATATATATATATATATATATATATAACGGTTTTAAAACATCCCGGATTAGATTATAAGATGTGTATATTTATACTATTACGGGTAGTGTGCTTAGACTCACTTCATCCATGACGGACTCAGATTTGAATAAAACTTAAATATAAACTTTAACCCCTTCACCGTCAATTAATTTTGGAAAAACCTTTCATTCTTTGATGAATTTTTTTATTCGTTTTTAATATAGCTACTAAGAAAGGTCGGGGAAGGAGTTAACTAACATTTCGGGGGAAAAATTTAAATCAATAAATAACTAAACCAATGAGCATCTACGTGAAATAAACTAGGAATAAAAAATAAAAGCGAGGCAAAAAAAAAAAAAAAAACACGTCTGTTCCATCTATATCATGTTTCGACAGTTTTACACCTTACGAAATTTTCCAAATTTTGTCAGGAGAAAAAGTTGACGATCTTGATGTTTCCGAAACTAGGCTGAATTTAATGACTAATGTGGAACCCGGATGATATTCAATTCCGGGTAAGCAAAATAACAAAAACAGACCGCGATACCTCAATATTTAAAGCGTTATCTGACCTGACGATCCTTCAATTTGAGGGTGAAACTCGAGTTGCCACGGTTTTATTTTTTTCTTATTTTTTACGAGGCTCTAATTTATATTGAGCATTTTTTATTTGTAGCTTTATCAAAGTTGAATTTTTCCCAACTACGCTTCTATTTCGTTATATATATATATATATATATATATATATATATATATATATATATATATATAATGATAATGGGCTCTCCCGTCGGTTTCAACGTATGAGTATCTGACAGTTTAGTTTATTCAGTTATGAAATTTTGTGCAATAATGTTAAGTGCCATTTAAGACCCTCTAGTGATTTACAAATGAGGCTATATATATATATATATATATATATATATATATATGGTGTGATGGATAAATTGTCATATGAATTACGCAAAAAAGAAAATTAAAATTACATAGCATCTCATTTTAACATATTTATTTACCAAAATTACACAAAAATATCTTGAAATACAAAAGAGTAAATTTATTCAATAAAATAGCCATTGGTTTCAACCAGAATTCGGAATCTCCCGCAACACTTCTGGACAGTCTTCTTGTTTAAGTTGGTGAATGCTGCCATAATCCTTACCTACAGTTTATCTTTGGTGTTACAAGTAGATTTGTTGATCTCTCGCTCAACTGCGCCCCATACATAATAATCAAGGGGGTTGCAGTCTGGAGATTTTTCTGACAGCCAAATTCCTATTGGCAGATAAAGGGTCTTCCAGCAGCCGCCCTTTTGATCCAGGGCAGCATTACCTCCTCAAGGCATTCGATGTAGGCCTCTGTGTTGGGTCTGAGGCCCTCACCAACAAAATCGGGACTTTTCTTTTCCGAACCCTCTGCACTTTCCTCAAATTGAAAGCCAAACACTCCGAATTCTTCGTATTGGAGTTTCTGGTGCGAGTGCCAAGCAGCAGAGCATGAAGTTCCCAAATTTCTGGCGGAGTGAATTGCGTCATGGTGCTCATTTTCTCATAAACGGTGCCCAAATAATGCTACTATACTGTGCAGTCGACCAAATAAAAAACGACCAATACGCATGCGCGAAATTAAAATTATACAATGACAACAATATACCCATCGCACCCGATATATATATATATATATATATATATATATATGCATGTATGTGTGTGTGTATAATAAAATATAGTTTTAAGGTATGTTATATTTATGTGTTAAAGTGCTCAATATCAGGGATAGAGCATATGTAAATATAAAAGTGGACATTGAAGTCAACACACAGTTTGTTTTATGTTATACAAATTTCTGATCAGACCTGACGATTGCGTTTGCGTTTAGCTTAAAACAGACTGTCGCCTTTGTGTCCTCTTATACACACACACATACACACGTGTATATATATATATATATATATATATATATATATATATATATATATGTGTGTGTGTGTGTGTGTATTCTCACTATTATAACTAACAATTTCTCCGCCAAAACTACAATACGACAAAACGCTATGCGAATTTTGAGGTCCACTTTGGAATTACAATATCTATAATGCGCAAACATGAAATTCGTACATAGGATATAGAAAATTTACACGACTGCGAAAGTTAATCTACCAGCTCACTAATTATAGATCAGTCTACGGCTATCATCAATAAAATATACAGGTCGTCAATAACATATCCGCTAACATAAAATCGTAAGATCACAAACTTTCCGAAAATATCTACCAATGTTCTCTTGTACATGAAAAAGGAAATATAATAGTAAGAATTTTTCTTGGTTCTGATGGAACAATTATCTGTGGAAATCTGTTGGCTAAGCACACACATACACACATATATATATATATATAATTACATGGGAATAAATGATCTTTTATACAAATTTCTTATCAACCAATTACGTGATAGAAATTTAATAGATACCGGCATTCATGTTATAGCGACCTACTGATTTTTATTCCACACATTAGTAGTGAAAAGAAAAGTAATTTAAATGCCTTTGAACACGGCATCCGTGCTGGTGCCAGACGGGCGGGCCTGAGTATTTCAAAACACTACAGGCTTACTAGGAGGTTCACAGAGAATGGCGAGAAAAAAAGAGGAAAAACCCAAAGAGAATCAATTGTTGACAGAAATACCTTGTTGAGGAAAGTGTTCAAAGAAGAATAGTTAAACTGGTTGTCGGTGATAAAAAAAAAGGTAACATTAGCTGAAATCCCCACTCTTTACAACGGAGGTATACAAAAAAGGACATCATAGCGCACTACACATCTTGAATTAAATGGACTTAAACAGTAGTGTCGTGCTGCATGCCACTTCTGTCAGATGAAGAAAAGAAATTGAGGCTACAATTCACTAAGGAATAAAATAAATGGGTAATCACGAGTCCCGTAACCCATTGAGTTTGTAAAGGCACATCATGTATTGCAGCCGCAGTAGTGTTTCCTGGAAAAGAGAGCCTAACGGATCTCCACCCTCTCCGGGATGGTTGGAATTCAGTTTTTCTTCTTGTTGCCAACCAAGGTTATAGGACCCAGTTTGCCCTACTATTTACCAATAGCTGTGGAGAGTGAGAAAAGATTAATTTATACCTTTCCCAAGTTTATTAGCAAATAATATGAACTCGACTGGAATTCAAATTGATCTCCAACTCCTAAATCCGAGCCATTACCGATGGATAATAGAAGGCTAGAAAACGTTGCTTGCTTTGAGGTATCGAGATTCTTTCTGAGATATTAGACTGGTCAGTTCAGGATTTGTTGTAGACATGACACTATGGATTTAACCTGACTTATATTAATGGTTCAGGCTGATGGTGGTGGTTGTGAAATGGTATGAGAAATAATTCATTACAATGCCTGCTACCAAAAAAGATTGTTTAAATGCTACAGCCTAGTTAAGTATTAGGAGTGACAACGGGGCAAGACACTGTTCAAAATCAAAAATGGTGCCAGATTAGTCTACCATTTGTCCAGGCATTACATATTGCTGCCACATATGATCTGATACTTCTGCTATATATTTTGTGACCCTTGATAAAATCCAGAGAATAATCTGCAATATCGTTCGTCCCGACCTAGCATCTCTGCTTCAGTTACTTTTCCATCACCGTAATGTAGCTTTCCTGTGCTTTTCATGCTAATCGGTTTGATATACTGTCCTCTATGGCACATAGACTCTAGGAATTTATGCGCAGTACGAGATTAGCAATAACGTCTCATCAGTCTACATTCGAAATAATTAGCTACAACCGTAAGTTCTATGATAGCAGTTTCTTTTCACGGACCTACTGCTTATGAAACACTGCTGGCTTCTTGCTAACAAACAAGATTTTGATAGTCAAAATTTAAATATAATATTAAGCGTAATTTTCTGTCTTTTTAATTCTGTTATTTTATTGTTCTCATTCCTTAATAATGTTTTTTCTCTTATATTCTTTCTCAATGCCTCTTAGTGGCTTTGTTGTCTTGCATTGGGTGAAATGATTATAAAAATATAATTTAAATAAGGTGTATCTAGGCAATAAGAATTCTGTGTGTGTGTGTGCGTGTGCATATAATGTATATAAATATTGTTGTACGATGGAAGAAATTCGAGAGACAAACAAAAATAATAATATTGATAAGACTAATAATATTTATTAGCAGGCCTTTTCAACAACTGGATGCATGATGAGACAGATTTTAAACATGGGAATTTACGGACACGTCTGCGTACTTTCTGAACGAGACGAGAAATGAAAAAAGTAAGTTGGGTAGTTTTATGGCTGGTCGCGGGGGGTGGGGGTGTATACAGTATATTACAGCATATCTCCGAATCCTGACCAGGGAGAAAAGTATGAACATAGAAATCAATACTAGCAGAAATTCGTTTAAATCAACTGTATTAAATTAAATAAACAAAGTCTGTCTGATTACTTTATTTAGCCTTTTACCATTTTTCGATTATTTTCTTGGACACCATGATCAAAATTGGAGATAGACAGTCCAGACTTAATTTTTCATTTTTTTTTTTCGAAATTTTCAACCATCTCTCTTATTAAGAATAAAATGATATGAATATCAAAGACAAGATTTTGTTGCATTCTGGGAGAGATGCAGCTTTAGACATAGACAGACACACACAAACACGCACGCACACACACACACACACACACACACACAATCTCAACAATATAAATGAGATAGTGCTAAAATGTTGTCATGCCGACTCACTTCTTAAAATCTCACCAAAAAGGCGCGAAAGTCTCCTAGGTGAGAAGAATACATACATACATAATAACACACACACACACACACACACACTCACACACACACGTGTGTGTGTGTGTGTGTCTGTGTGAGCGGGCGTCTTTACAAATATACATGTGTTATGACCTGTTTGCTATGATATTCAAAAGAAACTGTGTATAAATATTTTATTTAATTTTCATTTAATGCTTACTCCTTTATTTCCACAATAATTTGATTATCTCTAAGCAGCTTACATTTTTTTTCAAAGTGAACACAGATTATTTAATAATTTTTTATCAATTATATTCGTATGCTGGCACATATCTTCAACCCCCCCCACGTTGTTTGGACGCCACATATCTTGTTTTGGGGGGATTTTTTGTTTCATTGTAGTCATTAAATAAATCATCTGAAAAAATGCACTCTTCAAACAGAGTCCTATCTTTCAGTCTCTCTCTCTCATTTATATATAATATATATATATATATATATATATATATATATATATATATATATATATACGCAAATCTATCTAATATATGTAACGTGTGTGTTTTTGTTATGTATATGTGTGCGTGTGTTCATCTATATACACTTTCTATCTGTATATGTGTCTATATATGTATTTATGTATATGTCTACTTATATATATATATATATATATATATATATATATATATATATATGCATGCGTGTGTGCGTATAATAAAATGTAGTTTTAAGGTATGCTATATTTATGGTGTAAAGTGCTGAATATCAGGGATAGAGTATATGTAAATATAAAAGTGGACAGTCAACACAGTTTTTTTTATGTTATACAAATTTCTGATCAGACCTAAACGATTGCGTTTGCGTTTAGCATAAAACAGACTGTCGCCTATGTGTCCTTTTATACACGCGCGTGTGCGCGCGCACACACACACACACACAAATATATATATATATATATATATATATATATATATATATATATATATATTCTTACTATGATAACTAACAATTTCTCCGCCAAAACTGCAATACCACAAAACGGTATGCGAATTCTGAGGTTCACTTGGGAATTACAATATCTATGAAGTGCAAACATGAAATTAAGCAATTCATCGAGTCTAAAAGAAACCTCAACAGAATGCAGAATCAGTCGAGCAGCGCTATAATGAGTCTGATTCGCTCGTTGGAACAGTTGGCATGACGATTCCCTGATAATGTAACTGTCCGGGTTTCAATTCTCGGTTGTGGATGGTCGCTGCAGATGAGTCCCAAATATATGACGAAACGGCCGTTCGGCGCTTTTTGCATTCTGTTGAGGTTTCTTCTAGACTTGATGAATTATTATTATCTTAAATCCTCCTATTAGGTTGGTGCAAAAATAATGTCGTTTTTTGACGTTCAAATTCATGTGAGAAAACGACATTATTTTTGCACCAACCTAATAATTACTATCACTTGTATATATATATATATATATATATATATATATATATATATATATATATATATATATATATATATATATATATATATATATATGTGTGTGTGTGTGTGTTTATGTATGCATCTATCCATGCTCGCCTCTCTATCCATCTAGATAGATAAATGAAAAGATGGTTATATGCAATTGCAGATACCTGAAAAGAAAATCAATTTGATGAAGTTGTGATTAGGAGTATTTTAATTTCCTTTTCTGAAACTAATTATACATTCCTCTTGACATTTGCCATGTTACTTGTGTGACGCTAATGTAATGCAAGTTTTCGAACTTATAAAAATATCTAGAAAATCTCTCGTAATTTCCTATGATCTAATCGATGATTATCTTTCGTCATGTCTGGTGAAAATAGCGGATCAAGTTTGCTTCCAGTGCCTGCAAGCAACGTTCAAGCAGAGATTAATTTCAAGAAGTCGAAATCAACAAAAAAGACTCAAAATGTGGACATATTAATCAACACTATATGTTGACTGTCAGTTTCACGCTTTGATACGCTTTGCAGACCAGTTTAATAGTTCATCATGTATTATTATATCTTGGCAGATTAAGATGGTTGGAGGAAATACTCCATACGTTAACACGAATTTGATTGTAACTTGCTTCAACTTAACTATAGGTGTATATGTCGGCCTGGGAATAAATACATTGTGCATCTCTGTTCATGAACAGGGATAGTAAAAGAGAATCATGATCTGGTGTCAAGAGATTGATTGAGTTTATTTTTTTATGTGATAGTCGAGGCAGCCAAAAACTACTTGAGAGACATCCAAATATATGGGAACACCCGAAAATCGAAGGCCGTCTGAGTGTACCGGATAGCCGACATGAAGGTATTCATAACTGGGTCTCACTGGTTTTGCATTGCTTTTATCTGTACCTATCACCATATATTGGACTGTGGTGCATGGGCCTGGTATACTCGTATTAGAGTGGGTCTCATTTTTTTTTTAAGCTTATCACCCCAAGCAAGGCTGGAAGCCACTAGCACGCAAGGGGTTACAGAAGGTTTGGAGGAAGAGCAGATAGGAGTGGTAAAGGAGAGGATGTGGGGAAAGATAGTGGATCGATCAAGGCAAGGGGGTTACAGAAGATTTGGAGCGAGAGCAGATAGGAATGAAAGGTGAAAGGATGTGGAGAAGGGAAGTGGATAGATCAAGGCAACTGGAGATGTCGATTGACGTTACACTTAAATAGTTGGAGATTGTATTTGTCAGGGAAACAGGAGTAAGGAAGGGAGTTCCACAGGCGAGATGTGCGAGACATGAAGCTATTGGAGTAGAAGAGACGTCTACATCTAACAGTTTCAACGGTGAAGGGGTGGGAACGGGATGCCAGCCTCGTAGGACGTTTAAAATGCATGAGGCCTAGGGACAAGCGAAAGCAGCTCCTTGGAGCAATTACCGTGAAAGTACTGTGTATATTGGGTTTCGTCTATTTGAATACCAGCGTCACTTTGTTGGCGTATTGTTTTTTATAATGATAATGATGATGAAAAATGAATTATTGTTTTTGTTGGTCTTGCGACTGTGTATACAATAAGTGCAATGGGCTACAGTGGCCATCACATTAATGCATCTCGTCTTCAAAAGCAAACGTAGCAAAGAGAACAGTGTAAATAAAAACATATCTAAAAACACACGCTCCAAACATGAAAAGAATGTAAGTGCTCAAAGACCAAGAACTACAGCACAGATAAGCACACTGTGTGCAAATGCTTAGACAAAACGCAGAGCTATACTTTGATGGACACAAGCGTAAATTTAATTCCACGTTCATATACAGAAAATAAAGAATAACTGACAGACATATAAAGTAGCATATATAAGCATATGCAGACACATTTACACCAAAAAGTATATAAGTACGTACAGATGAATGCACAGTAAGTACATCTCCACGAAACAGCAGAAAAAATATTGCAGAGACACACAAATACATAGCCATCCACATTTTGCGAAGGCTTCATTTTTAGCATGGCTGTTAAACGTGTCCAAACCAAGATGAATATCCCTGAACAAGGTGCGTATAATGTTTATGGAGCTTTGCGCATGCATATTGAATATCTGCAAATAATTCGGAAATGTGGAATCTTCTACCGGAAAAGAATAAATGAAAGACAAACACAAGCGAGAAATATGGGCACTGCCTTATCTCACTCGGCTTGTCTTAGCCAAAAGGTCCGGTAAGCTGAGATTACGTACAAGTGGTAGCGAGGCAGCGAAACTAGAAGCCTTGAAAGAAAAGAAAGGTATTTTGAAAGGAAGAAATGCTGGAGGAGTGTCATTTTAGAAGTACAATAATAAATCAGGAAGTCAAGATGAAGGCAATGGCAGTGAATAAATATAGATGAAGATGTTTTTATATAAATTATATTTCCTGATTCTTTTGATTTCCATCACTTATCTTGGATATGACAATATGTGCATATATTACGAGTAGTGAGGCCAAGTTTTTGAAGGTTATTTTGTAAAGACTCAGTCTCCGCGCTACACGATCGCCCTGTCTGCCTCAAGACATCAATGAATGTACATATAAAATATTTATCACCCAAAATGCTGTTATAGAATGAGTTTCGGCACTTTAGAATTAAATTAGTTTCTTTCTAGTTGGAGATTCTAACTCTATATTAATTTCTATCAGTCTCTTGCACTCATTTATATATATATATATATATATATATATATATAGTTGTTGCATAATACATTTTTAGATGCATCAAGGGTGTTCTTCCATGATGCCTTGTCCTCATCGCCGATTTCGGGTTTTGCATCATATCGGCTCAAACAGCAACCCTGACCTGACTCCAAAAAATGAATGCTGACCAGAACAACACAGCGGTTTCGAGCACAACGGTTTCCTCAGGTGGTTTGTTCGGGAACAAGTAGTCCGTAGTGGTCAAAACCGCGGTAGTGTTCTGGTCAGCGTTCATTTCTTTAAACGTTAAACAGCTCTGCAAGTCTTCCAACTTGACATTGAGCACTTTTAATTCGTACAATTTTAAATATTTTACTGTTTGTTTACTCTGGCGTTTATATATATATATATATATATATATATATATATATATATATATATATATATATATATATATATATAAACGCCAGAGTAAACAAATATATATATATATATATATATTGTCCTGTGAGTAGTATAAGTTTTTTTTTGCTAAATAACTAGAGAAAAACTTATTTATGAATGAATCTAAAAGGTATACCCAACAAAATCATATATTTGATTAATATAACTAATTAAAATATTTGGAATGCTAATATGAGTCCCTTCATTTATTCGTTGATTTTGTTAACTTTTCTTCTGCTTCCACTTCACCTTTTCTTATATCAGTTCTTTTGGTTGCCCAAGATCATTACACAAATGTCTTCAATTCCCGAATATGATTCTATTAGATCTTGTTAGACGTACAAAATATAAGTCTAGCATACAGAGTTGACAAAATTGAAAAATATAGTCGTTTTCAGCCTATTTTATTGATACGGTGTATTTTCTATTTCATGTTCCCTTTTAGTCGGCTGTGTCTAAACGTTTTATTGTTCTCTATCGAATTCTGTTAAGTATTTCAGCGTTAATCAGGTAGTTTATCGTTTTTGTCTCCATTCTTTTGTAG
>OZ038511.1:55551583-55559083 GCA_964036315.1 Acanthosepion esculentum | reverse complement strand
TCGTCCGGGTTCCTCCCTGCTCAGAGGCAGGGAGTTCGACCGTCTAGCCGAGTCGCCCAAAAAGGACTGACTCACACGATGTTCATTAACACGCCCACGTGTGTCAAATGTGGCACAAGGCCGGTTTAATGTGGGCTTTCCGAGCCCGTAGGCTCGGGCAAAAATTGCCGGTAGAACCCGTATAAACGGGATCGGGTTGGTCAACTTCCCCGAACGAGTCTCTGCCCTTCGGCGGAGCCTCGTCCGAGTTCCTTCCTGCCCAGAGGCAGTGAGTTCCCCTCTTCCTAGAGGCTAGCTGAGTCGTCCAAAAAAGACTGAACTCACACGATGTTCATTAACACGCCCACGTGTGTCAAATGTGGCACAAGGCCGGTTTAATGTGGGCTTTCCGAGCCCGTAGGCTCGGACAAAATTTGCCCGTAGAACCCGTATAAACGGGATAGGGTTGGCCAACCTCCCCGAACGAGGCTCTGCCTAGCGACAGAGAGTTCCCCTCCGCCTCAGAGGCAGAGAGTTCAACCGACTAGCTGAGTCGTCCAAAAAGGACTGAACTCGCACGATGTTTAACAACACGCCCACGTGTGTCGAATGTGGCACAAGGCCGGTTTAATGTGGGCTTTCCGAGCCCGTAGGCTCGGGCAAAAATTGCCCGTAGAACCCGTATAAACGGGATCGGGGCGGTCAACCACCCCGAATGAGGTTCTGCCCTTCGGCGGAACCTCGTCCGGGTTCCTCTCCGCCCAAAGGCAGAGAGTTCCCCTCTGCCTCAGAAGCAGAGAGTTCGACCGAATAGCTGAGACGTCCAAAAAGGACTGAATCTCGCACTATGTTTAACAACACGCCCACGTGTGTCGAATGTGGCACAAGGCCGGTTTAATGTGGGCTTTCCGAGCCCGTAGGCTCGGGCAAAAATTGCCCGTAGAACCCGTATAAACGGGATCGGGGTGGTCAACCACCTCGAACGAGGCTCCGCCCTTCGGCGGAGCCTCGTCCGAGTTCCTCTCTGCCCAAAGGCAGAGAGTTCCCCTCTGCCTCAGAAGCAGAGAGTTCGACCGAATAGCTGAGACGTCCAAAAAGGACTGAATCTCGCACTACTGCTTCCTCTTGAGGCGCAGTATTTATGGTGTACGGGATAGTTCATTACTATTATGGGTTAGTTCCCTGAACACATTTTGAAAAGCCCTATTATATACAGGATTATACAAGAGATTCTTAGCAGATTCGTTGTCAATATCATTGTCACACCGTGTTGCGAGACGACTACGCATTCGTATTCTTCTATGAGCAGTGTCCTTTCAGGAAGTGTATGATGATGGCTCTCCACAGTTTCCTGTGTTTCTAGCTGTATACAATATTTATCCTCTTAATATCCATCCTCGTTCCAACTCTACTATTCATTTACACAAGATTATTTTCCTTTTCCTCTCTTGTCCTATGTGAGTTTCAATTTCTCCTGTCCGCCTTACAGATAATAAAGCGGCCAAATATTCATACCATGTGCAATGTCATCAACGAAATCGGATTAAAAACATACTTTATTGTACTCTTTTAAATCGTTCTTCCAAAACATTTCAAATGAAAATAAAACCATGCGCCAATACAAAAGATATGGATACACGCAAAATTTCTTGTTTGCTATATGACAGAAATTAAGTGAATGATGAGACCTCAAAAAACACAAAATATATTTGTACCATAAAGCGAAAACTTGATATCAGACAAGTTAAAACGATTTCATCGTAGCGAATTCCTTGCCTCGTGCGAAGTAGTTGCATCGCAGATCTGACAAAAGAAGTCTACTTGGGGGAGGGACATTTCAGAAATCGTTTAAAGAGGTGACAATTCTCATAAATACAAACACGGGAAAACCGTATTATCAATATTCTAATATTACAAACGTAATTCAGACGATATATTCATCATTGAAATATAATTATATACTGTAAAATTTCCCAGCATTAGCTGGTTAATGTCAACTTGGTAAAAACGCTTTGCGCATACACACACACGCACACACATACATATTATATATATATATATATATATATATATATATATACATATATGTGTGTGTGTGTGTTTGTGTGTGTGTGCGTGTGTGTGGAAAAGAGAAACTATTACCTACGTATCTACACAATTGTGGATATAATTTATATTGACAAAATACAGTCTAAAATGTGTTTGTTTCGAAATAATTGATAATTTGAAAAAAAAGGACTATAATGAACCCACTATATATATATATATATATATATATATGTACATGAGGAAATATAGTCTTAAAGTGTGCTATATTTATGGGATAAAGTGCTCAATATCAGAGATAGAGCGTTTGTAAATATAAAAGTGAACATAGAAGTCAAAGGTGGCCCGATGATTGCATCTAGCATGAAACAGACTGTCGCCTCTAAGTGTTGACTTCTATGTTCACTTTTATATTTATATCTGAAACTATATATATATATATATATATATATTTATATATATATATAGTTTGTATAGTTCTGAAACTATATATATATATATATATATATATATATATATATATATATATATATATATATATATATAGTTTCAGAACTATACGAACTGTAAATCATATTCTGCCTCTGAGTCCAAAATCCAACAATGAAACATGAGATTCCAATAAAATTAAATGGAAATAAAATAAAATCTATCCAAGTGAGAAATCTGAATTATTACTTTTGATATCAATGTATTGATTTATGTAAAGCAATTCACTTTTCAATAAATTCTCTATGATAAAATTAATGCCAATGAACTTTATCAATCGTATTGATTTCCAAAGCATTCTTAATAACATCTAATTTCAGACGTATTCTGATCAATATTCATGATTGGAAAAAAAAACGCGATAAGTTATTGAACAACAGTGAAGAGAGAACTAAAATCGAATAATATTTAGCCGCCAAACTTATACCAATTCACCATTTAATTTTTTTTCTGTGCGTGTGTGTGAACATTTTATCCTTAATAATTTGTGGTTAAAATGAAAATATATTAAATATCGGCAATAGCTTTTACAATCATTTTTACCATTGAGCGCAGAGGTCTTCTCCATGTCAGAATATTTATAACTATTCAGTATTCATTTTTACCTGTTTTATAGTATGTATATATATATATATATATATATATATATATATATATATATATATATATATATATATATAGTCATCTGGAGTTAATTTCAGTTTAAATTGATAAATTAATTTTAACTATCAATATTGATAGTAAAATGTTGAAATTAGAAATATTTGTTTTGATATTTAAACACTTAAGTCATCACCTAACGTTAAACATTAACTGTGAAATTTATGGAAACATTTAAATAGATATAAATATAAATATGTGTAAAGATTTGAAAAAATATATATCTAAGTATTGTTATATGAATATACATAGATACATGTGTATATCGATACATGTGTAGGTGCCTATGTGTGTAATTGCACATGTAAATGAACGTATGTATATATGTGATTTACATAAGTGTATGTGTGGTATATATATGTATATGATAAAACAAAATCTTTAATATATTGCCTTCAAATATTACTCCATCTTAATCTAAAACCTAAACTTTAAGTAAAAAAGATTACCCATCTAAAAATAGTCACAAATTACGTTCATGAATTAGATTCAAACTGATAGAGATGTTACCTTAACAATCATTTACAATATTGAAAGATTAATATCAGTAAACTGTTATACTTTAAATAATTTATTAATGTACTTTTGATGAATGTGTTTTTAAATATACTATTTAACTCAAATTAAATCCCTAAATTATTTGTAAAAGAGTTAAAAATTAAATTACTATCAAACATTAAAATCTTTTTTTACATAAATTGCTAAAAACTACCACCCCTCTTGTCTCTTAGTAAAGCCTAATGACAGCTTCTTTCTCTTTACTTCCCCCTTCTTTCTTCTAAAATAAGGAAGCTTGTTTAAATAATATAACATTAAGTTCGTTGTTTTTTCTTTAAACTTCCAAACCAAGGCGGCCTTCTTGACGGAGCGGTCAGAGGTAGAGACAATTTATTATAGTAAATTTGATATCATGGCCCTCTTCCAAGATGTTGCATAGGTTTCTCGTCCACGCTCTCCAAAATGTTGCCGGCTCCTACAGTAGATCAACTTCCCATTCTTGTCTGGTCTGCATTCTGTAGCATTATCTCCAAGGTTAGTAAAATAGTTGCATCAGTAAGATAGATTTACAAAATCATCTCGTGTTTGTTACGAGTTTTGTAAAGGTTGTTAATTTTTTGTTTCCACTATGCTTATTCGTTTTTCTTTCCTAAAAATATATTGGATTTGTTGATATATCTTCGGTCGTTTTGGAATTCAGAAGCAAATTGATTAGAGTGGTTACTGATTGATTTTGTTTAGCGACATATCAATTTATATGGGTTATTTAATGCCAAAATCGAAATATTATATACGCATCCTTTTTTGAGATAATGTTTTTAAAGTGACACAAGTCTTATTAATTAACCTGAAGAGGTGGAATTCGATCTTTCCTAATTATATTTGTGCGTAAGTGAATATAACGAACCCAACTGGAATTGAATCTCTGCTCTCCAATTAACAAATTCTAGCTTTCCATTATACTACGGGTACATCCAAGCTTACATGACATGGTATAACGAAGAGGTCATTCATCTAGGTACTGACCAGACTCAACGATGCTTCATATTGGAGATTGTAAAGGAACTGATGTTTCAACATGATACACGATATTGAGGAAACTCCCTCTGTATAAAGAGCAAATTTTAAACATTATATATATATATATATATATATATATATATATATATATATATATATATATATATATATATATTTGAATTGGACAAAGTCCGACAATTTATTTAAAGACATTTATGATATGGTTAACGTTCTTTTTATAGATACAAGTATTTAAGCAAATGCTCTGTTTATAATAAACAGTATTAAATAACATTTACCGGCCTGAATGTCCGAGAAATTTTCATAGAAAATCTGTATCCTATACGGAACCGTCATTTCGCGTGACGTGCCTTAACCGTTCGGCCACAGAGTAGCGTCTGGTTAGCAAGGTCGATTTTACTATCTTTAAACTTAAATTTTCCATGAATCTCTTCTATTCATATCTGCTCTAGCGTATCAAATGTAAACAAATGACGTCATATATTTTTGAATTGGACAAAGTCCGACAATTTATTTAAAGACATTTATGATATGTTAAACGTTCTTTTTATAGATACAAGTATTTAAGCAAATGCTCTGTTTTATAATAAACATGACCGGTAAATGTTATTTAATACTGTTTATTATAAAACAGAGCATTTGCTTAAATACTTGTATCTATAAAAAGAACGTTAAACATATCATAAATGTCTTTAAATATATATATATATATATATATATATATATATATATATATATATATATAGAGAGAGAGAGAGAGAGAGAGAGAGAGAGAATACGACTATAACAGTGGACACAGCTGATTAAATGAATTCACCTAATGGAGGTATTGAATGTTCATTTCTGTCTCACAATGTTATCAGCGTTCAAGCAAAGGATAACGCTATGGATACATATACAATAATATGTGAAGTCTCTGGTCAATGATGTATAACTGATTGGGAAGTATGACATTAATTTGGAAAGTTCCGTTTTGCAGAAACTACTTTGGAAAATGAATTAACTAAGATGCTAAACACATCAAAACCCACCACATGACGCCACTTAGAAAATATAGAAACTTTATATATATATATATATATATATATATATATATATGTGTGTGTGTGTGTGTGTGTGTGTGTGTGTGTGTGTGTGTGTGTGTGTGTATATATATATATATATATACATATGGTTGATTCATATGTGTCATTCAAGAAGCCACCAAACATTTCAAATTAAAACTAAGTTCTAATCAGCCATTTAGACCAAGGCTTTAGTTCCGGGAAATCTTAAACCAGGCATATTCTACACTATCCTAAACTTTAAAAATTATTCACAGATAAATCCACCAACCTCTTACTAAAGAACATACAGCCCCAAAAAACCCACACAAAATGCACGATCTGATACAACCGCTTATGATCCATCCGCCCTGTCTACCGATATTTTCCGGAATCGGCACTCTGACAGCACATTTCAGATTATATTGACTATATCCGCAAAACTTTACTACCCACTATTTCGGACTATATCAAAGGTAATATCCATTTCTTAAAAATTCTACAAAAATAGGTATGTTACCAAACGATTCACTTCTTGTCACCATGGATGCAACGTCCTAATACTCCCAGATCCTAAACGAAGAGGGAATATAAGCTTCTAAGTTCTTTTTTACGTACCAGTGGCTTTCAGGAATAAAGCACATCAGCAACATTATAAAATTCATATTCGCTCATAACAATTTCGAGTTGAATGACCATAATTTTCACCGTGTCATAGGCACAGCGATGCGAACTGAAATGGCTGCTAGCTATGCAAACATATTCATGGATGCCCTGGAACGAGATATGTTGAATAGATACTATCTAGCACCCCTACACTACCACAGATACATAGACGATATCGTTTTCATATGAAAACATGGTGAAAACAGTCCACGTCTTTAACCAACACATCAAAAATTTCCACAAAACCATCAAATTCACAACGGAATATATCACCACTTCCATTCCGTTTCTGGGTGTACTGGTACGTCTAAAAACAAACACATCTCTACAACATTATACACCAAACCTACAGATTTTCATTGATACCTAAATTCTAACAACTGCCACCTTACCAATCTAAATATGTCTACAACCAATGTTTACTCAAAAAACGTTTCTATTCTGAAAATGGGGATTACACAAACACACAGGACAAAATTTTAATGATTTTCTTAATAGTAATTACCCACTTAAAACTATCAAAAACTCAATAACTACAGCTTCCAAACAAAATAGAAAAACTGTTCTAATGTATGAGACCAAAAAGAATAACTCCTGAATTTCCATGTTTATTATCTCAATTATAATATTCACAAACGTTAACATATTTTATTAAAAGATTTCCAGTGCAGAAAACTCAGTCACACAATTAAGATATTTCCGGAGAACCCATTCAACGCCAGGCGTCAACACCCCCAAATTACATCCACACCTAACATACCCAGCATACATAAATTACTACCTCACCAAGGGAACGTCACCTGAAATAAACCCCAATGCCACTCGTAGTATTTTCACAAACTCCGAGTTATGAGACCACCGATTTATGAGAGTTCAAATATTATATATTCATTCATTTTGCAAAAAAGGGAATTATGTCGAAGAAACAGGCACGGAATTCCGTCTGCGGGTCAATAACTACACAAAACCATCAAAAACAGAAACAGCAGTTTCTCTGTCGTTGAACATTTCAACCAACAGGACCACAGCATTGATAACATCAGATGCCTTCTGTTATCGTCTTTCTTTTAACTGCTAA
>OZ038511.1:55419083-55544083 GCA_964036315.1 Acanthosepion esculentum | reverse complement strand
CTGACCGTCTTCTCCTTTTCGTTTGATTCTTATACTACAAACTATTTTCTTAGTTTTTGATGAAAGTCTAAATATAATTTGTCCAATATCGGAAAGTATAATCTCTCCCTTTTATTTATATATATATATATATATATATATATATATATATATATATATATATATATATATATATATATATATATAAAAGTGAACATTGAAGTTAACACTCATAGGCGACAGACTGTTTTATGCTAAACGCAATCATCAGGCTTTATGTGTTGTGTTTTTCTCGACTGTTTATATATACGCGTCAGTGGTGCATTGTCGGTAGTCTATTCCATGGTTATTTTGGTGGGAGTGGTTTGTTAATTTGTTTATTATTCATTTATTTATTTGGTTTAATTTATTTTACTTGTTTTTTTCTTATTTATTTTATTTTATATATTTTTATGTATTCTTTTAGGTTTCCGATTTTTAAATAACGTAGTAAAAGTTTGATATTTACATAAGCTTTATTTCTGATATTGAGTACTTTATCTAATAAATATAGCATATCTTAAAACTATATTTCTTCATATATATATATATATATATATATATATATATATATATAGTAGCCTCTGTCTCTCTGTTTTTACGTGTGTGTGTGTGTGTGTGTGTGCGCCTCTGTGTGCGTGTGTGTTTGTGTGCGAGTGTTAGTGTAATAATTTGCATGCTCGGAATGAGAATTTGAAGACATGAGTTCAAAATCCAGTCCCGTTTGCTACTTTCACTTACGCGCAAATATTATTGCAAACAGTATATGTCAAACAGCGGGGTGTAATGCTCTCTAGACGTCGTTGGCAAGCAGAGTAAGAGAAGGACAACTGAATTAAAAACCGCAATAATCCTTATGTCAGCAATGGTTATAATCCTCCGAACCGGCATCCATCGCCGTGTGTGTATATATATATATATATAGATATATATATATATATATATCGACATCTATATGCTCATATGTGCGTTCATGGGGCGCTGTGGCTCAATTAGTGTAGGGGTCTAAAATTCTAATTTCGGGTCACCCAAGTGGTGTTTGTGAAAAAATTATGAATTTTTTGTCAAGTGATATTTTGAAGTGGATTAGGCTGAGAATCTTTCAGCACTTCTTGTTTACTTTTCTTTTACATAATTATATATTTACCTACATTTTATTTTAAATCTTACTGATTTTCACACACTCCCGGATTCACACATGTGCAATTACATTGAGATATATCGATTTAAATACACATATAAGTATGCCTTCTGTTATTCATGTAGGTATATTTTTTGACGTTGGATATAGTAAGTGAAAACAGCCTATTAACATTAAAATAAGAAAACGGTCAGAATGGTTAAGGAAAAAATGTGATTTATTTCCTTTTGTCTTGTTTGTCTTTTCTTCTCTTAGCTTCCCACTTTACGTTTACCACCATAGCACCTAGCACTTAAATTGAGCGAAGCTCTAGAGAATTACCAAAGTAATGGCCGACAAAATTGTCCATTCAAGGACAATAGAAACGAGGCTAGGCGATTATAGGTGGCAAAATATTACTATGATTACACAGAACCATAAGCTGCAAAAGAAAATTCACGCTTCTTGTTATTTTTTTAGGAAATTGTTTTTAAAGATTTTCACTTTTACAGAATAGGTTATTGTTTCCATGTACCTAATTTCGTTCCCATTCGTCTCTAAATTATTTCAGCTTATAATTCTGCATGCATGTTTTAAAGAAAAATAAAGAACACATGTTTTATAGAAGAATAATCTATCGGAATTATTCGAAAAAAATCTCCCTTTTATATGTATTCGGAGAATACAGAAAAATCTATTTAAAAAAATTGCAAGGAAAAATACCAGTGGAAGAAATGAACGCAAAAATAAGCGAACGGATATGCGCAGTTAAGCGGTATAAATTCTCAAATATAATGACACCATGTTGGAAGCAACAAAGAGATAGGAAGGAAATGATAGAGGCTGGCAAGGAATACGATGACATTGCAAATATATGATCAAATGTTAAAACATTAAAATAGGACAAAGACGTGAATAGAAAAGTATTGTCAAAAAAGGTGTTTGAAAAACAGAAGCAGGCGAAAGAATGTTTAATAGATTTATCCAGATTGATAAAATCAAATAAATGTGGTTCCATGCAATACAGAGAGAGAATAAAAGATAGAGAGGAAGACTGAGTGTATATATTAAGGTTATGACTTTTTTGATTTTCTAAAATAATTCATTTACTCTATTATAGTGCGATGAATCTTTGTTAAAAATATTGAAGAATGGTTTAATTTACTTTATTTTTTTTTAAATGTCACCCCGAAAACGAAATTTATAAAATCGTATATAAATATAGAAATACTAGGAATTCAAGGGACCTTCTTGAACTTCTCGGAACCTTGTCGAGCATGTTTTCGTTTATTTGTAAGTATGTATGTATGTAATGCTTTAGCTATAAAAATTTAAATACTGTAAAAATAAATGAGTACTCTCCGAATACATTATTAGCGAATTGAAAAATAAAGCTTCTGAAATACTTTGACTTTCCCTTTTATTGCGAATATCGTAAAATTGAAGTTTCGTTTTTGTGGTGACCATTTTCAAGAAGTAAAATTAACATCTTCTCTATTTATTTTTTAACAAAAGTTCATCGATTTATCACACATTGAATATAGTGTTACAAAAAAATCTTAACCCTATTGTGTATATATATATATATATATATATATATATATATATATATATATAAATTATGGGGAAAAGTATTCTAGGCGGAGTGTTTGTAGATATCGACAGTTTGAACATAGGAATCAACACTGCATTTAGGTTGTCAGTTACACACTTGAAGCTATCTATAGTTCCTAGCATACCATATGTCACTGTCTAAAATTTAAGCACAGACAGCGAGCTGATATGAGGATCACGAGGTCATAAGGAAGACTTATGACAAAGTGGACATTTCTTTCGAGTGACGTGTTGCCTTCATTAGGTTCCCGCTGAAATTTATTTTTTTTTACAAATACGTGTTTAGGTAAATAAATAGTCTATCCGATTTCATTTAGTTTCTTTTCGTTTATTTTTTTACTTTCATGCTACATTGCGATAATTGAAGATCTATCAATAAGATGAAATTAAGAATTTGAACGTAAAATTGCTGTGGATGAATAAGCGATTAAACCATTTCTTTCTGTGTTTATATAATCTTTTATTTAAATTTCTTGGAGTTACTCCTATGTATTTATTGTAGCAACTATTACAGATAATTGAGTAATTTCCCAAGTTTTAGTTAATTATGATCACTTAATGAAGTCCTAACGTACGCAACGCAAAAAACATTTTCAACTTCAACGATTTTCCTAAAATTGTTCTAATATACAAAAACTTATATATCGTGGTCTTTTAAAAGCAAAAAAACTTTTCTAATTAAATAATGTCTGGGTTTTGTATTTTACAATTCAGAGCTGATTTTCGGTAAATCGTTCGATTTTGCAAAAAAGAAATGTTCAAAATTGTTCAAAGACTTCTGCTTTTAGCTAATATAATCAATAAAAGTTACTACTTTGAATTTCATAAAATTAAGTTGGAGAGGAAAATAGTTTTACAAAGACTTTCTAAAAAAAACTTTTCTAAAATAATTTAATTCATTTGTGAATAAGTCCTGAAAGTTTAATTAAAAAGAGACATTTTTTTTATTTTGGCAATAATTTCCAATTCAATGTATCTTTCACTGCAAAATGACGTTTAAATTTGCTATGTCATTTTATAGTCCATCTGCGTACGCAAAGAAAAATTTCAAATGTTGTAAAAAGGATTAACATGTTTACAATAATAATTAATAAACATTTCGGTCTATCGCCTTAATAATAATATAAGGTTTTCGACGATAAATCTTAATTTTCGACAAGGTCGGTGCATTTTTTCATTATAGTATATAATTTTTTCGGCAAATTTGTGAATATCCCTACACACACACACACACACACACACACACACACACACACACACACGCACATATATATATATATATATATATATATATATATATATATATATATATATAGTGATGTACGTTATTTGAAATAATGCCTACATGACACCCGCCGATGTGCAACGATGCGACTCTCGAAAACCACTGAAGAAATACAATGCATATCTATTAATACATCTATTTCAACACACACACAACCCTTAAAGAATGGCTTCGGAACACTGAAAGGACCCAGATGCCATTGGGTAATTCATATTCAAATTCTGTCAGAACCCAGAAAAAATGCCTGAAATATTTTTAAATAATAAAATAAAATCTCTTTATCAAAGAACATTTATGGATGTGTGTGTGTGTGTGTGTGTGTGTGTGTGTGTGTGTGTGCGTGTGTGTGTTTGTGTGTGTGTGTGCGTGCGCGCGTGTGTTGGGTTAATTGAAAATAGATTTTAAAATATACATTACAAAAAACAGTATATTTCAATGTAAATGTACTAGTCTCCAATTTAGAAACACCAAAGCATTTTAACACACTAAACTGCAGAAACGAATGCATTCCATTATAACGTCATTGGCCTGGATTTTGACCTTCAACGATTTCCTTCTTTAGTGTAGGTTCATTGTTTATTTTCTCTCGAGACTGTGCCTGATATATAATAGTCTAGGAAACTCGAATTGAGAGAGCTGAGATACAGAAAAATTCTTAGCACCTAACATACTAACCTCGTAATTATTAGATTTTTAATCTAACGCTAAACATATTTTGTGCCTCAATGAAATTTACATTTTGTTTAAATAATACTTTTGATTGCCCGGCTAGGTAGATGTCAATGTGAATACTTAAAAAACAAACCAAGAAACTTAAAAAAGAAACCAAGAAACTTACTTATAAATGTCTAACGATTAAAATGTAACATTTATATTCATACTTTAAGGAAATATGCTGAGCATGAAGGCAAGGATCAAGAAGCCATTGCTGAAATAACTTCAGTGAAATTTTATGGAATGGAGCTTTTGTCATTACAAAAACAAATGCTGGTGAATATCTTCATGCTAACTCTGGATCACGAGTCCCGTAACCAGCTAGGGTCGTAGGGTGACACATATGTACCACAGTCATGGCACCAATGGTGTGCCTTATGCAAGATAGCTTGATTGTGCCCAACTCTCTCAAGGCTGGTTTGAATCCAGAGTTTTCCTTCTCTTAGACCGATTACTAACCAAGACTATAGGCGCCAGTCTCTCCTGCTAGCTACCCTTCGATTAAGGGAGAGGAGATGGATTTATACATTTCCCAAAGGTATTTACGCGCAAAATGTATCTACCGAATTCTTCTGGAAATCCAACTCGGTCCTCCGAGTCGCTATCACCACCATTAAACATAAATTATTCCACAATTAATATTCATTTTTTCTTGGCACCTAGCTTCCTGACAGAGGTAGAATTATACATATCTTCTTGGATATATCAAAATTCAAATGTAAATGTTTGAAACTCTTCAAATGTTGTTTAACCATCACAATCTATATATAAAATTCTGTGACTTATGTTCGTCTGTCCGTCCATCCGTCTCTCACAACCTCTAAAACAGCCATACATTGACCGAACGAAACCAAATTTTGGGAAGAAGTGTAAGCAGGTAAGGGAGTATAAAGTACGCCCTATGTTTGCGATAACTATAAATAAATTACAAGGTCATACGCTTCAAAAGTTTGGAATTTGGCTCCAGAAACAATATTTACGCATGTCCAGTTGTATGCTGCCTGCTCAAAAGTAAGAAATACTAAGAATTTGTTCTTCGCTGTTAAAAAGAAAATAAATTGTTTACCATGTGTAACACTATTTAGGAACGGCAGGCTAATTAATCAATTGATTAACCACAGAAGGTAATTACGGGGATACTTAAACCGATAGATATAACGAAAGACATACTGAGCGATTACTTACACCGATAGATATAACGAAAGACATACTGAGCGATTACTTAAACCGATAGATATAACGAAAGACATACTGAGCGATATTCTTTTTGTTTTGTTTATTTTCCCAAACAGAGTATCGGTGAAAAAAAAGGATTTTTTGTTTTGTTATTTTCAAGTGCGAATTCAAGATAACCACTTTACTTTCTCGCTGAGGTTTGATGCTGAGATATGCCAAATTCTCTTCGAGGACAAAGGAAGGAAAAAGAGAAAGAAACAGACGGACAAGACTTAACAACTTAGATGATAAGAGAAGGAAAGAATGCCACCCACGAAGATGCTGATGGTCATTGTCGTGAAAATTAGTTGAGGGATACCAGAGCTCTGGGCAGATAAAACATTGGCTGTTATCAGTAGTTGATGGGTCGTCTGCCAACCGCACGCAGAGCCCTAGAATGAGACCGCCTGGACAGGACATCTGCATTTTGTTTTGGGTTCGTTTCTGATAACGAAGGCTATGTTAGGGTATTTTAATTAACCCAATTTCGCCAAAAAAGAATCTTCCACTTAATGTTGACGGATAAACCTGGTTGAAAAAAAACATATCCCGTGAAGTTGGATAAAAATTGAGATTATCAGTTGACGCCTATTGGCCGAATAGCCAGGCGGAGATGATCATGTGACGCAGAGAGGAGGCCGCCACCGCCCATTGAGAGGATAGGTATGAGATGTTACTGCGAGGAAGTGGGAAAACCGTTGACGCCCTCTAAAGTATGGTGAGATACCCATATGAGAGCAGAAGAGGGTGGGAGTGGAATAAGATTTCCAAATACGGAAAATGATAATTATTTTTGGCCGAAAACAAAGAAAATCCTTATTGGGGATTTGAAATCAACGTGGTGGCCACACCACGTCCGACCCCACGCCAGGTTTTGATCGGCGTCCATATAAGCAAACATCTACGGGTGTCTCAGAGAGTTCGTCGAGTTCGTCGAGGAGAGTCGAGCTGAGTAGAGTTCGCAGAGTAGAGCTGAGTTCGTCGAGGAAAGTCGAGACAGAGAGACGCGCCTCGCACAGGTGACCGCACGATTCCATGCCTTCCGACTTAGACTTCTAACCAAGAACAGATTTGTTGAAGACCGACTTTAGATTTCCCATCAAAACAAGTTTCCGACTAGACTTCTAACCAAGAACAAATTATAGAAGTCTGACTTATATTCGCCATCCCGATATCCAGAACTAGTTAAGGAACGCAAAAGTGTTACAATCCACATTTTTTTTTCTTCGGGCTGGGAGAGAAAGAGAGAGACGCACTCCTGTAACTCAAAAAACCGACATAAAATTAATCACTATTCCTAACCAGTCGCTCGCCTTGAAGTTGTTGTTTGTGCTTTTGTTTTTTTGTCTACAATTATTGTGCAGTATCACCTTGACCCGGATTCGGCTGGCACTACGGCCCGACGTCTGATTGATCTCGTCAACCTAAGATCAAATCACAACGTGGGTAGGTTGAATCGAGATCAAAGCAGTTGCTTCGGTGACCAGGCGTTGGAAGCGAGCCGAGTACGACAAGTTGGTGCTAGAACCCAACCAGACTTCAACCGATGTCCCAGGGTTAGCCCGTCACAAAGGACCGACGTCACAAGTGCGCCGCGACCAGTACGGGTGTCACAAACGGTGCCCTGACTAGGACAGAGGAGGGTTGGGTGTCACACATGAAGTTCTATAAAATTATATTAATGAATTATTAAACCCCGAATTAGGGCTTTTGTCAAAATGTTTTCCAAACGAATCAGCTTATTCAAATCTCATCGATTGCTGTGCGAAATTAAACGAAACGAAGAGTTTGTAAATTTCGACAAAAATGTTAGCAGTAACTTCAACAATAATAAACAGAGTAAGGATTTCAACACGTGTCAGTGCGTTGCAAAACAAAATCTAGATTCTGAAAATCATTACAATTTCATCCGCAGCTATAATGCCTTCGATCACTGCTTCTTTGATTATCGTACTAATTATTGATGTCGGAATATTGCTTTCTGCTGCCTGCTGATTTTGTCTCCTTTCAAAATCTCGTAAAAGATTATATTCCGAAGCTGATCATTGATTCTAATAATCAGATCTAAGGTTGCCATAATTTATGAGCATGCATCTATCATTTTTGATATTTTGCAATCTAATACTAGTGGTTATTTTCGAACCTGTCAGTGGAACTTCAGGAAGATAGATATTGCTGATAGATTTAATCATGAACACGAAATCGTATATAAATGTGATCGTCTGCTATTCGTGTTTTCGTTAAAGGAACCGAAAGGATAAAATTCTACAATATCTGATCTCTTTAAATACAAAAAGCGAAACAAAATATTAAGAGACAGAAAAATTTCGCTAGAGACAAAGAGAACTGAACTGTTATGTAATATTAATACACTTTTGTTTCAGTAGATGCCGGGAAATTTCCTCATAGATGAAAGGAGACTTGATGCAACAGAGATGTAGTTCTATAGAAGGATACTGATGCAGAAGAAATAAAATGGAAATGAAAACAATATTTTTATTCATAATCAGAAAGTGGTGAAAAATGTCTGAGAAAAATAATGAGGAAGGATGGTTTGAAGAATTTGTCTATGACAGGATATGATAGATTGATTTGTTTTTACGGTCTATCAACCTTTTGCAGGTTATTTAAAGCTAAGCCAGAATATTTTTAAATTGTAAGAATGTTTTGGAGATAATGATTTACTTTTAAAATTCCTACTCATTAACCAATACCTGGAAGGAGAAGATTTGATTTCATACAGCATCCAAAGGTAATTACACGTAAGAGAATATAATGAACCCGACTGGAATTGGAACTCGACTCTCCGATATCCAAGTTTACAGCATCTGGTATTCCCAAGCTGTCACTCATAGAGATACTGTCCAAGATCAACATTGCTTAACTTTGGTTATCCTATGAGAAACGATGTTTCAAAGTGATATGGCCGTACGCCCACAGGACATAATGAAGCCAGGGAAATTGTGAGTATCCTACCTAATAAACTTTTGTAAATGGATGGTAGTACAGGGACTAAGAGGAATGGTAAGGAGACAAATATTTATTTTACTCAGATGATTTAATACATCCAATGTGGGCATTGAGTAAGAATAGGAAGAATAGGAAGTTGTGGATAGCTATCGTTGTCCGTGTGCTTTCCGTCCTGGGTATGACTATAAACTACATCCGTGTCCTGGGTAAGACGATAAACTACATCCGACAGCAAGGCCTTGGATCAGGATGTTTTGAGAAGCATGGAACCATGTCTTAATTGCTGGTATTCCAAGTTTACAGCACCCGAAGCCAGGGAAATTGTGAGTATCCTACCTAATAAACTTGTGTAAATGGATCGTAGAACAGGGACTAAGAGGAATGGTAAGGAGACAAATATTTATTTTACTCAGATGATTTTCCTAAGTAATTTTTTTCACTAGATCCCAATTTGCGAAGTATTCTACACCTTTTGTCGTTCTTGATTCCTTCAATTCCAGTCTATTCAAAAATCTCAGCATTACTCAAAATTTGTTGTTTCGATATAACTCACTTTATTTTACGTTCACCTTGAGGAGACAGTTCTTAAACCCTTTCATTTGCATTTAGTTTTCAACTTATATTTTCAACAGTCATCTTTAACGTTCGATGATCTCTGCGAAATTCCTTTAATATCTTCAATGTGGGCATAGGAAGAATAGGAAGTTGTGGATAGCTATGATCGCCTGTGTCGTGTCCGTCCTAGGTATGACAATAAACTGCATCTGTGTTCTGGGTATGACGATAAACTACATCCGATAGCAAGTATTTGATCAGGATGTTTTGAGGAGCACGGACGCACCTCTTAATTGCTGGTGTTCCCAGGTAAACCCTGATCCGGTGTAGTAGCACCTGTCAGGGTCCCAAGTATGGGCAAATAGCTAACCCCCAAAAGGGATCAAAACAATATGAAAGTATACAATAGGTTTTAATGCTAACAATACTTTTCTGGAAAAATTATTACCAGCAGTACATTTTTGAAAAAGAAAAATATTACCAGCAATACATTTTTGAAAAAAAAAATTACCAGCAATAATTTTTTGGAAAAGATATTACCAGCAATAAAAATCTCGTCGGCATTAAATAACCCATTGAGGTTGGTATGCCGTAAACCAAACCAAACAAACCGTGTCCTGCGGGAACTATTCAAATAAGAGAAGTGTAAGGATTCATGGGAGGCACGATGAATAGACATGGATAGCGGCTCGGACTGAGGAATAGGAGAGCCGAGTTCGAATTCCAGTCGAATCCATTACATGCTAATACCCTTGGGAATGGTATGAATCCTCTTCTTTTCCCAGATATGGGTAAATAGCAGGACAGACAGGTTTCTATAGGCTTGGATGGCAACTCGTCTACCGTAGAAAGAAATGGCAATCTAGTACAAGAAAAAAAATCTGCCTCGTCAGTCATGTATCGAAAGATACATGATCGCCTAAGCGTGTATCATGCACGGCACATAACTACCGCATGAGGATTCATTGATTTTTCTGGTCGAATGATGAAAATATGCTGGCAATTGTATTGATTTCGAGCAAACTAGAAATCATTAATTTGTTTCTCTCATTCTCCTGTCTTTCATGTTTGGTTAATTAATAATAGATTTTTAAAATATACATGACAAAAAACAGTATATTTTAATGGTTGCTAGTCACCAATTTAGAAACACAAAAGCATTTTAACACACTAAACTGCAGAAACGAATGCATTCCATTATAACGTCATTGGCCTAGATTTTGACCTTCAACGATTTCCTTCTTTAGCGTAGGTTCATTGTTTATTTTCTCTCGAGACTGTGCCTGATATATAATAGTCTAGGAAACTCGAATTGAGAGAGCTGAGATACAGAAAAATTCTTAGCACCTAACATACTAACCTCGTAATTATTAGATTTTTAATCTAACGCTAAACATATTTTGTGCCTCAATGAAATTTACATTTTGTTTAAATAATACTTTTGATTGCCCGGCTAGGTAGATGTCAATGTGAATACTTAAAAAACAAACCAAGAAACTTAAAAAAGAAACCAAGAAACTTACTTATAAATGTCTAACGATTAAAATGTAACATTTATATTCATACTTTAAGGAAATATGCTGAGCATGAAGGCAAGGATCAAGAAGCCATTGCTGAAATAACTTCAGTGAAATTTTATGGAATGGAGCTTTTTTCATTACAAAAACAAATGCTGGTGAATATCTTCATGCTAACTCTGGATCACGAGTCCCGTAACCAGCTAGGATCGTACGAGCATGATATATACCACATTCGTAACAGCAATGGTTTGCCTTATCAGTTCTTTACCAATGATGTGATGCGAAGAATTGCATTTGCTTTTCAGATTTCATGAATATCTTCATGCTAACTCTGGATCACGAGTCCCGTAACCAGCTAGGGTCGTAGGAGCATGATATGTATCACATTCGTAACAGCAATGGTGTGCCATATCAGTTCTTTACCAATGCGATTACTGATGTGATACGAAGAATTGCATTTACTTTTCAGATTAATATAGTAAGTGTGGTTCAAAACTAGTGTTGCAAATCTTGCGAGCAACTATATTATTTTGTTAAGTAGAATTGCCGTTGTAGTTGTCTGTGTTGCTTATCATCTGTCATCGATCACTGAATATCAAACCAAAGAATCAGTCTGCTCGGCTATCTGTGACACTGAAGAGGTTGCCTGCTCGTGGCTTTTTTTTGTTTCTCAAGTTTACTTCTCTAGGTGAATTAGGTTTTATAACATCCGCCAATATAGCTTTTCGCGTCATAGGAGCACGCAAACCACTCTCAAACGTCAAGCCAATTAGCTAGTGTTATCTTATGTCAGTAACAAAATTATGTTATTTGTTATCAGATGAACACTTTGATGCAAAATTTTGAGCCTTGTGTAATTGACAAACAATGTGCATAGGCCGACATTAGTGAGTATATCTAATTGGAATATTATGGCAACATCTCTGAAACTGGTCATGTTCTGGGTTTTTGTAATATTTCTCATGCCAATAAAAACAGAGGGAATCAAACGGTCGGGTGTTGGCAAGATACGGTGTCTTGTGAAGTCGGTCCCGTTGTCATAGTTGTTCTTCAAATTTATGTAGTCGCCGAGGCATTGTTATTTTTGTTACCCACCCTCTCTTTACCCTCTCTGCATATTACTCCCCGTAGTTTCAGGGAGAGCAATCATTTAGGTGTTTCCCCCAATCTCAACAAACTCTTGCCGTAAATTAAACCAAATCTAATCCTGATTTCATATTCTCGTTGCGATTCATTGATGTTGTTCACGATCACGAGGCCCATAACTCATTAGGAGCGAAGGGGTACCACATTTCTTAATCTGTTAGACTTGGGTTTTTCGGCAACTTCCTCTTTTAATTCATTTCGTTGCCTTCCAAAGAAACGTTAATGCATGTCAATAGTTCCTTGATTTCGCCTGGTAGCAATTCTTAATGTTTGCGTAAATTTTTCTTCAATTTCTTGTCTAGAAATAATTCATCTGTCCAAATCTTGTCTGGAATTGACATGTTTCGACGAGTAATTTACAATCATCTGACAGCTTCTTTTTCTGTTCGACGTTTACTTTCCTTCCAAACTTCTACCATAAAAAATAACGTAAGTCTATTGCTGACAGAAATTAAGTGACAATTACAAAGCACCATACAACCTGTTATAACGTAAAATCATCAGAAATCTGATGATACCTACTTTGAATGATACCCCCCATCCAGCCACAAAAAACTTAAATTGCATGCATTTATTATTTACGAAAATGAGTGATAAATGCAAAGAATCAGTTATGCTGTTATAAGCTACCGCATTTTTTTGTATACAAAATAAACTTATTTACCAACATATGTCAAAATTTGCTTGTGTCCAATACACCGAACTTTATTTTAACAGAGTCACTAAATTACACATTATTACTTTTTAAATAACTCAGTATATACTTCATTGATTGTCACTCTTTGTCGCACTCTCTTTTTCTTGCAAGGAATTTTCAAAGTATACAAATCAACGTTTTTGAAACAACGTTTTACTCTATTCTTTATTGCCTTCCACCATTTCGTTTTGGCGATACAAAACTAAAAGATGACGAAACACAGAGAGGCACATTGTGTGTGAGTTTATATATATATATATATATATATATATATATATATATATATATATATATATATATATATATAGATAGATAGATAGATAGATAGATAGATAGATATATGCATGTGTGTGTCTTATTTTTTCGACTGAAGTTGTATAGTATATTTCATTGTTACTGGGTGAAGATTCATTTTGGTTATAGTTACCATGCATTTAACTTTTGTAGGAAATGTTAATGTTATTGTTTATACATACATACATTATATATATATATATATATATATATATATATATATATATATATATATATATATATATATATGTAGGTATGCAGAAAAATAGGAAAGAACACGTTAGTTAAATAATCCGGTGTTCCTTAGTATTTTTGCTTTTATTTTCGCTTGACGAGGAAGCGTGTCCAGGCACCTTAACTCAACATAACTTCAAAAAATTATGTTAGGGGTCTTATAAATTATGTATATGTGTATATGTGTGTTTATGTATATGTATATATATATATATATGTGTGTGTGTATGGATGTGTATGTGCTTATATATATTTATATAGGTGTATGTTGAATTTACGTTTGTAATTTTTTTTTGTTTTTTTGTTTTGTATATACGTGTGTTTGTATATGAGTTGGTATATATGCAGATTTATGTGTTTAGTTTATATACGTATCTGTATACATGCATATGTTTATGTATATGTATGTATGTGTGTATGTGCATATGTATGTGTTTGTGTTTTTGTATATATGTGCATGTATGTATATATATATTTATATTGGTTTGTTTATATTTTTTACCTCGCTGTGTGGGTTGATGTGTTTATGCTTACTTCTGTATGTGTATATATACATATGTGTATGCCTATGTATATATGTCGGTATTTGTGGATGCATATTTGTGAGTATATCTGTATGTGCATATATGAAAATATTTGTAACTGTAGTGTACTACTGTAGGTAGTTCTTATTTTCTATAACGTAATGTATAAGGCTTATATCGAATTATATGTTAAATATAAATATATATATATATATATATATATATATATATATATATATATATATATATATATATATGTTTGTGTATTTGGAATTTCCGTTTTTCATATATTAGATAATGTTTTTTTAAACATATATATCTGTTTTAATGTCCTTCCTTTCCCTATTCTTTGTTTCTCTGGTCTATTTGACCATTTTTATCTATGCATATTTGCCCGTATAAGTTATATTTTAATATTCTTGCTTGTTGTATCAGAATGTTTAGGTCAATGTATGTGGATGTGTGTACATGTATTTATCGGTGTCTGTGTGAATAGAAAATGCATGAACATTTAATTGTGTATGTATGTATGTGTTCGTTTTTTTTTTGTTTTTTTTTATATATATATAAAGTGCCGTGGAGATGTCTCCTGTCTCGTCACCTATTTGTGTGTGTATATATTTAAATATGTCTGGGTGCTTATGTATTATAATCTGAGTGTGTATATTGTTTTACGCGAGAGGTGAACATCCTATTCATACACTTGGAATTAAAATGTATACATTTTTGTCGGGAAGACCAGTTGAAATTAGCGTCTGTTCTAACGTAATTTCAATGAAAAAATAAAATAAATTGAATAACATGTATTTTTTCCTTTTCTCATCAGTAGTTTTATAATTTTAAACTTAATAGAGATTAAATTTAGATTTTAAAATTGGTAATTTTTTACCTTTAATTTTAATATCAAATTTTATCATATAATTTAATACTTATTGGTTAGAATAAATTCTATTTTAGTAAACCCCAACTTTAAAGCTTTTAATAGCTATTATAACCTTACTTCGTTGTCAAGTTTTTTGAATTCCCGTGTACTTGCATTTTTATTGGTCATTCCTGCTTATGTAACAGCGTTACTCCTTACGAAGGATCGTTAATTAATTTGAAACTTTTAAAACCCTTTATTCTACATTCAACATCATCACTTGATAAGACACCGGAGTTGTTGAAACAAAATGGCTATTTTTGTAGTGATTTTATAACATATTTATGTTATAATTTTTAAATAAACAATTATATCTGCTCTACTCTGTATTGAGCACTCTTTTAAGAATAGTAATTGTTGGTTATTGGAATTTATTCCGTATACACCAATTCTAGACTTGGGTATATATATATATATATATATATATATATATATATATATATATATATATATATATATATTGATCTTATAGATCATCATATTATTTTTTTCTTTCGAAGGTAACCAATAGAAACACTGAACATACAGAAAAACAATAGCATTAACATTTTCTACAAAAATCAAATGCATGGTAATTATAAGCAAGTTGAATCTTCACTTAGAAACATTACAAAGAAATATACAACTACAGTCGGCATTAATTACTTATCTATTATAATATATATATGTATATATATATATATATATATATATGATTGCCACTTCCTAACAGAAGGATTCTATTTTTTAATTAAGAATTCAGCTGTCGTTAATACGTAAGTGACCCAAAGATTTGCTTCACACCAGCAGGCTTTCCTACCTAGCGTATTTTCATGTGTATAAAACTATCCTGTTTTCTTGAAGCTAAAACACGGAATAACTTCAGTATAATTCAATATGATACAGTATAATATTCTTCTATAATACAACGCCGTAATATAGCCATCTCTATGAATTGTTTTACAATGTGGTAACATATCCATACACAATATCGTGCATCGTATATTTCAATAAAATATTTAATTATTCCCAATATTAAAGAATAAAAACAAACAGAGAGTTTAGCAATTGCGTGTTTCTCCTCCTAATTTCTACTTCAGAACTCATCTTCAAATTTTCGGGGAAAGGTGTTAACTAGACTTACCTGGTAAAGCTGTCATTTTAAGCTGTTAATTAATCTACCATACTTTTCTCTTTTAGATGACTTTTTTTATATTTCTATATATTAATAAACTATGAAAAAAATCATTATGAGAGGAAAACTTTGTAAAAACAAGAAAATCAAAATCGAAACAAACTATATCTTGTGTACAGACTGTTGTAATTTAAAACATTGCGCTCTTTCCCAAAGGACAAATATTACAGACATATCAAACACCTTCTGCAATCAACTGTTTACAACACCTGCCTACTTTTTGTGTTTTATTATCTATTGCGCAGTCTTGTTCGTTCAAATATGAGGTTTTTAAGTCGAGTCAAACTTTCTGAAAAGTTATAGTTGTGTGGTTTGTATTTAACTTTTGTTCAACAGTTCTCGTATTAAGCACAAAACATGGTATATGACATACAAGACCTGGTATATGGTTTTAGAATTTATGCAATTCTTGTGCATTCTTATATGATTCGTCAAACCCGCTGATAATCCACATACTTTGTAACAACACTTATATAAGCTTAAGGTTGTTTTGGATGGCTGTCAACGGAATCAAGTAGGGATTGCTTAACGGACAAGACCCGTATGGATAAGAATACCCTTCCATATATGTTTCTTATATGTTCAGGCTCAAGATTATCTGTGCAGATGTTGTATCCTGCTTTCCATAAGATACTAAAAGAATTGCTTTGGTAATCAGTCATCTCTCATTCTAGTAATCCGTCATGCCTATCACAGTGGCTTATGCATGAGACTCCTTTCGATACGAGATATAATGGCCCACAAAAGATTAATGGATTCAGGTATAAAGGACTGTCACTTAATGCTTAGTATTATCCGAAAACACTTTTGATGGACTCTCTCCAAAGCTTCAGTGTGGGGGTGTTATGTGACTCAAGTCTCAGAGAAGTAAACAAATGTGTGCAATAACACGCACGCTCTGATTGGTGCTGACAAAACATGTTTCTAGAAATTTCCAAAGGCTTTGATAACTCGATATATACGCGAGAACAATCTTGGTGAATGCGCGTGCAAGTTAGACAAAATACCCAGTATATCCAGTGTCTTCCTTAGCAATGATGTTTGTCTCGTCAGCATAAAGAACACAAGAATGAGGTCTTTGACATCGCCTTAATGTTTTAAATATAAACTTTACTTGTTCTGAGGCATAGCTAGACACTTATGTTAACATAAGTGTGTATCTATGCCTCAGTCTTTGAAAGAATATAAGAGATGCAGAAAAGTAGAATTAAAAACAATATTGTTACTGGAGTGGCATTTAACTCCATTATTATGATGATGACTGGTTAAGAGCGGGAACCGTTAAAGTTAAAACGAAATTACGTATAATGACATCATTTCTTTATGTAAATATTGGTGGACATCCGAATTTAACAAAAATGATTCATAGAAAGACCTTGTTCGTAATATGGAATGCTTTGGTTAGATCAACCCCCCCAAAAAAAAGAAAACATAAAAAAACGAAAAAACAAACTATGCTCAATGAATTTATCCTGGTCTTAAAAAGCAGAATAACATAATCAGACCTAAATCCGTATTAACTCTCTGGAACGACTAGCGAACAAATCTACTTTGGAAGCCAATTTAGTATGAGTTTTGAAAAAACCTTCTCAAGGAGTTAACTTGAATCATCCGTCTATGAACTGTACACACTGATTTTGAACATTTACGTTTGAAAACGAATCAACTAAGTTTTGGGGACACAGGAACATCCAGTCATAAATCCTATATCAGCTGGTGGAACGCTTCAGCCAGCTTATCACACTTATGACATGAAACCTCAAGGCCTTGTGCCTTCCCAGTATTCATTGTCTAATCTTTGTTTTTCATCTCTTCCATAAAGAATTATCGATCATTATAAAATTTGAGGTTAACTATTGAAGAGTCATAAAACAATATCTGTGCATCGTATCCTCATACACCCTGGATCTGTAAAAATAGAAAATACGTTATTGCCCTTGATAGGTGCGCTATATATGAAAATTAAGGACCGAAGTCCGGTCTGATTAAGTCGTATAATACTTTTGAATCATTACAGTCGTAAGCCTTTTGAATTTCTTAACATCACCGGTTGTTTTCTCATTTGCCGTATTTGCGCTGGGATGACGGTTTTACTTTTCCGTGAGACTGTTCGAAACTCTGACAGTCTTTATCTGATACACTGATATGTTTTTGCTGTAACATATTTTAGCCTTCAGATGTTTGGTGATCCACTGATGATTTTCATCAAACCAATTCTGATGTTTCCTTTTCCCTCAAGAGCGAGGATTTCAAATTCGGCGTTTTAGACGTCGGTCTAATATTTTATCTCGTGTTCCAACAAATTTCACATCTTCAATAGCTTTCTGGATATTTCCAAGTGCCTTTGAAGTCTGTACTTTAAACACATCAATTGGTTTTCGGGACTTTTATCCGCGATCAGATCATGATTTACGCAAGGTACTTAGTTTCAATTTGTCACCGACAAACACGCACACATATACACGAGAGACGACGATTAAGTCTGTTGAGTTATTTGAATTTTGGACTGAAATACACACTGTATAGTATTCGCTTTATACGATGAGTTACAGAAGACTTGGATTAAATATATTGACAACGATTGAAAATTATGTTTTTTTCTGATTATATATATATATATGTGTGTGTGTGTATATATATATATATATATATATAGAGAGAGAGAGAGAGAGAGAGAGAGAGGGAGGGAAGAGGGAGGGGGTGAGATGTGAGAGAGAGAGGTGGAGAGAGAGTCAAGCGGAGACACAGAGGAAGACGGAAAGAGATGGAGACACAGTGAAAGACGAAAACATAGCGAGAGAGACGGAGACAGCTAAGTAATAGAATTTATGTCCACCATTCAAAAAAGATTCTCAAAATTACTTTTTACATTCTTGCACAAAATGAACTGACGAAACTTGATTCCATATGTTCAGCTGAATTTGTGTTTCCGGAATTTCATAGCAAAAAATACCAAAAACTATTTCTTTGTCGTAACTATCCACCTCTTAGTTCACCTTCAGTTGAAGCAATACTCTACTTTAATGTTGATATAAAAGTCTGTTAATCTCTTTTCTCTTCCGTTCAACTCCTGGCGAATCGGTTACAATCACAAAGCTAGATAAATCTCTCCCAAACTCATTGTCACCGTTTTATGAGGCGCACAAAATATTCTCAATAACCTCATTTTTTGAACACTAGAAATGGAATGTACAGTAGATTTATGTTTTAAGAATAAAAAAAAATAAAACACGCTAATACCTTTTACGCTTAGACAATATGTAATTCCATCGGAACATTAACAAACCAAACAATTCAGTGCAACGATTAATGTTGTCACGAGAGATCAGCCGGTTGGTATGAATAAAGACGTGTTCCAAAAGTATTTACAGAATTTACAATGTTCGAACTGTACTTATCTTTCTTGTTATATTCACGAAAATTCAGCCGTTTCATGCTCCAGCTCCAGCCTTCTTCAGGTGATATATATTGGAATTTCGAGCCGAACCCTTTATTTCGCCCACTGGGGTAGATTGTTCTAGTTCCATGTGACATATCTTTTGCTGAATATCTCAGTTTCAGTTTCAGTTATAATTGGAGACACATGTCCCAGTGGATCAAAGCGTTGGTTGAAGTAATCCGGGGACTTGACAATAAAGATGAGGACAACAGTCCGAACAAAGTAAATAAAGTAAATAGTTACAATACTCATCTCAGAGATATAGAAAGATCCTGAAGAAGGCCGGAGTGTACAACGGCCGAAACATCGTGGATATGACAATAAAGATGAGGACAACAGTCCGAACAATGTAAATAGATAAAATATCTCATCTCAGAAATTTAGACAGAAAGAGAAAGTTTTATGGGAATGGAAACAAAAAGACAGCTTGCATTTTGAAGTAAAAAGAGACAGTTGCATTTATGGGAGACAGTGAAGAAAGAAGGTTTGGAGAATTTGATACCCAGAGGCCGTAATGAAGTCAAAAGTAGGAGAGAGGAACATTGAACAGCCTCCCTGAAGAATATGTGTACATGGTTGGCAGAAATGGAACTGGGAGGGATAGTAAGGGTACCAATGTGGTGTCGATCTAAAAATGAGAGAAAACTGTAGAAATCCTGACCATCCTCGCTTGTTGGGGGGCACCGCAGAAAAAGAAATAATAAACACATCTGAAAAATGTAAAAAACTCAAACCAAAACGATAGATATTAATCCAGTTAATATTTCTCCTTTTCTTCACCCTGTTGCCACTTTTCTCCTCCTTGTTTTTCCTCTCCTTTATTCCATTTTATAGTTCTTCTCCCCTTACCTATTATAAGCATTCTACATATACTTCTATTTTTGAGTAGGCACGAATGATATCAACATTTCAGATTTAATTATTTCCCTGTTGAATGCTTGATCGCGCCAAATAGGCATTTTGCCTAAATATAGTGCCTATCAATTGATCGTTTAATAAGATTTCATAAGAACTCATTATTGAAATTGTTGATTACCTCGGGAGATTGGCCCTTGGAACTCTGAATCGTTTATGGCCGACCCTTTATTCGTTCGAATCCTTTTAAAGAATTTCCTCAAATATTTGGTCACCAACTGCAAACGAGAAAATTATGTAAGACTTAAACAAGTCGGATATTTCAGGAACTGACACTTGTAACATTTATCGGCATCTCTCTGCGAATTACTCGGGTTAGGAGCCATCGTTATTGACTTGATTTACAGTTGGACTAATCGGAACCGATTGTGAAAATCAAGTTTTGGACAAGAGGATTAAAGCGATGGTTGTTGAATATGGTGACACAATAATTTCGAGTTCAGTCAGTGCGCTGGGTATTATGGATATATTCAGGCTGTGAAAACAGGGCCAGCATTAACGGAACCACCAAGATGGTATTTCCATGATTGGATAGCGGAAAGAGAACACACTACCTCCTGAGATTTAATTTAGAAAACTTCACTTCAACAGATATCTGAACAAGGTACAACAAGCAAAACGTTTTGTTCGTAACAGCAGAAGCCTGGTGGTGGGACCGATTTAATCGTCGATGACCCGACCATGTGGCAGACAGTAACAGCTTACATGGTAACAGTGACATTTGCATAGTGACATGACACAACAAATACAAACGATAACATGGCTAAGATTGATTAATTTGTTTTCAATTAATTTTGTTTTTTACGGTTTGTCAACCTTTTGTAGGTAAATTAAGGTCAGAAAATATTTTTATATTGTAAGAACTTTTGTCGATAATGATTTACTGATACAAGTCCTCATAATTAATCTGTAGCTAGTGGTGAAGAGATGGGTTCTTATGCTTGGGCATAAGTGAATATATCCAACCCGACTGGAATTGAAACTCAGCCGTTATTCATTGCAGCACCCCATATACAAGCTCATAGTCTCTGGTATTTCCGAGCGGTCACCCATCTAGATAATGGTCAATGTTCAGAAATTATTAGATGAGAACTGGTTAATGCAAATAAAGAAAAATGTGAGAACTAGAAAAAGAAAAATGACAAACTGACCAAAGTTTACAGTGACAAAACTAAACAAAGATACATATTGAATGATCGGCCCTTTGTCCCACTCTAGAAAGAACTTGACTCGTACTGCCATGCTCTATCTTTACAAGAGTCAGATCAGAACAAAAAAAAAATGGAGTATTGCTGTCGTCGCTGAGCTGCCCAGTACTCAATTTAGATTTTAAATGGCGTTTGCGCGGTTTATTTCCCAGCCCACAGTCACCTTCAACATAGATGCAACGTCGCAAGTCTATCGCTACTTTAAATTTAGTTACACATCAGTAATTATGGGGGTGGTTGAGCGTTTCTTTCTGAGTATGCATGTCGATTAGGATGGCTAGCCAATCCCTGTTGCAGACACCTGCTAAGGTACATTTGTGTTCAACACTCACAGAGCCCACCTGTGGTTTATTCTTAGTTACAGTTTCTGGGAGATGTTATATGGCGTTATCAACATTTATTAAAGCGTTACACTCTAAACACTCCGACACGATGACTTGTGACTTCGTGCTAGCATACTCATCGAAGTTTCCCAAATGTCACTCACAAGGTTTGGGTCAACCCGCAGTATGGTTTTCAGGATGTTTCCAAAGGCGCCGCACACTGGAATCCACTCCCCAGGTTAATAACATCAAGAAGTCACCTTCCTGATTAATCGGCCAGGTTGATATTCGAACACTGGTCTCATCGTCGGAAAGCGAACGCTCTAACCACTCGTAAGTATATTTGAATATGAAAATGGAAAACAATATTGAGGTAAAGAAGATTTGTGGGAAAACTAAAAACAAAACTGCTGCATGTGATGTTAAAATTGAGACAATAGAAAACCTTAAAAAAATAAAGAATTATTGTAGGAAGCATGAAGAATACACAGTCTCTGGGAGCCTTTATTAACGCGTAAAATGAAGAACTAAATTTATTATTTACACTATTTATATTGTTCGGACTATTGTTCTCGTCTTTATTCACAATTTTACAGCCGTTGTATGCGCGGGTATTCTTCTGTTGTTATGCGTTAGAATTTCGAACCGAATTCTTAATTTCGTCCATCGGGGTGGATTGTTCTAGATCCAAGAGCCATATCTTCTCAAGTATATCTGAGTTTCTGTTATCTCCCTTTAGTAACTAAACTCTCTAACTTTTTGTTCACCTCTGCTGGGGCCAGGTATTGAAATCACAACTCTTTGGGTCAAGTCACTAGATTACTTCAACCAACGCTTTTATTCACTGAAGTAACTAGAACAATCTACCCGAAATCAACGGTTCGGTTTGAGATTATAATCCCGATTAGATAATTTATATTCTATATATTCAGATTAAATTTTGTTAAATTTTTGATAAAATTTGACCATCAGGCTGTCGATATTTTTCAAGCGTCTGTCGACCTGGGTAAGCCTCAAATCCACGGATATAGATTGTTTTTAGTCTGCTGTCTATTTTTACGCATATATATGTACTGCTTAACCAAAGGATTTAACTCAGTTATTATGCCACCAACTTCACGAACAAAGTCTTAATCCACAAGTTCGAAGATAGCATATTCTCAAACTAGGTGGAAACAAAGCGAGAAATATCTGAGCATTAGTTATATATATATATATATATATATATATATATATATATATATATATATATATATATATATATATATGTATGTGTGTGTGTGTGTGTGTGTGTGTATATATATAAATAAAAAGAAAGAACAGTAAGATATAAAATCCGGTGTTCTTATAGATATTTTTATTATTACACAATAGTGCTCAATGTAAATTTACAGAGCATTAATATTATAAATTAATTGATTTAAAATGTTTTTTCGCTACAGAGTGATAACCATGTTTCAAAAATGGGAGCTAAAGCCTTCGAATTTAATTTTGTTATTAAACTAAAGACATTCTTTAGTTTAATAACAAAATTAATTTCGAAGGCTTTAGCTTCCAATTTTGAAACATGGTTATCACTGTGTAGCGAAAAAAAACATATTTTAAATCAATTAATTTATAATATATATATATATATATATATATATATATATATATATAGTCTAAGAAGAATTTGGTAATTCGTATCGGTAGTCCCAAAAAGGATGAAATCCTGAGAGCTCAATGTAAATCCAGAGCTAATAATTTAAAGGAAAAACAAACCACTTTAAGGCTCCAGTAGTAATTTATTTCGCCAAGCCCTTTATTAAAGGACACTTGCCCATCAAACTCCACTTCCAAACGGTGAAACGAAAAATCATATATATATATATACATATCCGGGACATGGGCAGTGGAGCGATAACTATCTTCGTCCAGTAATTTAAATGAAGAATTCGGTTCGAAATTACTTTAAAGTTCGATAGGCAGAAGGCTGGAGGGTGCAAACAGCAGAGACGTGATAACAACAAAGATGGGGGCGGGGGCGTTAGTATGACTGTAAACAATGATAGTTCTTTATCTAAGAAATACAAAGAGTTAAAAATTAAATGAGATTTTGGATTTTGGATTATCCTACATTTTCGCCGCAAGAAAACCGCCTAGTCGCAAGAAAATTTTGAATTTTTCATAAAATTATCATTAAAAAATAATTTAATTTATCCGAGTGTGATGTTTTTTTACAGATTTGAGCAAAAAAGATATTTAAAAGTCCGATATTTTTATCTTAAAAGTCAAAATTTAATTTTTGAAAGTAAGATTTTATAAGATTATTTCCGCAAAGGGCGGGTTACACTGAAATCTGAAGGCGTCTTTGAATAGCGAAAGATGCTTACCAAAATGAATATTAATAGGCAATCTCATCACATATGTAGAAGAGTGTTGAGGCATCAGAAATATGATTTTACAGAGGGATGTTGAGAATAACATGGACTAAACATATGAGTGACGAGTAAGTTTTAAGGAAAATCGAAATAAAAAGAACCTTTATACTTAGGATCAGGAAGAGACGTTTGAGATTTCTAGAGCAGATGAGGAAATAGTGCCTGGAGAATTTGAGTCACAGTGCAGATATTGAACTGACAGAAGAAAGTAAAGAATAACGAACTTACATGGTTGGCGGGACAAGGAGTAGCAGGGATAAAAAAAAGAAACCTAAGAGCCACAATCGCCATAATCGGCCACACCCTGAAGGGACACAGCATAAAAGGATCCAGACTTTGGGATTTTACTAGTGAACTGGTTTTAATGTTTTAATCCAATGCTTTTTGTTGTTCTAAAGTTTAGAAAAGACAAAGAAGAAGCAATGAGATACATTTTAAATAGCCGTTCCTTATTGTAACTGTTAGCAAAAGTTGGTTATAAACAAACGTCGGATAAACGAATTGATATGATTAATCTCTCACCTATGCGAGTGAATCGTACAGATTTAGTTTGTCATTCACTTCTTAACTTTTTAAAACCAATTCCACCAGAGTTTTTTTTTAATATACTTACTCCGTTATATCAAAATTGAGGGACCAGTAAACAGTGAATTAAGCCAAGCTTTGAACAAAATATTTAATATCACTAATGCAGCCGCGAATCGTTGTAAGAAGCAGGCGAGTTTAGTATATTAGGAGATGCACTTGACAGACAAGACCTTCCTATTTATAGACTCATCACGCTTAATTTTATCTTCCACAATCACCTGCTTTTGTATAGAGTTTTATTTATTCCTCTGATAGTGTTGAGAATGTTCATGGCCAGGATATGTTGGTAACGAGAAAGTTTTAAGGATGACATGGTAACAAAAAGGATGCGTATACTTACAATCAGAAAGAGACAGTTGAAACTCTTGAAACACACAATGAATATCACATGGACAATACATGCAAAGTGCACGTGAAGAAACTGTAACCCGAGAGTTATTTAGTTAACTCGTTTTTGTTAGTGAATGGCGAAACAAAAACAAAAGGAACGGTAATGTATAATATATTAAAAAACAAGTGAGTAAGTTTTTAAAATAAGTTACTATAAAAGCAGTACAAGAAACAAACCCCATAAATTTTGAGAATGCCGAAGATGTAGAGTGTTAGCGATCCATGAGTAATTTGTCCAAGTATTTTTCCCACTCAATATTCGCCAGAATAAATCAAAACCATTAACGGACACCTAAAAAACATTAGAATAATACAACAGACTTCTCTCAATTCATGACTGACCTCTATATATAAAAAGCCGAGCAAAAACACAACTCAACTGGCCTGACGAATGTGTTTAGCATGAAATAGACTTATAGCATATAATAAATATATCATACTATATAACTATATTTCCTCATATATATATATATGTGTGTGTGTGTGTGTGTGTGTGTGTGTGTGTGTGTGTGAGAGAGAGAGAGAGAGAGTGTGTGACTGCAGTAAGACGTAGAGTCCGTCAAACATAAAATAGGAAGTTACTTTTCAATCACCCTGCATACATACATGTGTGTGTTTATATACTAGATTATCGGGCTGCATTTAAGCTAGTTCCTGCGGTGGGCTTTCATTGGGTCTTTATCACAGTGGGTAGGGAGGAGTAATTAGGAAAAATTGATCGCCGCATTTAAGTATTGTATTAATATTTAAGATTACCTTTTAAAAGTCCAACGATAATTCTTCTGCCACCATTTAATTTAAGGACATTTTGATGTACGTAGATCCTTACTTTCCGTACAAAACGTATTTTATTTTCATGTCTGACTTTCGCTGAGCTTCACACTTTATTTCGATTTTTCTCAAATTTATTTCCAAGTTATAAAAACTGTTAGCGTACAAAAAAATTCGCCGCAAAACAATGACGTAAAAACACGCCGAAAGCAATCGCGGAAATGAAAACTTGGGAACACAAAATTTCAGGATTGCGTGTCTGGATCCGGCCCGAAATGTTTTTAATTTGCTCACTGAGTGGGCCTAATTACAAAATAGTGTGATATGTTGATAAAAGTGTTGGTCGAAATAATCTAGTGACTTGACCCAAAGAGTTGTGAGTTCAATACCTGGTCACAGCAGAGGTGAACAAAAACTTGGAGAGTTGAGTTACTAAAGGGAGATAATTGTAACTGAGATATCCAGAAAAGGCATGGCACGTGGATCTAGACAATCTACCCATTAATACGGAGTAATATTGAAAAAGTGTGACACAATGACACACTGACATTTGCATTTATTATTATTATTATTATTATTATTATTATTATTATTATTATATATATATATATATATATATATATATATATATATGTGTGTGTGTGTGTGTATGTGTGTGTGTGTGTGTGTGTTTTGTTTAGGGAATAGTTTAAAGTCAAGTGAAATGTTAATATATTGGAGTGATTTAAATTTGGAGGCAAAATATCTTGTGTAGGAGTATAAAAGGTAATATAATGAATTCTTTTCTATGCAGTCTATTACTCCAACTTAAAACCCCAAACGTCATGGTAGGGACGACATGTCATACTTTTATCGATTTCAAATCCATAATATTATTTTGTTCTTGTAAATAACCCAGATACTTCAAGGGATTAAACATCCATGTACAGACAATATTTAAAACACATGTATCAAATGTACATTATCGTGTAGGAAATCGAGAACAAAAATCGCAAAAATATTAAATCAAACATTTTCCTTTCCTTTTAATAAAACCAGTTTAGATAGATAAATAACTAGCTTTTATGTTGATAGCTCCCGTATTTTATTTTTTTATCTCGAGAATTCTACTTGATCTATTATAAACAGAGTTGTAATAAGCATATCTTCAAATGACCTTATCACTGAGCAAAGATATCTGATGGTCTGTTTTTTGTTGTTTTAATAGTGAACGCAACTCTGTAATGAAAGACGTATCACGGCTAGCTGAAACCATAAAAAATCTGAACGAAAAAGTTATTTCAAATAAATTCTTTCCATATCAGATAATGCAAAATTATTGTTTGTCATAAGGTGTGATTTTCAAGATGGAATGGCTTTCTTGTTTGATTTAAGACTCATCTTCAAAACCTAAAAGAAAATAAAGTAAGATGGTATCTTCCTTTCCTTCTGTAATATTTTCGCCTTTTAGACAGGAATCGTTTAGACACACCCACAGATAAACAGATTACTGTTTTTTCATGAAAAGTTTCACTATATGATATTTGTGCGTGTTTAGCTATGTACACTTAATGATATATGTACTTTGATACGTGGAAGTGCGTGTTGTGTAACGGTTAGCGACTCGAAGAAATCAGTGTACCGAGTTCGATTTCCGACTGTGTTCGTTACGTCCAATTTCACACAGATTGGGAAAGGTATGAATTCATATCTTCTCCCCGTAACTACAGCTTAAATAACAACAAACTAGGATCTCTTTTCTTGATGTGGAAACTATACTAAGAGAAAGAAAACTATTTTCAAACAGATCTGAAGGGGGAGGTCCCTCAGTTTAATGCTGATATGAGAACAGTAGGGATATTTGAATGAACCAAATTGGAAGCAAACCGCCTGTAGACGGATAGAAAATGAATTCGGTAAATACGCAAAAATAGAAAATGCTTTAAGAGAAAGATGTGTTTTCACTGAAGTTGTTCAACCGTTCCAGTGAAGCAATCACGAGAGAATTCGAAGTTCTATTAAGATATTGGCAGTGTCAGTCTGAAGAAAATTTGAGAGAAAAGAAACTACAGGAACGTCCACATAAGGTAGTGAAGGAAGGTGTAAAGGAAGAACTGTCCATCAATATTAAGAAGACAATGTATGGTTGTCAGCAAAATGATGAGCCCAATATGCAAATTACAAATTGGAGATAAAAAAAAAAATCAAGGAAATACAAAATAAATTTTTTTAATCCTTTCTCAAAAAGGAAGTCGGGTGTACCACTAGTATGCAGGAGGTTTCAGAGAGTAAAAGTGAGAGAAAAGACTGTATAGGGGATGAGGAAAGAATGATTGGGGAAAGACTAAAAGACGAACGGAATTGAAGAAGACAGAAGATGGCGATTGATGCTCCATTTCAAATTTTGAAGACTGTAGCTTTCAGGAAAGCAAGTTAACGGGTGGACGTTACACAGGCGGGAAGTGCCAGAAACGAAACTGTTGGAGTAGAAGTGACGGTTACATTTAACTACTTCGACATTTAAAGATTGGGCCCTAGTTCCCAATCTAGTAGCACTCTTAAATTTATGTAATCGGAAAATTAAGGAAAAATCTCATCAGAGCAGTTGCCATGAAAATATTTGCAGAAAAGACACATGGAAGCCATGTTACATCGGTGCGAAAGTAACTGAAGTTCAGATACAAAGACAGGACAGATTACACTGTAGATCCTTCTTTGGATTTTGTCAAGAACCTCGAAATGAATATCAGGAGCACCAGGCCAGTTATGGCAACACTATTCAAGGATTCGTCTATTGATTCAATTCTACCTCAAGTCAGTTGAAAATGTGTGGCCAAGAAGGCGCTTTGTGTCGCTCGCTAGGAGTCTACTATCAGCCATAAACTATCTGGGAAATATTTTAACAGAGGAAACAAAGTGCGACGCTTTTATCCCAAGGAGCACTGGGGTAGCTGAAGATGCCTTCCAAAAGCTGAATAAAACATTAAGAAACAAAAAACAAATTCGTTAGAAACAAAAGAAAGAGTACTTACGTAACATAAGACAATCTTCTCACAGATAAAGAAGAGACTTAAAATCAAAGAAATCTGATTCTAAAGAACCATGCTGAGGATAACATGGACTGAACATGTGAGCAACGATACAGTTTTAAAAAAAGGAAACAAAATGGACCCTTCTACAAAACTCAGAAAGAGACAACTGATATTTCTAGAGCACAAAATGATGTAAAAGGGCTTAGAAATTCCGACACTCACAGGACATACTGAAGGCGTGATCTGCCTAATGTGTTTATGCAAATATTTAGAACACTGATTAGGAGAGATAGTGATAAAACAAAATTTCCTAAAAAAATCAAAAGAGAGGAAATTGTGGAGAGTCATGACACACAGAAGAACATGTGATGTCCCTGAGTTACGATACTCATAATATGAGGAGTGCCAGTTGAAATAAACGCATGTGCAGGATTCTGATGATGTATTATAAAATCATTCTGGGGAGGGAAATATATGAAAAAATAAATAGATAAACGTGTTGTGATAAATAATTACTCTTCTGCTGGTGATATCTGTACATGTTCCACTCACATATACAGGGAGCATTAGGTAAATTGTCGCCATATTATGTTTATAATTTTGGCGCATGCACTTTGATATTTTTGATTTTATTAAATGCACTGTATAAGAGAGCACTATGACGAAATTCACGCCGCCAGAAATTTGGAGATGACATGCTGTACTGCTTGGCATTCGCGCCAGGAGCCTTTGGGGGTCAATCTTAGGACAGTGCAGAGTATTCGGAATGAGTTTGATGAGTCTAATGATGATTAGGAATATACGGGAGCTCGGAAAACTCACCCTGATCGTTCCGATAAAGCCTACACCTACAACACAGTGGCCTACTTCAAGTGCCTTGAGGCGATAGCACTGCCCTGTGTCAAGAGGTTAACTGCTGGAAGGCCATATGTCTGGCAACAAGACACAGCACCATACCACACAAGCAGGAGATCCCAGGCATGGCTGCCAGACAATATCTGGGACCACATTACCCCTTACATCTGGCCACGTAACTCCACAGAATGCAACGCCCTTGATTATATGTGTGGCGATGTTAAACGAGAGATCAACAAAACTACTTGTCATACCAAAGGCTAACTGAAGGCAAGTATTATGGCAGCATTTACCAAATTAATTAATGAGATCGTCTAGAAGAGATGCAGGAGATTCCGAAATCGTTGGGAGGCCGTGGCTGAAGCCTATGGCGATCTGATTGAACAAATTTACTCTTTAGTATTTCAAGATATTTTTTGTATAATTTTGGTAAATATATTTGTTAAAATGAGATGTCAGCGCTATTTTTATTTTTGCGTAATTTAGACGACAATTTATAATTCGCACCCTGTATTTACTGAGAAAAGAAGAAGCAAAAAAAAAAATTCATACATTTGATTACAATGTCTTTGTATATAAAACTCAAAAATATTTTTCTCTTTTTCCAATGTGCTTAATATTTTATTTTTGTATAATATACGTAAGAACACGAATATATGGACAGTATATTTTTGTATATATGTGATATTTTACAGTAAACGTTTTAAAATAATTCATGTTTCTCTAAAATTATTTTTATTTTCACAATTTCATAAAGCTAGAATTGTAATACAATTTTCATGCGTACATATACACTGACGAAAATAAAATTAGAACACGCTGAATGTATTTCAATTTATTCAAGGTTAAACGTTTACATAATTTACATGGATTACAATAAGTGGCCACAAATACAAACACGCGCTCAAGTGTTCAGACCGCATTTTAAAACACTATATTTCATTATCATACACCAATACTGTCACATGCATGCGATCGTAGATATAACGAATGCAATTCAGTGACTTATTTTCTATCTGCATCTTTGGCATTTTCATTTATTTGAACAGATAATGAATGTTTGAAAGACTAGAATAGCAAACAACGCACACAAGCAGGCCAAAACAAATTACATTATTTACATTAGTCAGAATGTTATCCTCATCTTCATTGCCATATTCACAGCGTTTCGGCCGTTGTACGCTCCAGCCTTTTTCAGGTGATTAGAATTTCGAACCGAACCCTTTATTTCGTCCACCGAGGTAGATTGTTACTAGTTCCATCTGCCATATCTCTAGCGGATGCCTCAGTTATTCGGTTCGAATTTCAATTTCGTTGTGAATATGGCAATGAAGATGAGGATAACAGCCCGAATAATGTAAATAATATAAGTAATCATAATACCTCATCACAGAGATATAGACAGATGCCAAAATAAGTTATATATATATATATGAAATTCGTATTTTCTAAGTACTTATATCTATATATCTTTCTACCTTAGTTTTTTTCGTATTTGTCTGTCCCTGTTCATATCTAGCTAGCTAAAATGTTCGTTCGCTATTTTACTATCTCGGTCAAGAGTTAGCCGTGTGGTTGATATTCTATATTTCTCAAGTTTTACGGAATATGACAATATTTTTTTTTTGCTAACTTAACGAATCATGGTAGTACCATCAGGTTCGCTATATTGTGAAAGGGAGACAGGTCTGGCAATCGTAACAGCCAGAGAATCTGTCGAACATGTCACAGAGCCTGTTGAGTCGCACAGACAATAAACGTGTGATCTTAAAGCTGCTGGAACATCATGTAACTTTCATTGCTGAACGGCAGTCAAGCGTGTTAACATTTTCCTGAACCTATACAGAGCCATTAAAGATTCCTCCACAAACACAAAAATGGGAAGTATTTTTAATTTATGTGTATCGTCGGTAAATACGATCGGAATGATATCACTCTCTAAGTCTTTGTCGCATGTAACCGATATCATGACTAAATGCAAAAGGTCAACTAGATCTTTCAGGCTTTTCTTGACGTCGTAGGAGTTGTGCATGTGGGTAAGGTTGTGCAAAAAGAAATCTGCAATAAATGAATCCAGGCTCTTATGACCCGCAGTCCGCCGTCTCCGAAATGGCTCGAGCAGAACTAAAGTAGCAGGTTCGTGCCTCCGTGGCATGATACCTGCTTTCGGCACACTGAATCTTATCGCGTTATGCAACACAGTCAGCCATAAACGGCTCTCTCGCGTGTGCGTTACGCTATCACAAGATGGTCGAAAACCTTTGACTTTATCAAAATATCTAATACATTTTAGCATGCACACACTATCGTTACATGAAAATCGGCATAGATTTTTTAGGGTGCTTGAAAAACTAGTAATGAACTGCTACCTAATATCTATCTTCCGTTATGACAGTGGATGCCGGCCAATTTCTTTAAAGATGATGAAACCTTTGGCAACAGATATTCCGTGTATATATATATATATATATATATATATATATATATATATATATATGTGTGTGTGTGTGTGTGTGTGTGAGTGTGTGCATGTTTCGTTAAAACGACAGACAAGGTACTACGATTGAGCTTTTTATTTAATTTTTCTTGTGTTCGAACAAGAGCTTTCTTTACAGGACAAAGGGTGTGTAGGAACTGTCCAAATGTTTTATGTTTCCGAGTGCTTTCGGATTTATCTTTAGCCATTGTCAAGGATGATTCGATTTTTCAGCTTAATTGAGTGTGTGCTTTATGTGTATGTCTTAGTGTTTTTTTTGGGTTTTTTTTAAGCGTATCACCCCAAGCAAGGCCGGTGGCCACTATCACGCATGGGGTTACAGAAGGGTTGGAGGAAGAGCAGATAGGAGTGGTAAAGGAAGGGATGTGGAGAAAGAGAAGGACGGAGGGTCGATCAAGGCAGGGGGCTTATGGAAGATATAGAGCGAGAGAAGATAGGAATGAAAGATGTCAGAAAGTGGAGAAGGGAAGTGGATAGATCAAGGCAATTGGAGATGACGATTGACGCTACACTTAAACCGTTGGAGATTGTATTTGTCAGGGAAACAGTAATAGGGAAGGGAGTTCCATAGGCGAGATGTTCGAGACTTGAAGCTATTGGAGTAGAAAAGACGTCTACATCTAACAGTTTCAACGGTGAAGGGGTGGGAACGGGATGCCAGCCTCGTAGGACGCTTAAATTCACGAAGCTTAGAGACAAGCGAAAGCAACTCCTCGGAGCAATTACCGTGGAAGTACTTGTAGAAAAGGCAGAGCGATGCAACATCGCATCTGTGAGAGAGCGACTGCAGACGAGATGACAGATCAGGGCCAATCACATTGCATATCCGTCTCTGGATCTTATCAAGAACCCTGAGGCAACACGCAGGGGCCCCAGACCATAAATGGCAGCAATACTCCATGCAAGGTCGAATGGTAGACTTATAGACTTGGAGGATCGATTCCGGGGAGAAGAATTTCCTGGCTCGGCACAGGGAACCAACTTTTCTTGCGGTGGATGATGCAATTGACTCGATGTATTTGTTCCATCTCAGATCAGCGGACAGCGTGAGACTGAGCAGCCGCAGAGAGGAGCTCTCGAGAAGTTGGTCCTCAGACATTCTGATGGGATGCAGGGATGGGTCCTTGTGGTGGTTAATGTAGAGGCGTTAAAGTTGACCATTCATTTCTCTCCCCAGTCCACAACCGATTGAAGATCCTTTTCAATTTGAGCTGCCAGGTTAATTTTGTCCGCCTCAGTAGATTTGTGCTTGAGGCAGGAGTAAATAGTAGTGTCGTCAGCGTAGATACCGACTTGGGAGTCTATGGCGTCAGGAAGGTCGTTTATAAATATGAGGAACAGAGTAGGGCCAAGGATGGAGCCTTGAGGAACACCAGCGGTAGTGGGATAGGATTTGGAGAAGAATCCACTGAGAACAACCTTCAAATCCCGGTTTGATAGGAACGATTGAATTAGGTCAAACAATCGACCTGTGATACCGTAACCCCGGAGCTTCCGAAGGAGGCCGGCATGCCAAACCCTATCAAATGCTTTGGAGATGTCAAGGGCCACGGCAGGGGCTTCGCCGTTACTATGGATAGCTTGGTAGACAAATTCAGTGATGGCCGTAAGCACATCGGCAGTAGACCGGGCAAAGCGGAAACCATACTGCTTGTCTGAGAGCAGATCGTGGGATATCAGGTGAGTAATCACTTCGGTGTTGATAATGGCCTCGAAGACTTTGCCGAAGATGGGAAGGAGACTGATAGGACAGTAATTAGAAGGGTTGGAGGGTCGCCAGAGTTCTTAAAGACAGGAACAATGGTAGAGGACTTCCAGCAGTCAGGAAAACAGGAGTCCTTGAGGCAGCGGTTGTACAATTTAGAGAGGGCAGGTGCCAGTTCAGGTGCGCATTTCTTCAGGACAATGGCTGGTATTCCGTCGCCGCCGGTAGCCTTGTGGAGATCTAGGTTAGAAATAATGCCCAGTACCAACGACAGGGTTATGTGCAAGCCGTCCAGTAGGGCCTCAGTTCTGGGAGGGAAGTCGGGCAAGGGTACCCCAGAGGAGTCAAGCATAGAATTGGAAGAAAACTTTCGAGCGAAGCATTCGGCCTTGTCGGCAGAGGTGGTCAGGACCTCAAACTGATTGAACAGTGGAGGAATGGAGGGTTTGTTACTATTCAGAACGCTCTTGCAGAGGCGCCAATAGTTCTTAGAGCCAAATTTGCGGGATGCGATACGTTCCTTCATCCGAGCTGCAAATAGTGCCTTGGCATTGTCGAGGGTACGCTTACACTCATTGCGTGCAGAGGTAAATAGACGTCTGTTGGAGTCGGACATGTCACTACGAAAACGGTGGAAGAAGTGGTTCCTATGGGCAATGGCGGCTGAGCAAGCAGCTGTGAACCAGGGGGAGGAGCGCGGTTTGACCTTGAATTTCCTGAAGGGGATGAAAGCTTCGATACCGGCTTTGATCCAGGAAGAGAACTCAGAAGCACACTCATAAGTGGGGAGCTTAAATACAGCATCCCAGGGGACATCGCGGAGGAAGTCCCGAAACGAGTCCCAGTCAGCCCGTTGGTAGCAGAAAGTGGTTCTGGTGGTAGGAGGTTCTTTGCAGGGGGTGGGGCTGAAGGAGATACTAACAGACACGACAGCATGATCGCAGTTACCGATAGGACAGAGCTGCGTGGCACTACACGACTCAGGGATGGAGGTAAAACACAGGTCGAGGAGTGAGGGCTTACAGTCACGATTGTAGGAAAAACGCGTGGGGAAATCGATTATCTGGGTGAGGGATTGAGAGATTGAAAAGTTGAGAGTATGTACGCCAGCGAGGTCAGTGGTAGCGTTCTGAAGCCACTGGTTGTGATGGGCATTAAAATCACCAAACGCAAATATGTGAGCGGACGGATGTGTAGTAGGGATGTTTTTAATTTCCGAATACGGTGAGCACATTGTGGCTTTGTTCGTAGTTAATATTGTTAACTGTTGGCTTATTCTTTTTTATTATTAAAATAATATAATAATGGAGGCTTTAATTAATCTGAAAATTCGAATCATCCTTGACAATGGCTAAAGGTAAAGCCGAAAGCGCTCGGAAACATAAAACATTTGGCGAGTTCTTACACACCCTTTGTCCTGTAAAGAAAGCTCTTGTTCAAACACAAGAAAAAATAAATAAAAAGCTCAATCGTAGTACCTTGTCTGTCGTTTTTACTGAAACATGCATAAACGAAGGATTGCTGGCTAAATATACAACTATATATATATATATATATATATATATATATATATATATATATATATATATATATATATATATATATATATAGTTTTAAGGGAAATGGGGAAAAAGGACACTTATAATTAGAGGCACATAATGCTGAAAGAATGTTTGGAGAATCTGACACTCAAATGACATATTGAAGTGACAGAGGGAAACAAAGAGCAACGTACCTAGCAAGTTTGTGTAAATGAGTAGCAAAGCAGAGATTGGGAGCTATAGTAAAAAAGGTGAATATTGCTAAGCGCTACAAAGTATAAGAAGTTGTGGAGAGTCATCCATCCACATTCCGACTAGAAAAAGAATGTTGGATGTGCGACTAGTGTAATGGTTAACTATTCGGGAAGAGAAATCGACAAGCCGAGTTCGAATTGTGGCCGAGTTCGTTACATGCCCTTTTGCACAAAGATCCCCGAGAAAAGGTTTTGAATTCATCTCCAGTTCTGGGTTAAATAGCAAGACTGACTGAATTTTTTTGGCTTGAAATGGCACACAATGAAAACAGAATTCAAAAGCAGACTGAAGAGGGATGGGTTCAGCTAGGTTATCTTGCCCAAGACACACTGCTGCTGTTACTGTTAGAGTATATTTATTCCTACGACCTTAGTTACGGGACTCGTTACATACGATAATGATATTATTTGTTACTGAATATTAAATCTTTTACGGAAAAGACACAAAAACAAGTGTAAATGCCTCTCAATGAAATTATGTGTGTGCTGAATGAATGTTTACATAAAATATAGTAAAATAGTTTTGACAGCTAACAATTTTTAATTTATTTTTTCCGATAAAATATCTGGCGAGAACACCTTTGCAATGAAAAATAACGAGTTTCTCATAATTTGAAAGTTTCGCTTTCTCACTTTATTAATAATTAATAAATTAATTTATTTTATACATCACAGATTAAACATTGCAGATTTCCCTTGTTTGTTGAGTCCTTGTCCAAACCTGAATTAATGTCTATCAACAAAAGATAGCAACTGCATTTATTTAAATAGGCCTTTGTTTAAGTTAGGATACGAAACTGAGCAGATATGTTTGTTTCGAGAGTCAGAGAAAGAAATCTATGATTAAAGGAACGATTCAACTTCGCTTGTTCATCGGCTCACTACATAGCTGCGAGGTTCAAAGAACATCACTTCTAATAACGTTTTCCCCTAGGGGACCACATGTTCCTATCCTGACAAAGAGCTCATATTTTTCTATAATAAGATTTCTCGAATATTCACATCGGTAGACGAATATAAATAAATAAATATACTGTTTAACAAATAAACGGAGCGTCTAATTAATTACTAACTTCCACAGAAAATAACGTTTAGGTAATAAAAATCTGTCGGATTAATAAATTAAAAAAAATCGTCCCTATCTTTAATATATTTGAAAGCCTCGAATAGCAAACAGTGCCCACAAAGATGTCAAAATAAGTTTGTTCCTCTATCTACGTAGTTATTTCGTTCTTTCTAAGTACTCATTTCTTCGTCTATCTGTGCCTCTTGACTTAATACTTTCTGTTTATATCTAGCTAAGTAACAATCGCGTTCGTAGTACTGATTTTTTTTTTATCTTAATCTGGTCATATCTATCCTAATTTGTTCACATGGTTCAAGAGGTTGCCTTTTGGTTGAGATGGTTGCGCGTATGACTTAATGCTATTAGAGTTCAAACACGCAAGTAAAAAGGTTTCGACTGATAATTCTGTGCAAACAAGACCTGCCTTTCGCAATTATTGGTGCTACACTAAAACACCCAGCAGCAAGGAGAATGTTGTGATTTTGAATTGTCATGTATATTGCTATTTTTTAAAAATTCTGTTTCTCTTCGAATCTATCTCTAAATCTTTCTAGTTTTCATTTTGTTCCCTTTTACCCTTTCAGGCTTCCATACAATACATTTCAGCGAACAAGAAAAATATGAGCAGAGTGTTTGCGTGGCAATCTTAGCACATTGCAGAGGATTCGGAAAGAGTTGGATGAGTCGAATAGTGATTACGAATGTACGGCAGATCGGAATATTCACTCTGATAGTTCCGTTAAGTAAAGAACTCCCAAAGCTTTTGGTGAGGGCCTCGGACTCAACACGGAGGCCTAATTACATAATTTAAACAACATGGTTTGGTTTGGTTTGTTTTGTTTTACGGCATATCCTCCTAAACGGGTTATTTAATGCCGACAAGATTTTTATTGCTGGTAATAGTTTTTCCCTAAAATATATTGCTGGTAATAGTCATTTTTTTCCTTCAAAAATATATTGCTGGTATTTATTTTCTTCAAATATAAATTGCTGGTAATATCTTTTTCCCAAAACATTTATTGTTGGTATTAAAACTTATTTTTACACGTTCATAGTGTTTTGATCCACGTTGCTGAGTTAACTAATTGTCCATAGCTGGGACCCTAACAGGTACTACCATTCCAGGTCAGGGTGGCCCTGTGAACACCAGCAATTAAGAGATGGTTCCACGCTCCTCAAAACCTCTTGAACATAGGCCTTGATGTTGCATTTAGTTTATCATCTTACCCAGGACGCGGATGTAGTTTATCGTCATACCCAGGACGTAAAACGACAATTTATCCCTCGGACCATATATATATATTTCACAGCTCATCACTGTGGCTAGACGTCTGGTTGCCTCTAGCTAGGATCGAAACCCAATTGAATTTGCGTCAGTTGGAACTTCTACAAGTAAGCCGTTGGCGCACGGCAGGGATGTAAGTGAATTTTGGCATGTTTATTTTTAGATTTAGATAAACACACAGTGACTCAATTCTGCCGAAGAGTCGCGCAATATATATATATATATATATATATATATATATATATATATATATATATATATATATATATATATATATATATATATATATATATATATATAACGACATCGACTCTGAAACCAGAGGAACATTGATTCAAATCAGTCTGGCAAAGGATCATCTAAGGGTGTGAGGCGAGACTAAAGTACAACCGTCAACATAAAGAGGATCTGCGACGTTCTGTCAGGAGGACCGTACTCGCCCAGCTGGGTCCACTGCTCACACAGTGACTCCTGCTCACGACTCTTCAGGTGTAGGATTGACCTTTACATCTATCATCGCAACCGCAACTTACGAAATAGAAACAATACTTTAACTTTCCTAGATATCATGTTACAACGCGTTAACAATAGACTAAGACAAATCAACTAACAAAAATTATATTATAAATTTCTGTACTCATCATAACAAAATCAAATTCGGAATAATCATCGGATTCTGTTTAAGAGCACTCAGAATATGTAGCCTTCATGAAGAGGAAAGTGCATTGAAAATAGTTTTAATCTCCTCCAATACCTAAATTATTTAACATTCAATGCAAAACAAAATGCACATAAAATATTTCAAAATAGAAAAGCGCCCTGACAAGCCACCAATCAATCACCCACCAACTCGATCAAAACTACAATTGAATGCTTCTAAACTCAACAAAAAATGTATGATAACTACACCTAAAAGAATAAAGGACTTAAGACCAAACAATTTAGGGGAATTTACTATATTACTTGTAATAATTACCACAAATAATACACAGGAGAATCCTCAAATAATGTAAATAAATGATTAAATGAACACAAAAGAGATATTTTACAAAACAACACATTAAATGCATTACTTGATCATCGTAACGAGGCTGGCCACAATTTTGACATAAAAATTCTAAATAAAAGAGAAAAGAATTTACTAAGAAGAAAATATGTAGAAAGGGCTTCATATAGTACAACTACAGTAAATTTGCATCGAGGTTTTTAAAAAGTTTCACCTTTCTTGGCAGATATTCTGTTATCACAATGTGGGATATTTAATAACAAGATTGATGGTAAGAAAAAGAAAGAAAATCTATATTAAATCGGTAAGATTATCTACCCAAAACGAATTAAAATTTTTAAAAAAATCAGAAGTCCTCTTTCGTTTGTGCGCATGTGTAGTGGCATCAACGTAAGCATATATTTTCTCCGATGAAGTCCATAAGGACGAAACGCGTCACACGAAGATTTTAGCACTTTGTTATACTTTTTCCTTCCAAAAAGCATATTACACACACACACACACACACACACACACACACACACACACACACACACACACACACACACACACACATACACACACACATATACATATATATATATATATATATATATATATATATATATATATGTAATGTCAAATTGGAAAAGGTTTTGTGAGACGTTTCATCCTTTACGATTTCATCGGATTGTGCTTTGCTGATGTTGCCACGTCTACACATGCATACGAAACGAAAGACGCTGGTATTTTCAAAATTTTTGAAAGAATATTTTTTTGAAAGAATATTTTTTTAAATTAGCCAAATTCATATGTATCCGTTTTTCCTATTTTTTTCTCCATCACCTTTGTGCTAATGTAGGATTGTCAGAGACAAAGGTGATGAAGAGAAAAAACAAAAAGAATACAGATGAATTTGGCTTGGTTGAAAAATTATTCTTCATCAACAAAGCACAGTCCAAAGAAATTCTAACGGATGAATGCGTCACAAAACTTTTTCCAAATTTGTCATACTATTTTCTAAACACCGTTTGTTGATATATAACATTATATAAAATTATATATCGTTACATATTTAAACTTCGCTATTATCGAACATAGCGCCTTCATAGCATGGACATATGAATAAAAACTGCATGATCCGATGATCACCTGAACGCATGAAATAGCCGTGCCATACTGTGTTTATTTGTATGTCAAAACACAGTGAATATTTCGCCCAGACAATGAAGGAATCCTCCTCCAAGTTTTTGTTAGTTTATTTTGCCAGATATTGCGAAGTGAGTTGAGTCAAGACTATTTCATCACCTAATCTTATACACATCTATCTACATGCTAGTTTTCATATTTGTGAATGTCTTCGTATTCATTCACTCCAGCTTATCTCGTGTGTTTCCCATGTGTAACTGCAGGTAATATAATCGCATTAAATATGTATGTATGTATGAATAAATGAATGAATGCAAAATGATTAAGTATCTATTTGCCGTCGAGGAGGCCTTGAATAGATCTCCTGCAGAAGAGTAAGATACCCCACAAAAGGGGTTACCTAAGAATGTATGCTTGTAGGCTTAAATTTAAACACAGCCAATGTTTATACATATATTAATGATAGGATAAAAACCAGATAGGAAGCGTTTATAAATCTAAAACGTTTCGCTTGTTTAATGCTTTATCAGGCAAAGCTTTACCAGAGTATGAAATATGGAGGAGAAGAAACATTCTAGAAATTTTAATCGTTTTATATTCATTTGTTAAGGGGACCTTACGAGCATCTGTCTTGCCAAACAGCTTTCGTGTGTATAATTCATTTGTGTACGTGCATCATAATTCTTGTTTGTTTATGCTGAATCCGGATGATAATATGTGTGTGTGCACGCGTGCGTGCGTATCTATTAGCCATTTTTATCCATGTTTGATGGTTGTCCGCATGTTGATTTGGGGGACGTTTTGTGTGAAGGTGAAAGAATTTAAGTTATACCTGTTGTGGTCGCAGGTAGACATATTCTAGATTCTTTAAGTATGAATTTTATAAAAGTTGGTGATATAATAAAGTGTGTTTGACATGCGTTTATAGATGGTAAAATATTTATCAGAACTCCCTCTAAAAAATTTGTTTTGTTTTTCATTGGTTAAGCAGACCTCACCTTCATCTGTCTTGTCTTGTCAAACAGCATTTATGTGTATAATTTATGTGTGTCTGTGCATCATAATTCTAATTTGCCTGTGCAGGATTTGGATGATTATGTATATTCATTTGAGTACATGTCTAATAGGCATTTTTATCCATGTTTGGTGGTTGTCCGCATGTTGATTTGGGGGACGTTTTGTGTGAAGGTGAAAGAATTTAAGTTATACCTGTTGTGGTCGCAGGTAGACATATTCTAGATTCTTTAAGTATGAATTTTATAAAAGTTGGTGATATAATAAAGTATGTTTGACATGCGTTTATAGATGGTAAAATATTTACTTGAACTCTCTTGAAGTATATCATGCGTAACGAATTATGTTCTTTTCTAATTAGGTTCGTATTTATAAAATCGAAGTATATAGATTTATGTATAATAATTAAAAAATGATTTCGACATCAGATAACTAATAAAAAAATAGTTGATATAACGTAAATTACACCCATGCACCCAACCTCTCCACATTTCTTCATTTTTATATACCTCGTGTAACAGCAAAATTGCCCAAATCGTGTTACAGCATAACTGTCCATCCCACAAAATGTTCAATATTTAAACAACCACTAAATTAACTGTTTCTTTATACCAGGTTTTCAGATGTGACATTTAGCCATATTGATACCATTTGTCATAAGAATCACCGAAAAGCCCTTTCAGTTATTCAGTTAGAAAGAGAACAGATTAAAATAGTTTTGGGTCAGACCCAGTGTCTTCTAAACTGAGTAATCGTGAGAGGAAAAAATCATTTAGGCTTTCAGTAATGGTACCAAAATTCATACTCTGGCTTCCATCTTCAAAGCGCATTCGAGAACCATCAAGAGAACGGTGAATAAGTTTTTTAAAAAGTGGGAACAGTAGAGAGGAAAACTGGATCACATCACAACAGCAAGAGGGATCATCATTCCAACTTAGAACTAAAGAGATCAATTAGAAAAGATCCAACTCAATTCCGTCCTGGGTACGACGTTAAACTGCATCCAACAGCAAGGCCTCTGATCAGGAGGTTTTGAGGAAGCGTAGAACCACCTCTTAATTGCTGGTGTTCCCAGGTCCAGCCTGACCCGGGGTGGTAGCACCTGTTGGGGTCCCAGCTATGGGAAAATAGTGAACTTCCAGGTCTTTTCCAGCACATTGAAACAATGATGTTGCCAACTACACTTTTTTGAAACAATGATGTTGCCAGCTATACGTTTTTGAAACAATGATGTTGCCAGCTATACGTTTTAGATATATCTAGTAAATACTGGATCTGGCATTAAATAACCCATAGTGGTTGATATGCCATAAAACCCCAAACAACCAACCAAATCAACTCAATTCATAAGACGTTTGACAAGTGGAAAAGAATTTTCAGCTATAACAGTCTAATGAGCAAGGAAAATGACTTGAAAATGAAATCCTACGTGAAGCGTGTAAGGCATCTTGTTACTCCAGGCCAGAAAGTTAGAAAGTTAGATAGGGCGAATTCATACACAGACTCATTATCACCTAAGCCAGCTTTTAGTAAAAGTTATCATCGTATTATTTTTATTTACGAAGATATTTTAAAATTAAAATGCGTTAGAATGCATTCGAAATTCTCAGAATTAAAAAATAAAAACGAACGGTAAGTATTCTTATTCTTGAATCGGATTACCGTTTGTTTTTACTTTTTATTTTACTAAACGCTATACATGTCTGTATTTTTAAAATTTCTATTCTCTTGAATTTATTTTCACATCTATAGTACATAAAAGCATAACTATAAAAAATGAATATTAAAACAAATTTAAAAGAATATTGAAAAAATGATTAAATGTTTAAATATACCTTAATTTAAGTTTATTAACATTTTTATTAATAATAATTTGAAAAATGCTTAATGAACTTTTATCTAATTTTGATTTGTTTGAAAACAAAATTAACAGAGTATTTATATTGGCATTTAAATCGAAATATAAAGTGTCTTTTTTAATAAAAATATGAGATTCTCAGCCCCCGAGACCTCCACCCCGCACCGAGCGTCATATCGGTAGTGTGGTATTTTCCTAAATCTAGTTATTTTGTAAGAAATAAAAAAATGAAGTTTATTTTTTAATGATTGAAAAAAAACTTATTTTCCATAACTGAAAAATATCAATAAATTGTCAATAATTATTATTCAGAGATCTTCTGAGCAACGCCGGGTATCCCCGCTAGTTATTTATATCTGTCTGGTTGTTTCTATGTGAAAATTACTCACTGATCTCTGTACACCATCTGTTCATACAAGACTTAATATCAACATTATAACTCCCTATTTTAGCTCCACCTGTCGTTACCTATAGAGACAGGACTCGCCACCATGGAGGTGAATCACCCTCCTTACCTTAGTATTCTACTTATAAGGACGCATGTAGTTTCGGTATCGTATACGTTCCATTCCTTTTACATCTTCTTACATTCCTATTATACACGTCATTCAGTAACACTCTATTCTGATTGGCTCTCGTGCCTTGTATTGGATGAACTTTAGAAGGTAACATAGAACCAAATGCATATATTTCAGAAGACCGACGCTACACAATCGATGCGTTTATGAATATTCATTAACTGCATACAATCGCTATAAACATGCTGTATTAATATTTACAGAAGAGGCTGTTCATGGATTTACGTACACAAGATTTTTTGGTCGTTTAATTCGTTGTAAATTACTTATTTTAAGAGGAAATTAAAGGAATTTATAAAGGATGGCTTGGGAATTTTAACACCTCCAAAAGAAAAGAAAAGAAAAGAAAACTGCTCTCTATTAATCATCCGAGAGATCTTTCTGCCTTACGTCAGCATGACTGGTCCTAACCTCCAGTAGAGTGAGATTCCTTGCGCCGCCTTTGGGTCATATTCTCGTCTAACACGAACTGGAATGATTATACTGAATCAAATTCCAGGACTGCTGCTATGGAAGTTGGTTCATTGTGTCATGCTAGACAATTTTTCTTTCTTGAATATATCTTACATATCTATGCTTAAAATACTGCTGCTACATATGACCTGATTTTCCTGATATATATGATATACTCTCCCGTCGATTTCGACGTATGAGGTTCAGACAACTTATATTTATAAAACTCATCTATGCTATATATATATATATATATATATATATATATATATTCTCGTTAAAATCCAAAAACGAATCAGCAATATTATTGAACCTGACCTGTCATTCACTTTCTCATTGCTCTAAAGTCGCTTCCCTGTGCCTTTTCTATAAATACTCGCATTGTAATTGTTCGCATGAGCTCTTTGTTGTGGTGTTAAGACTTTATGGATTGAAGCCCAGTACTACATTAGCAACAAGATCTCGTCAATTTATCGCTAGTTTAGCTAGATATAACCGTAAGTTCTATGCTAACAGTTTCTTCTCTTGCACTTCTCGCTTGTGGAAATCTTTTTCACCTTCTTGCTTTCCACTCACGTTTGATCTTCAAAAATTTAAATGCAATGTAACACCTTGTCTCTTAATTGGTTTTAATGGCTTGCATGGGGTGAATTCGTTTTTTTTAAATCTTTCTTTCCAAATGACTTTTTAAATATCCTGTTCACTTTTAGAAGTGTATTATGTGTCAAAATATTCGTTACCATTTTTAACAATTTCAATTTTATGTGTATTCATATAGCCGAAGATATATTTATAATATCGCCTTCATTTTATGGATGTGGACATTGTCTGCTTACAGGCGAATGCAACGAAAATCAGGTTTTGCTTCTGATGTAGATTTTTTTTAATGCACTTTAATGTCGTTTCTATCTTCGTATGAGACAGGAAAGTTGTCTTTTTATGAAAGTACTTCCTTTCCAGAACTTCCTGTTGAGACTTGCTTAATTGCAAACATAAAAGGACCTTATCATGTTTCATTTATCCGAGACAAGCGTTATCTTCAGAATAAATCTCCGATACCTAGTAAATGTATTAGTGGAAGTGAAAGATTCCTCAGATTTGAATCAAGAGAAATATATTTTTACAAAATGAACATTTTCAAGAAACGTAAACATGAAAACAAAAAAGTTCTTTATGTATATTTTATATTATTTGGAAATAATATAGAAATGCTTAACAATTAAGTATTATCATGTTGTGCAAAAGTTCCCGGCTTTTATATTTCTCAGAATATATACTGGCTTAAAGTTGTACATCAGTATTGAGTTCCTTTATCTAGTGCTGATAAAGAAAGAAAATCGCTGGCGGAACATATACACAGTTGATACTGAAAGTTCTTTCGTTTCAAAGTGGTCAACACAGCAGAAGTTAAGATAACTGATGAGACATTTGGCAAATGCTCAGATGGCCTCGCTTCTTTAGTTCCACCAAATCTACAACTTGGATATGCAATGCTACATCCAGAGAATTCAATCATTCTTATTTCGTAGTGTTTCTAACGTTAATATGAAGTTCTACTTAAATAGTTTTTTCTTCTTTGCAACAACTGCCATTTTCTGGAAAGAAATTCGGGAATACATTTCTGATCACTTCACGTCAAGTCAAGGGTTAGTTTATCCTCTTTATCCCCATAATCTTCACTTCCTATCACATTCATTTGCTTTCATATCACACACCTCATACATCATTATCACTTCAATTTTAACTCTTGACCTTAAAGTGATTCTTAATTGGGCGACGTTTAGTTAACAAAAAAGAACCTCACGATCGTCACTTTTCAAGGGTAAATGTTGGAAGAGATACAGAAATCCATTTATATGGCATGAAAACGGGTGTTTCAAGACGCTCGGCCACAGGCTGATTTGTTTTAAATATTTCACCCCCAAGTGAGGTAATAAAGCCACTAAGATGCAAGGAGTTACCGAATGTTAGAAAATATGATGAAAAAAACACTATTAAGGAGAGAGAACAATAAAAGTACAATAACTAAGACATAAAATAACGATTGACATTCCATTCAAACTTTTGAAAATCAATGTTTGATTGGGAAACAAGAAGCTGGAAGAGATTTACACAATGCACAATTAGAAAAAATCATCATAGAACTTAGGATAACATCTAGCTATTTCAACTGTAAAATGATGCGACAATGTCACCAATCTGGTACAGCTTTTAAATCTATAAAGTCTAATTAGCATAGAAGAAAGTAACACTTATTTTGAAAATATAGAAATGTGGCACAAGGCCAAAAGGCGAGATATGGGGAAGGTTGGGCTTCAATCTGTTTTATCCTAAACTTAGCTATCCAGAATTACTGACCCAAACATAGCACAGTATTCCTTACATCAAAACACCACATTCTTACCACTCTTACTACAGCCACTATAATGCCTCAAAGTCTCTATGAAGTCCTAGTTCCCCTATGTACAATTTATCTGAGGAGAATAGAAATAACAGAACCAGAGAAGAAAGTAATATTTATTTTGTTATAACGCAAAAGGCCAATGCACAAAGCAAAAAAGGGCGGCATAGAGGAAGACTGGTCTTCAGTCATAAATTTAGCTAATTGCAATTACTAACCCAAATGTATCACAGTATTCCTTACACCAAAACCCATTCTTACTTACCATTCTTACTACAGGCACCATAATACCTAAAATGTGGTCCTAACGATTCCCTATATGAAGAATTTGAACCATAGAAGAAAGTTCATCAAAATAATTAGCATGAAAGTATTTATAGAAACGTTACAGGGAAACTACTTCACGGAGAATTGACTGAAATCGAGTTACCAGGTTAGGACCAATAACATTGCAAATTATTTAGATTTTTATCAAGAATCTCTAAATATATGCGAGGAGCACCAGACCAGATGTGGCAGCACTATTCAAAGCAAGGACGAATGGTAGACTTATAAATATATAAGATAGACTCTGGCGAGAAACAAATGTCTATACTACACAGTGAACCAACTTTCCTAGCAGACCTAGCAATGATTGAGGAATCGGAGAGCCGAGTTCGAATTCCAGCCGAGTCCATTACATTCATTTACGTGCTAATACCCTTGGGAAAGGTATGAATCCTCTTCTTCTCCACCCCACCTATGAGTAAATAGCAGGACAGACCGGTTTCTAAAGCCTTGCGGGAAACAATCTGCCTCGTCAGTCATGTACCGAAAGATACATGATCTCCTAAGCGTTTATCACGCATGGAACATAACTGACTGACTGATCAGGTTAGAAAATGTTTTTGTTCACGGTATTCTTCAGAGTTAGCTCCATCTAATTTATTTGAATCAAAACATAATTCCTTAAAACTTAACGAAGTTTTCAATATACAAATCGTCAATTTTTCTGCGTCGAATCAAGAGTGACTAAATGTCATAGGAAAATAAATTGTTGGTTAATAAATATATGTACTGTGTACTATTAAAGAACAAATGTTTAACAGTAACGCTGGAGTATTTTGCACACCCCGATGATTTTACATCTAAAGACTCTGGTGTCTATTGAAATGATGCATAATCAATCTTTCCCAGGATATGATATATTTATAATAGTTTTGACGGTCCTCTTAATTATAAATTCATTCTGTCATTCAATAAATTTCGTTTTTGCTCATTTTCTTTGCTCGTTTATTTATGATCAATTGGATTTTCTGCATAAAATTAGTTCAGAAAGTACAAATAAATGTCACCAAACATTGGTTCAGGTTAGAACTTTCATATTTGTTGCTTTCAATCACATCGTTTTGATCGATGCATTATTCAGCCTTCTGAAAGTAAAGAATTCATCCACTAGGGAAGAGTCACCACTAGAGTTACTTATAAATCTATGGAATAAAGAGTTCAATACATGGATAAATTAAAACAAAATAAAAATACCGGCTAAATAATTTGTAACTGACAAAAGACAATCATCCACACGTGATGATTCTGAACAATCTATTGTAGGAAACACTTTCAACTGAATAAATAATATGCAAAAAGAAGGCCGGTGAATGACTCGACTGAAACTAAATAAAACCGGAAAGCAGGAAGACAAATAATAGAATAAGCAGTCAATTTTATATTTCTTACGTTCACTGACAAAAACTTCCTTTTCCGGTTCGGGTTGAGTGTTCGGTTTGATTGATTACTTAATTATTTGCTATTGGTTATGGTTATGGTTGTTGTTATTATTATTATTACTATTATTACTATTATTATTATTACTACTACATGCACTTGTATTTATGTGGTCCTTCGCGGTTTTTTATCTAATAAACTTAGAATACAATATTCTGAAACATAATCGGTACCGCACCTGCATACCTTTTTACATGTGAGGCACTCTTCTGTCCGGCGTCACATCTGCAAATTTTAATATAATGTGATACCTGGTATCTCGACTCCAGTCACTTTTTAACCGACGTGATGTGGCTTGCCTCTGACTTTTCTAAAAATATTTTCATGACAACTGCTCTGACGAGCTAATATCACTGGTGCCCCGACTTCATGAATTTAAGCGTGCTACTAGGTTGGCATATCGGTCCCACCCTTTTACTATTGAAACAGTTAAATGGAACCGCCTCTTCTACTCCAACAGATTATCCACTCGCACTTTGCGACAGTGAAACTCCGTTTCTCTTACCTGCTTCCCTGATAATCTTTAAAAATTTATGTGTAATGTCAATCGACATCTTCTGAAGCCTTGATCTTGATCCACGTCCTTCTCTTTATCCTTTCCTCAAACACCCCTCTTTGCTCTTAATTTCACTCTCTGTAACCCCTTGCGTGCTAGTAGCACTCCCGCCTTGCTTGGTGTGATATGCTTAAATAAAAAAAGATACACTACAGGTCTTTCAAGGACATTCACATAGGTGGCATCAGACTGCCGATTTTCATGGTATCTTCGATGACGAGCCACTCTGGCACGATGCGTAGACTGAATATCTTCTGGGATCGAGTCCACATCACCTTTCCTAAGAGCCATTTTCAAATTCAAATATGTGAGGTGTATTTAGGGAGCAAGAATTCTTCCAAACAAGTTCTGCTGAATAATAGACAAGTTCATTCTATACAATTTTTATAAAATTTTTCACATTTCCGAATTAGTTTTATACAATCGGTAAACTTTACAATGTTCATTTTGCTTTGTTTTTCCACGAATTCTTTCATAAAATATTCTTACATTCGTTGTCAAAAATATCAAAATGTCCCATCTAATATAGCGCTAATATGCCTCATTATTATTATAAGTTATATAACTTAATAAAGTTAAGCTATATATATATATATATATATATATATATATATATATATATATATATATATAGATAGATAGATAGATATAGATATATATATAATCATTTCCCCCCAAGAAGATAGAAGATGGCTATTGATGTTGCATTTAATTTTTTTCAAGATTGTAGTTATCAGAGAAGCAAGTAAACGGAAAAGAGTTCCACAGTTGGGAAGTACGAGGGAAGAAACTGTTGGAGTAGAAGTGGGAGGTTGCATTTAGCTATTTCAAATGTAAGCGGGTGGGACGTAGATGACAATATAGTGGCACACTTAATTCCATGCACTCGTCGGTACCAGGGTAAAACAAAATGGCTCGTCCGAACAGTTGACATGAGAGTATTTGTAGAAAAGACGGGGGAAAACCAAAATTGTCCAATTGTTAGATTAAGTCGAGATATATCGAGTGCGGCAGAAATACCTCCGACACAATGGTAAGACATTAGAGCCAACAATGTCTTCATCTGTCTTACCGTTATGAGCGAGGTAATTCTTCCGCGCCTTGTATAAACGATACGAATAATTATCAAAATGTATATCTTATGTAACTCTTCGAATGCACGCACACATCTCACCCACACAAACGTTTCTATTTTAATCAACGCACAACGTTGCCTAAATTCGGAAAAATGAAAGCAAAAGATAACGCACCTAATTCAAGTATTTTTTGCATCTTTTCTTGTCACCAATCAACTCCATTCTTTCATGTTTACTCATTAATTACTATTAAAATAATTAGCCGTAATGGGTAATATCTATTTTAAGTTACTTCTTACAACGCCATCAAATTAGTTTCTCCTTCCGAGTAAGATTCCAAGAAGGAAGAAAGAATTTCGATTCAATATCGGACATTTTGTGGGTGAGGTTTCATCAAACGCAATTTACGTGACTTAAATAAAAATTTGTTAAACAGAGCTTTTTAAAGAAAACTCTTCTACCCACTCAACTATGTTGCTTCTGTAGTACTAGAACGATTTAATAATCTTAAATCATCACTTTCCCATTTTATACATTTCTGAATCAATATTTCCTTTTTGAAATTTCTTACATTTTTTTTCTTTATTATAAAGTTAAAATGTGTAAGCAGTAATCATTTCTTGGTTGAATTTAGGGTTAGATTTCAAAAAATAATCAGCGCGTTATATATTTTAACTAAGAAATTAAAAGGCCTACGGCAATATCAAATTGAAACAACGGTTCCCGTTTGTTTATCAAATTTGAGCAACGTCGAGCCTGACCAATACCAAGATGGGTGACCGTTTGGGAATACCAGGTGCTGTGAGCGTGGATGTGGGGTTGGTGTAATGGAACTGAATTGTTAATTGGAGAACCTAGTTCCAATTCTCTTTGAGGTTGTCATATTCAATTACGCCGGAATTTCCTTGGGAAATGTAGGAACCCACCTCTCACCCCAAGCTATGGTTTAATTAGTAACACTTGTCTCATTAAATCATTATTTCCGCCTACCCAAATACTTGCAATATAAAAGATTTTTTTCTAGTTTTAAATAACCTGTAATTGGTTGATAAGCCGTAGAAAACGAATCCATCAATTAAAAAGAAATGAGTGCTAAATTATTTTGTTCAAATTTGTCATGAGTGTAAACAAATTAAACAAATTAAAAGAAAAATAGTATATGCTTATATTTCTGAGGTATTGTAACTATTTTCACTATTTACATTGTTCGGACTATTGTCCATATCTTTATTGTCACATTGCCGACTATAGAGTGAGTAACTATGGATAAATGCAAAATAAGTAACACAACTATCCAACAAACACAATTGATAAAGTTTTCAATAAACAATAACAAGAAAAGGAAAAGAACGTAACAGATAAAATATAATATAAAGCAAGCAAACAATATACGCAAGGTAAATTAACAGTAATAAGGCAAATCAAGAGTAATATAGCAAAAAGTAAAAAAAAGATGGATTCAACCATGAGTTTTTAATTTCCCTTCCAGATACAACTAAAATAACTTTACGAGATATTACTTACCAAATATCAGGCAAAATGGCGAACATAAACTAGAGTTATAACAGAAAATAACATGTATCCAATACTTATGCGTGTCACTGTATATATATATATATATACACACACACTTTAAAAATCAGGAGATCAGTATAATCCGCTACGTTGGTTTCAAATTTACGGTATAATCAGGCGATTTTTATTAAATGATTTTTTAACGCTTTATATAAAAAACAACAACTAATGAACGCTATATTATTCTTTAAATAGATAAACAAACGCACGACGTTGGGTGGCGGCGAATAATAATAATAATAATAATAATATTAATATTAATATTAATATTAATAATAATAATAATAATAATAATAATAAAAAAAAAAAAAAAAAAAAAAAAATCAAGCACATATACTAAAATACTGTGTTAGCCCAAGATGCAGATTCTGTGACAAATATCCAGAAACCATTGATCATCTTATATCAGGTTGCACGATATTGGCATCCACTGAATATAAAAACCGGCATGACAGAGTGGGCCAATATCTGCACTGGAAAATTTGCAACTCCTATGGGAAGGAAACTGGAAGAAATTGGTACGAACACCACCCTGACCCGGTTACGGAGATAGGACCTGTTACAATTCTATGGGACTACACAATATACACTGACAGAACAATCAAAGCCAACCGCCCAGACATTGTTATTAAAGACCACAAACAAAATAAGTGCCTCCTTATTGATATGGCAGTCCCTGCAGACTGCAATGTGTCTTTGAAGATATTCGAAAAACTGTCAAAATACAAGGACCTTGAAATCGAAATCTCAAAAATGTGGCACATGGGAACATCAACAATTCCTGTTGTAGTTGGAGCCCTTGGACTGGTTGGAAAAGATTCCAGTAGGCTGATTGAAGGGATACCTGGAAGTCCATGCCTCAAAGAGATACAAAAAATTGTTCTGACAAGTACAGCCCACACTTTACGAAGGGCTTTATCTATGTAATTTTTTTTTTTTTTTTTTTTTTCCAGTGGAAAGTGTCATGATGCCATTTCTAACCTTAGGTCCCTGGGCGGGACCCGGAAAGAAATGTGTAAACGCCAGATATCAAAGGGAATAATAATAATAATAATAATAATAATAATATCATAAATGTATCGGTGGTGAGGAGTAATTGAAATGTACATTTTTTAAATCCAGCCTTATATGTGCTTAAGAGGAAATTCTTAATATGTAAGCAAAAACTTAAGACTTCGGATTTCTGGTCCAAAAGGTTCTTTGGATCCGGAAATGTTATAATTGCTAATTTTTTCTGTTGGCAGAGGTTGCAAATATTGTTGTGGTTGTTATAAGGCATTGCCTTTTTAAAATTTCCCAGCTTACAATCTAACCCCTGTTGTTTTTTTTTAAAATTCCACATATGGTCTGCAAGTTTGGTAGAACACTTAAGACTAGCTAGCTTGAAAGACGACCTATAATTGTACTATCTACGCTTAAATGTACCTTCCGTACATCCTAAGTACGTTTTATTTTGTCAATTAATATCTGTTATTTCTGCTTTATAGATTATTGCTTCGGCTTTACAAGTTCCATCTAACGGACATTTATTCTTATTCTACAGTTGCTGCGCGTTAGTTTTGAAGTTTCTCGCGTTTTATCTATGTATTGTTGTATCTAAATTACTAGTGAAGGGATGAAATGCGTGAATATTAGATCGAACCACCCTATGAACAAAATAAAGCACATCCCTAAAAGAATAGAGTCTATGTTATCCAGAAACTCTTCTAGTAAAATAATGTTTGAGAATAAAAAGAAAGAATATGAGAACTTGAACGTAGAGGGTCACAAAACTAAACTAAAATTTAAACCTCAAATTAAGCAACATATGAAGAACAATTCGAGGAAAAGAAAAAAAATATCATTTCGTTTAACCCCATCCCCGTTTTTAATTTAGAAGTAAAATGTAAAATAGGAGAATTATTTTTTAAAGTTACTTACTAAACACTTCTCAAAAGATTCAGAATTGCATAAGATTTTCAATAAAAACAGAGTTAAATTAAACTACAGCTGCACTAATAATTTAGATACAATCATAAATAGACAAAACGCCGGAATTTTCAAAACTAACTGGATAAAAATATATAGATTGACCCGTCCACCGAGATTGTTATAATAACCTTGCACTTCTTCCCTTTCTATTACACCCAACGTCGTGTGTTGGTTTATTTATTAAAAAAAAACAAACAAACAAATAATATAGCTTTCATTAGTTAAAAAAATAAAGCGTTAAGAGGTCATCTGATATAGTGGGTATCTACAAAAAAACGCCCGAGGATACAGTAAGTTTGAAACCAAGGTAGCGGATTCAAATGACCTCCTTATTTTTAAAGTTAAAAGCTCTACATGTTATTTTTACTTTTATTCTATTTACACGCGTGACTTCAGTACTTTTTAATACCAGTTTCCTAGTCTGATTCAACTCTGACCATTAACCTTATATATATATATATATATATATATATATATATATATATATATATATATATATTAGAACCAAAGACAATTTTTTAAATTATTACTGTCTTGTAACAGTGCTTGTGGCATAATATTCCTTGATACTAGATGTCGTTGTTCGAACATTTGTAAATAAAGAATTTCGATTATTGATTTTAACGTGTCGTGCTAGACATTTTTCTCGTCGAAATCTATCTTGAATACACCCTTCATCCATACTTTGAATATTGCTATCATATCTGGTCTGGTGCTCCTGCTATATATTTATAGATCCTTGATAAAATTACAAAGAAATTCTTTCGTGTCATTTGTCCTGACCTGGCATTTCGGTTTCAGTCACTTCCCCACCACCGTAATGTATTTTTTCCATAAATACTTTCATGATAATTGTTCTGACGAACTTTTCTTTGTAGTATATAGAATTTATGAATTTAATGGCAGCACTAGATTGGCGGCAAGGTTTCATCATCTTACAGTTGAAAAGTCTAAATTTAACTGTAATTACTATACTAATAGTTTCTTCTCTCGGACTTCCCGCCTGATGAACGCTCTTCCGGCTTCTTATTTTCTTGTCAAGTCTGTTCGTCAAAAATTTAAATGCAATGTCAAATGTTATCTTCTTTATTTAATTATTTTTCTTTTATTTTTCACGTTTCTTAATTGTTTTCTTTTTCTTATTTCACACTCTGCAACCCAATGCGACTTAGGGGCTTTGTTGCCTCGCTTGGATTGAAATGGTTAAAAAAAATCCTCCAACATCATAAAATATTCGTGCCAGGCAATTGTTTTAAATACATTTCTTTCACCATTTTAGCTTTTGTCCTAACAAGAAAATCCTGTTATATTGTAATAAAAACAATATTTTTTCTGACATTTAATAATTCGTTTGTCTTAATATCCTTTATTTAGAGAATTAATTCCCCTATTTTCAAGGTTTTAAATGTTTTCGAAACGTCAAGAATCTGACATAACTTTTGAAACAGGAGATTCTAGAACGTTATCTTGAAGATTTAAGTGCCGGTTTATTTTCCCGCCAAAATGTACGATATTGCATGTTTTAAATTGTACTATTCTGTGCATTTAACGGGACGTTAATTCATAAGGTGTTACGCTCTCGGACCAATATAAATTTACAGCAACAATAAAATCATTTTCGTTGAAAATCTAAAACTGACAGACTACATATTGTTTAATAGGGCATAAAGCAAACAGTCTTCAACTAGACAGCACGAAAACAAACTATTAATTTCAAAAACAAAACTAGCAGTCGAGCGTAACAATATTTGTCTGAAAGTTGAGAAAAGCACAAATATAGTTGGGTATCTACAAATAGAAAACGAATGAATTGATATATTGAGGCTATTTAACATTATATAAATTATTTATAAATACAGAGATAATATTTTTAACTTTTAAAAAAGTTTCAGTTTTTTTCTGTTTAGTAATAAAGTTGCCTAATCCGTAATCTTCAAAAATAGCAAAAGTCAAACAATCCAACAACACGTGCTTCCTGTTCGCTTCGTCAGTCGCACTTCTGTCTGTCGCCACTTTAAGCACTTATTATATAGGGTGATTGAAAAGTAACTCCCTATTTTATGCATGAGTGGCTAGGCAGGAGTCCTGACGAAACACCCTGTTACTTTTTTCATTGTTGTTGGTTAAAGTCTACTATGCCAAAACCAAGACTTTGGAAGAATTTGAAGGGCAAATACAAGGCATTTCTTCCTTACCACAAGAGTTCCTGAAAAATCAATCAACGCGATTCCTGAGGGGCTCGAGAAGTTGGTATCGAAATCTGGTGCCCAGATCGAATTTTAAATAAAACCTCATGCTAAACGCATTCCTCTTATATCCATTTCTTTTTAAAATTATAGTTAACAAATGGGGAGTTAGTTTTCAATCACCTCATAAATTTAGTGACAGTTCAAATTTGCATATGTTAAAAGAGATTCTCTTGAAAGTCCTTCCGACTCCGAGATCTATCTTTCTTAAATATACGACTTGCAAAACCGTCATTTTCTTTTTGGGGATACTTTATATGCGAGACACATCCGAATGCGTTTTTGTGCGGGGTGGGGGGTTAAGCTATTTTCTCTAGTTTTACAAAATGATATTACTTATCTTGAATTTTAATATTATTATATGAAACATTCTTAAATATTATTAACACTATAATGAGAGAGAACTATGGTAAAAAGAGTCATTTTTTCATTTATGTTTCCCGCTCATTATTGACATTATTATATCTGTGATATAACACCGTAGTTCATGGAGGAAAGGGAATGGCTGAAAGGAAAAGTAATGAAAAACATGCTTCGTTATCAGAGAGACATTTATACCGCTAAGACATGTACATACTATATAGACATAAAAAAAGTGTTCCACCCGTAGAATAATATACCATGCATATAAGCACAGCAATCAAAGTGTAAGGAGAAACAAAATGGATAGATTTTACATATAATATGAATGTTCTGTTTCTGGAGAAGACATGTTTAGGGCTTCAGATTCAAACAGGCCGGATTTATCTACTAAGTCCCAAGTGAGGACAGATTCCACGAACGAGGAACAGCGAGTCTTGTGTTTTCCCAAATTGAAGACTGCGAGCTGGAAATTGTTTCTATATCTGGGAAAGATATATTCGCAAAGGGAAACGGCACCATGGATTTGTAAACTTTAGCATTTGCTGAAGTTGGCTGATTTACCTTCATCTCGGGCGCCTTGGCCCAAGCTAAAAAAGCAGCCGCTCGGTTTAGGTACTATCAAACTAAACATGACTGCCGCTTCCGTCGCTAGGTGACTAAGCGGCCGTTACATGACCCACGTGACTATTTCGACGAAATGGAGATAATCGCCTTCTGTTTCCTTACAACACGTTGACTGCCAGAAGTCAATTACGAAATCTGACTTGTAACGCCAACTTTATAGGCAGTTAATGTATTAAATTGTAGATAATATTTCATCTTAATAACAGCTGCTTTTTATTGCACGGTGAAGTAATGGCTAGCGACTCGGATTGAGGAATCGAAGAGCCGAGTTCGAATTCCAGTCGAATCCATTAAATTCACTGACGTGCTAATACCCTAGGGAAAAGTATGAATCCTCTTCTCCCCCTAGCTATGAGTAAATAGCAGAACAGACTGGCTTCTATAGCCTTGGATGGCAACTAGTCTACCGCAGAAAGAAATGGTAACCTACTGCGGGAAAAATATGGCTCGTCAGCCATGTATCGAAAGATACATGATCGCCTAAGCGTGTATCAAGCATGGCACATAACTGACTGACTTTCATTGCTACTGTTTAGACTGATGGAAACTAAAATTAAAAATGAACAAGTAATAACCGAAAATTAAATCAATTTATTATAATTTAATTTTTTTAGAAGCTAAAATTCATTCGTGATTCTGCAGAACTCAAAACTCATTCGGTAAACTCCGATGAAAACTCGCAAATATGCACCCCCAACTCACAAGCAAAAACAGAACCGGATTTTATGTGTGTTTGCGTGCGTGTCTCTGTGTGTGCGTGTGTGTATGCGTGCATGTGTGTGTGTGTAATAAACATTGTACGACTTTATTTACAATTTTACAAACCAGGTTTCGCCGACTACCGAGTTTTTGTTGAATATGCAATGAGAATGTTCCATGCATAATGTATTCGTTATGAACAGAATTATAAATTTCCATAACTTTGATATAAGGCTATACAAATTCCGATGGCTGCGTCTTGGTCAGGAGCGGCACAGAGTCAATAACAGGTTGAACGTATGACGCCAGTGAGTAAAAATCGACAATCATTTATAGTCTTTTGGGTTTCCAAAATGCTTGATGCAAATATTTTTTTTTATCTAGCTTCTTATTAATTAACAAGTGTTTTTTTCTGTGACCACATCTTGTGTTCTCGACTGTCACCGCGTCTTGCAATTTGTCAGGAATTTAACACCTCCTGATGCAAACATATTTTTGTTAAACTAAACCTATCCAACACTTCTATTAAACAACATGTCCGTAGTGGGCATTAAGGGATTACTGGTAAACAAATAAGACCGGGTTTTATAAACGTATAATTAATACCAGCTTTTTGCAAGTTTATAATATATGTATTTTTTGATAACATTTTATTATTACTGTAATTAAATATCAGATTTTACGGTTTAACGTTAAAAAAACCTTGCTATTACATAGCGTCGGTTTTATGAAATTAGGTAGTGCTATTAAAATTGAAAGTAACATACACTAGCGAAAATAAGTTTAAGACCGATGGTTAAAGTTTTATTCATTTCAGAATATGTTTCTAATAAAAAAAATATAAATTAATTTTATTGTGCACGCGTTATGCAGAATTCATTTCTCTTTCGAATGATGTAAAAATTGTATATTTTTCTACAACTACAGTGTATTTACATTTCCTTTATTCGAGATTTTGTAATATATATTAGATTCTATCTAACGTGTTTAATTAGCAATTTATTAAAGTTATTATGAAGTAACGACGCAGAATATTCAAGCAGTATTTCACATTGATGTCAATAAATCAAACCGATGGAGAACAATGAACATCGCTTATCGAGTTATTTTTTTTAAATAATGATAACTGGGAGAGAAACCTTTCTCGACTACTGTAAATGAAAATAAGGAGAATTAATAAAATTAAGAAATTGAAGATTTTATTTAGTTAGGGGAATAATTGAATTTTTAATGTGCAAGTAAGAACGTAACGACGTTTGGATATAAATTAGATGATAAAGAATGAGATGAAAGTAAAAAAAAAAAAAAAGAAAGAAGATAAAAACAGTTGTAGAAAAAGAAAAGTAGAAAAGGTCGACAAAATGAGACCATGTAGGAAATAATTTTGTCCGTAGATGCTAAGAAGACAGATACGAATTTTAAAGTAAACCAACTAATAGAAAAATCAATAAAATATAACGGTAGACGAAAACATATTCGGTGACAGTAGAGACAAAGAGAAACTCGATTGATAGATTGACTCGCTTTAAGGTTTATCAACCTTTTCGAAGTTCTTTAAACTCATAAATGTTTTAGATTAGACGTATTATGAGATAATGATTTACTGATACAACTGGAGTGCATTTTGCGCGTAAGTGAATGTAACGAACCTGATTGGAATTAGAAATCGATTGCTAATTCCGAGTCCTTATCCCTTACACCAAACGAACATTCGAGCTCAGAAAACACGGTATTCTCAAACGGTAAACCATCTAGGTACTGACCAGGCTCAACGTTGCTTAACTTCGGTGATAGTACAAGAACCGGGGTTTCATCGATATATGACCGTAAGCCTATAAAGAGAAAGCGCGAATAAAGAATATAGCAATAATACTAATTAGAAAGACAAAGAAAAGATTAAAAAGACATGAAAGAATTAATGGTGAGAATAGAAGTTGCATTTTGCAAATAAAGAGGGGAAAATGGACTAGCTGAAAAAAAATGCCATACATAATGAAATGGATAGAAAAGGCACCACGAGGAAATTTTAAAAAATGTAAAATCACGGAGAAAAGAAAACATTAACTACGCTCTTCCTTATATATATATATATATATATATATATATATATATATATATATATATATATATATATACAACCGCAGGTGCCGCAGCAATAATAACAATGTGGTAATATCTTTGACTCAGCATCTTCGCTAGTTTCAGTAGCGATTTAGAAGCCATTCCTGTTACCCATTAAAACTTCCGGTTCTGCCAATGCAGCAGATGCAAACGTGAGATTATAAGGCCTTAGAATCTAAGATATTAAAGCCTGAATTCCCTTATGGACAATGGCACAAAGAATCAGTCAATGGAATTGGTATTTATGCATGCCTGTATGTTCGGCGGATTCATACATATATATAGAAACAGATAAATACACATTCAATTCATTATATATACGCATATATAACGTTTACACTACGGATCTATGGGCAGCTTTGTAAGCGCATATATGGAAAAATATACACCCTCAAAGTATATTTCCGCTCCTACTTGTAGTATAATTTTGTTCTGACGTGGATTTAGCTTGACGAGCCGCACTTCTGAATCATTGGGTTTGGTTAAATGTTTGATTTCGTGCTTGCCTCTGGGTTGTCAGGCAGATATAAAGATCTTCACATGGACGGTGGCATTGGAGTTCCCAGTAGCATTATACTGACCAACCCTTGGATAAGACACCATCTAATAAAACGGCTAGTTTACATTTTATACTTCATCAGAGATGCAGTGGCGAAAATCAAATGTGAAATACAAATACACCAGACAACCTGAGCTTCAAGACACACGAAAACACAGTGGGGTTCAAAGAATTTTTGAACCAAGAGAATATTGACAATAGTCTGAGCATAAAAGATTCCTAATATGATAGATAAGTCACTACTTCCAACTGTATTAACAACGGTATTGATATTCAGATTCATTGATCTTCAATGCTTTGCTCACAATACCAACACCAAAACAGAAACAATGCAACACACCTACTGACAGTTTTGTCACAATTGAGTTCTTTGTATTTTATGTCATGATATATAATAGTCTCGTTAAACTTAAACACCAGAACACTTGTTTATTTAATTACAATGAGAAGAAGAAAATGAAATATAATTTGTTCAAAGTCGGAACATCAGGTTTAGCCATTTATATTTTCAGGTTTTCTGTTGAAAAGAGTCGATGAAATGCTTTGAGAATGAAAATCAAAATACGAATAAAATATAAAATTCACAATACCTAAAGAACTGGATAGTTATAAACTAAAATTAGCCTTTTCATTATACATGCACACACACACACACACACACACACACACACACACACACACACACACACACAAACATATATGTGTGCGTGTGTAAAATATCACAAATATATCTGTAAAAGAACAATGTGTGTAAAGACAAAACAAAAGCTTATCTTAGCCGACGCGTTTCGTCTTGACAGATTTTATCAAGGAAAATGTACGGATTTCGTTTTGTAACAAATATTTATATAAGAGTGAAAATGTTATAGATTTTTTAAAAGGTTTAAGTTTAAGAACGCTCATAAATATTCATCATGTTAACTGAGTAGTCTGGATAACCTATGGAGGACGCCAAGTGACACAATTAATTGTCTTATCAACGTCAGTAAATGGTGTTCGCGAATATATTTTAATGAAAATTGGTATTTAAAATCTTTTTAGTTTAGGATTAAAATGTGTATTGTATATTTTAAATAACACGTGGTTATGAAATTAAAAGATTTTTGGCTTGGGAAAGTAGTAATTATTTAAGGAATGGAGATATTTTTAAAAAGCGCCAATTTATATTTTAGCAAGATTCGATAGAGGCATTCTTCAGAAGTTTTCGTCGAAGTAAGTTGCTTTCTCTTTTAGTAAATATTGCATTCTATAGATCAAAGATGTGGATGAATTTATTTCTATGTAAAACAAATGAAAGAACTTCTTCAAGAACATCATATACACACTTTCCTTTATTCGTCATAGCTTGCTCAGATTTTCGGCTAACCTGATGAATATTTATGAGCCTATATAAATTTAAAAGTTTTCAAAAAAGGAGAAATGCTATCATGTATATAAATATGTGTTACATTTGCCTTGTTAAAGTCACTTGAAGTACGAAACGCGTCGCAGACAAACTGTTTCGCAACTTATCAGTGTGCTAGACATCCGACAGCTTCAGGCTGGGACAGAAACCCTACCGAGTTGGTATCTGTCAGAGATTCTAACCCCTAAGCTATCGACGATCGGCAGAGAGGAAGGAGAATTTTTGCGTATTTATTTTTTCATAAATACTCCACTCACACAGAGAGCTCAATCGCTAGGTGAGTCTTGCATTATCAGCAGTAATAGTGACAAATTCGTTACTCCCCACAGTGCTCGACTGATTAAATTATTTTATCAAGAGCTAATATCGTCATCTACAGAGAGACCATTTCGCTGTATCACAGCTAATCAGTGTGTCTAGACATAATACACACACACACACACACACACACACACACACACACACACACACACTCACATATATATATATATAATTAACATATATATAAAAATAATTATAATAATATACATATAATATATATAGGTAATATATATGCAAGATGTATATTATATATAATAAATGTATGTATAATATATATATGAAATATATATATGTATAATGTATACATGAATAATATATAAATGAATATAAAACCATAAATAATATATATAATAAAACCATAAATGTCAATTTGTAAAATATGACATAAAATTATTCTATCCGTCCACTACTGTAAAAACGGCCAAGGAAGCATTAAAACTAGCTAAGGAGTATATTTCCATATCTAATGACAAAATTGATGTCATTATGCTCTACGGCAAGTCGTTATTATACTATAACTATACGTTATGGATTAAGAAAGGAGATAGCCGCAACGTTGACAATCCTATGGGGACATATGACGGAGCTGAATTGTGTGAATTAGTAGGACATTTTAAATAATTAAATAATTTGAATTATTAAATAATTTGAATGCGTATATTGACCTATTAAATAATTTGAATGCGTATATTGACCAAAGTAACCATGGTCTATATGGAGACGATGGTTTAATTATAGTAGATCAATGTACTCACAGAAAAGGTGACATAATCCGTACAAAATTGCACTGGATTTTCAATAAATTCGGATGTAAATTAGAGATTCAAACTAACCTCATAGTAACAGATTATTTAGACATTACACTTGACTTACGCAATGGCACAATTTCTCCGTTTAGGAAAAACAAACAACATCGACGTAGTTTCATACCACACAAAGCATATTTTAAAACAAATACCCAACGAAATTAGTTTTAGATTATCTACTAATTCATCCAGTGACAATATTGTGAATAAAAATAAACAAGATTACGAAAGGGCCTTGGAAAATAGTGGAGATAAAACTAAATTGACATATATAGAAAACTTATAATTCCCCAACACGCAAAGTAAAAGGATAATTGGGATTAGAAAGATTTTATGGGTCAATCTTCCATATAACTTAGCCATCACAACTAAAATAGGTAAAATATTTTTTAAATTGTTAAAACGAATTCCCCCCACCGTCCAACGAATTGTACAAATGGCTAACTTAATTAATGAATATAATAGAGAAAAAATTTATAACCAAACCAGATTCTAACACCCCTAAATGTAACTGCAAAAATAAGGATGCCTGCTCACTTAAGGGCAGGTGCCAACAGGAATGTGTAGCTTATATGGTTGAAATACATGGAAACAAACCTAATAATGTTAATGAGAAGAATAAAATTTACATAGAATCCACCCAAGTTAATTTTAAAAAGTCCTACTATAAGCATAAGTAGCTTTAAACATGAAAATTAAAAACACAGTGCTAGCCTCTCTACATACATATGGGATATTAAACAAGTACATTTTTAGACCCCATTGGTAAATGTGAAATAATAGAAAAAATGTTTCAGTAGGTAACAAATTTTGTTTTATTACGTATGGAGGAAAAGTTAGCTACCTTCAATACACCAAAACATATATTAAAACACATCTGAAATCTTAAATAGGTGCAGGCATAAGAAATCCTGGTTATTGGAATAGAGGCCCGGTTTATTTATATATTTATTTATTTGGTTCTTTATGCAAATTTTAGGTTTCAGTGTTGATTTTATCAATAAATACGTTTCCTGTCATTTCCTCTTTGCCCAGCTTACCCTGATTATCAATGTAGGTCAAACCAAGGCAGGAAGTCCCTGGCTCTTTGGGATTTATTTTATTTACCATTGCGCACTACATGAGCACTTACGTTACGTATTATCTTAGTTATTTGTCGGAGGTTTTTTCTTCAGATTCGGAATTTAAGGCAAAATACGATTTTTGTTTCGCTCTGTTCGGATGTCTCTAGTTCTTCCTTATTTCCAATTTTTTAATCGGATACAAATTTGTTTTGATGCCGTAGCAAATTGTGGCATCCGTTTTTTTTTACCATCCGAGTATAATTATTGGTATAATATGAATAACATATATATGAATTATATACATATATGTATAACATGTATATATATAATATATATGTAAAAATATATAAAATATATATTTATATAAATATATATATATATCAATATATATCAATATATATGTGTATATATATATATATATGATATATATAATATATTATGTATAATATATATAATATATATGTATAATATATACGCATGTATAATATATAATATATACATAATATGTATCTAAAATATATCAAAATATATATAGAAATTATATATAATATATATAACATATATATAATATACATTTAATGTATATATGATATATATATAATGTATGGAAATATAATAAAGATATATATCATATATATAATATACATATATACTATATATATATATATATATATATATATATATATATATATATATATATATATATATATAATATAATATCATATCTCTCGTGCGTTACCCCTCCCTTTGGCTTTTTATTCACTCTAGCATTCGCCCCACACTCTCATACATACACTCTCACTAAATTTTATTTTTTATTCCGGGAGATGTTTTTTTTCTGTTTTCTTTTTGAATTTGGAGGTCTGATTTATTGGATCGTATTTACGATTCCAATGGAATAAATTATGACTGTGGAATATTAGTGTTTAAGCCTTTTTATTATATCCTTACTCGGTCCTGGGCATTGAGTTCTACTTGGACTCTATCCTCTTGGAATTATTTTTTATACTTATATGTATGTGTATGTATGTATGTATATATATATTTATATCTTAGATATATGATTGCATATGTATGTGTGTATTTACCACTAATATTATCTATCTATCTATCTATCTATCTATCTATCTATATATATATATATATATATATATATATATATATATATATATATATATATAGGTAATAATCTGTTGGTATATATGGGGTTAATTTAATTGATAATTAATAATTACATATAAATTATTATTACATATAATATATATATAATGTACATTTGATGTGTATATGGTATATATAATGTATGGAAATATAAGAAAGATATATATATATGAACAGGATATTTAAAAAGTCATTTGGAAAGAAAGATTTAAAAAAACCGAATTCACCCCATGCAAGCCATTAAAACCAATTAAGAGACAAGGGGTTACACTGCATTTAAATTTTTGAAGATCAAACGTGAGTGGAAAGCAAGAAGGTGAAAAAGATTTCCACAAGCGAGAAGTGCAAGAGAAGAAACTGTTAGCATAGAACTTACGGTTATATCTAGCTAAATTAGCGATAAATTGACGAGATCTTGTTGCTAATGTAGTACTGGGCTTCAATCCATAAAGTCTTAACACCAGAACAAAGAGCTCATGCGAACAATTACAATGCGAGTATTTATAGAAAAGGCACAGGGAAGCGACTTTAGAGCAATGGGAATGTGAATGACAGGTCAGGTTCAATAATATTGCTGATTCGTTTTTGGATTTTAACGAGAATATATATATATATATATATATATATATATATATATATATATATATATATATATATATATATATATATAATAATCCGTTGGTATATATTGGTTTCATTTAAGTGATAATTTTAATTATATAGAAATCATTATAATTTTACAACTATATTACGTAAAAATCTACTAGAATAGAACTTTTTTCATGTTTTTTGTTGTTTTGTAAAAATAGATAATTATGACGTTTATATAGGCTCTGTTTTTTTCTATTTTAAGCAATTGGTTTGATTATTTTTGAAGTATTTAGAGATTTATTAATATTATTGTTTTTTAATATTTTATATGGGGTGTATATATTAACATATATAATGTTGATATGTAGTATTTAAGTGTATTTTACTACTATACATATTGTACTATTCCGTTTGATGAAATGGTATTTCTAAATTTTTCTTAGTATGATTTTTAAGGAGTTTATATATTTTTTATGTCTTTGGATCTAACCAACGCCTCTATCCACTATGCCATCTGTCCTTGAGTATGAGTTCAATACCTGTTTAAGGCAGTGGAGAACTTGGAGAGGTGAATCTAAAGGAGATAACCGATAACTGACATCCATTATACATGGCACGTGGAACAATAACAGTCTACCCCAGTGAGCGAAATAAAGGATTCAGCTCGACATTCCAACCATCTGAAGACGGCCGGAGCGTACAACGGCCGAAACGTTGTATAAATATGACTACAAAAATGAGGACAATAGTCCGAATAATGTAAATAGTGTACATAATACCTCATCTTAGAAATATACACAGATGTTGATTTACATGAAGATTTTAATTTAGATACTTCATCCTTAGATAATTTTAATCATTTCAGTATAATAATGTGTATTTTTATATTTTTCTTATTATTTTTCTGATATATTGTTTATTTTAATATACCTTTAATTTTGAATTAGCTTTCTTTCATATAAATGGGTTTATTTCTTTATTTAATATAATATTATTTTTGTTAATATATTTTGAAGGGTTTTGAACTTCCTTTTGTCTGCTACTGGGTATAAAATAAATAGGTCATTTCTTATCCCTTTTCCCCCTTTTTTATCTTTCCTTTCCATTCCTTTCTCCCCTAACCACCCCTCATATCCAAACTTACACCACTCCCTTGTTTTTATTTGCTCATTTTTCCCATTTTTCTTGCCTTACTTCCTTCTTCTTTTTGGCCAGTTTTATTTCAATAATATATCATGCATTGACTGGTATGAAAAATCCTTGTAAATTGAAATAAAATTTACAAGGATTATTAACCTAATGTATATATATATACACTTAGAGACGACAGTCAGGCCACGGGTGCTGTTATTTTCCACGGCTATTTATATATACGGGTCAGTGGTACATTGTGGGTAGTCTATTTTGGCGGTTATTTTACCGGAAGTCGTTTATTTGTTTATTTATTTATTTGGGTTAAATTATTTTGCTTGTTTTATTTATTTTTATTTTTATTTTTTATTTTTATTTCTTATCTTATATATTTATTTAATTTTGTTTTGATCGGTGTTTTTATTAACGTAGTAAAAATGTGTTTATATAGCTTATTTAATAGTTTTGTTTTTGTTTGGGAAGATAATTAAAGCTATTTGTTCAATTTTGGGTTGATTGTTTTAGTTTGTTCTAACTATTATTTTGGCGGGAACAGTTTGTAATTTATTTATTACTTCATGTATTTATTTGGATTGATTATATTTATTTGTTTTTTCTGACGGCTAGTTTAATGGTATCGGGTGTTAGTTTATTTATATATTTGGATGTATTTAGATTAATTTATTTTACTTGTTATTATTTATTTGTTACACTGTAAATTTTCTCTTTTTGGTTTTCGATTTTTAAGTAACGTTGTATATTATTTTTTATTTTTATTCATTTTTTTAATCGTTATATAACAGTTATAGCTATTTTTCGTCCGATTTTTGGTTTGATTTTTATAGTCTAATTAATATTTTGGTCATAATAGCTTGCTAATTTGTTTATTATTTTATTTATTGATTTTGTTTCTTACTTTTTATTCTATTTCGTCTATTCGTCTATTAGTCTATTCTAGTGATTTGGTAATTTGTTTGGATTAATTTATTTTGCTTATTTTATTGTCATTTTGTTTATTTATGTATTTATTTATTTTTTACGTTTTCAATTTTTAAGTAACGTAGTAAAAATTTGTTTTCATGTCTGCATTTTGAGATGAGCTCGGATCTTTTATTTAATAATTTATTTTGATCTGGCAAGGTAATAATAGCTATTTCTTTCTCCAAGCAAAGTTTGTAAGTTTTTGATTGGTTATTGTAGGCTGATGAACTTTTACTTATTTTCCAAGATATTTTAGGTGTGGTGTGCGTTTTGTTTTTAATTTCTCAGATATACTTAGAAAGCATCGTGCTGTTCGCATATTTACTATTTGTGAAAGATGTTTTCTGTACATAATTTCTTTCTTCCCAGGGTCCTTCAGTTACGCCTATGTATACTTTTTCTTCATTGTCTGGTGATTTTTATCGTGGCTTGGTATATTACGTTGTTTTGTAAACAATTACCGTTTAAGGAACATTTGTTCTTTATTCTGCAGTTGCAGATAAACAGAGAGAAAGACAAAAAAGAGAGAGAAAAAAGAGAGAGCGAAAACGAAAACGAGACATGGAGAAAAGGAGACGGGGGAAAAGAAGAGTGAGAGAGAGAAAAGGGGGATACCACCGTTTGATCCAGCATTCTTTACCGCTCGACCACGAAGAACGAATAGCCAACAATGTTCTACTTTCCCTTTTATAACGGAAGCACATTCTATTTATAATATCTAAAACAAATGAGACATCTATTTCAAATACAAAGTAACCACTAAAATAGCGTTTGAAGAAATATAAATACCGGATTAATAATAAATCTATTAATTCTCATTCAACACCATCACTTGAGAAGACACCAGAAGTGTTAAAACAAAATGGCTATTTTTGTAGTGATGTTATAAAATGTTTATGTTATAATTTTGAATAAATAAAATTTACACACACACACACACACACACACACACACACACACACACACACACACACACACACACACACACACATATATATATATATATATATATATATATTCACCGGTAGCACAAAATATGTGTATATTTATTATTAATATAAATTACTGCTGTTATTATATATTGATCACTATTTTATTAGTACCAGTCCGCAATGTGCCATATCACAAGCCAACACACACACACACACACACACACACAAACACACACACACACACACACACACACACACATACACACACACACACATATATATATATATATATATATATATATATATATATATATATATATATATATTCACCGGTAGCACAAAATATGTGTATATTTATTATTAATATAAATTACTGCTGTTATTATATATTGATCACTATTTTATTAGCACCAGTCCGCAATGTGCCATATCACAAGCCAACACACACAGACACACACACACACATATATACACACACATACACACACACACAGAGATATATATATATATTTATATATATATGTATATGTATAGATGTAAGTTCTACGAAAGGAATGTTCAACATGAAGAATATCTTTCTTATTCTTTCTTATTAGACATTGCAAATGTGATCGGTTTATCGACTGAGTTCTAGTGTTAGTTTTCTTTGTTCTAATCTTTCCTGTTTAGTTCGGATTGGTAAATTGTCGGGAAGAACTTGTTTCCCTGTGGTATGTCTGCCGGCAGACTCACTTTTCTCATTTGCACTACTAGTCCATTCCTCATTTTACTCCGCTTACCAACGTTTAATTTGTCAAATCAGAGTGTCTTCGGAAAAAGACACACAACTTACCCAGCGTAAACGAGCCTTTCTGCAGCATAAATTCCAATGCTCGTCGCTGTGACTGTCGAACATTTTTTCTCATTCCACTCTGCGTGTTTCATTCATCGGTTGGCGTTTCCTTCAAAAGAAAACTGCATTTCGAAAGAAACAAAATACTCCATTGAAAATAAGGATGAAGGAGTATTGTATAAATTGCCAGAAATATGACATCTCTCGAAAATGACGAAATAAATGGAAAATGACTGAATTCAAAAAAGCATGGATATGTCCAAGCTATTTGAAAAGATGTAAACAATACCTTTGCGCATACCATATTTAATTTACTTTAATGACTATAAACGAGAAAAATGCTTTGTGTTGCGTGATTTCAGTCTGCAAAATACTAAAAACGATTTTTGACTATCGTGACTAAAATAATTTTCGCTTGTGAAAATAAATAGAATCATTAAGAAATTAGACGGGGAATCCACAATCGGCCATTTCGAGTCTTTTTTTCCTTCTATCTTGACTTTTAAATTTATTTCTTTGATTTTATCCAATTTAAAATGAGATAAAAACAGGTATTTTTAAGCCGACATTCCTCATCGTCCCTTTGACTTATTTTTAGAGCGAGCTTTGAAAAGCTATCACGCGAGAAAACATTTTTTAAATCGTAATTACAGATTACGAACAAAATAAAAACGAGCTAAGAAAAGAAAGATTTAATGAAAGAAAGGGAGGGGAAATGAAAATCAAGAGGATCGTAGGAAGGAAGGAAGGAAGGAGGCAAAATAAGAGAGAAGGGAAAGAAGAGAGAATGGAAAAGAAGGGAGAAGAAAAAAGAAGAGAGAAAGGAAACGAAACGAAGGAAGAGAAAGAATAGAAGGGAAGGAAGGAAGGTAAGGGACGACGACGAAGGAAAGAAAGAGAGGACGTTGAAGAGAGGAAGTTGAGAATGCTTGTTCCAAAATACAGAACATGAAACGTCAAGTTCAAAATGAAGTGAAGAAAACAGCGGTAAGAAATTCTTTTTAAACAAACTGTAAAGAATCGAACAGAACGAAAAGCTCGAAGTAATAAACAGAAAAAAAACAGCAAAACAGATAATGACGGGAAAAAACAAAGAGAATGAAGAAAAGTGCAAAATCTATCAAGAAATAGCAAACTTTTGAAAACACAGACAGAATAAAGTCTAGATTTTCACGGAAAGACATGTAAAAAATATTCTGTAAAAATTCTGAGAGAAAAGAAGATCACAAAATCATCTAAAGGATGCGATCAGTACATTGTCGCTATTTTATATTTTTAATTTCGGGCATAAACGTAGTTGTTTTTTTATTATTATTATGTCGACTGGACAGTACGATAGGGTCAGTTGAGCAGCGTCTGTGAGAAAAAGAGCATCATGATGCAATCAACTCCACCAGAAATTCGGAAACGGCATGCTGTATTGTTTGGCATTTGCACCGGAATCTTCAATACGAACATTTGAGAGTATTCGGGTGTCAATCTGAGGACAGTTCAGAGGATTCGGACAGAGTTGGATGAATCTAATGAGCAACAGGGCCCTGCACCATGCTACACAAACAGGAGAACCCAGTCATGGCTGTCAGTTTCTGTGACCACAACACCCATTAAATCTGGACACCTAAATCCACAGACTTCAAAAGCAGTTGAGCAAGAAGCAAACAAAACTTGTAACGCCAAAGATGAACTGAAGACAAGGATTATGGCAGAATTCACAAACTTAAACAGGGAAACCACCCAGAAGATTTGTAGGAGATCCGGAAGTCGTCCGGAGGACGTGGTTAAAGCCAATAGCGATTTTATTGAATACATTTACTCTTTAGTATTTTAACATATTTTTGTGTAATTTTGGTAAATATATCTGTTAAAATGAGATGTCAGTGCTATTTTGATATTTGCGTCATTTAGACAACTTATCCATCGCAACATATATAAGGATTATTTTAATCAGCAAAATCACTTGTACATGTGAGAAGAAATTGGTTTGAGGAAAACAGTTGTCCAACTTGCATTTAACCGATTGGGTTTGCTCATAGAATTCAGGCAAAAATGCCATCTTTTATTATTTGTCTACGATGAATTCACTGTTTTTAGTTATACTACAAATATTGACTGTCAGGAAGGGGTCTGAGCCGAGAGATTTTCACTCTCCACTTGTACATATATAAAACTTTCACCCATACCGTTAGATCAACCTATTTTCTCTTACTCTCTTTTATACAGATTGTGCATTGGCAGGTTCTGGCACATGACCCCAGGAGACTCCCGATGCCGTTTCAGAGCTGATTTCTTGGATGATTGACACTCAAAGTTCGAGATTCCTATTTAATACATAACTGGGAAGAGAGAAAACAAAGATTTATGCTTTTTTACCAGTAGTAAAAATATGTAAACTCCATTCGGAATCTGAATTCGGTTAACAGAAGATAGATAGATAGATAGATAGATAGATAGATAGATAGATAGATAGATGGATAGATAATTTATGCAAATTTGTATCATGAGGTAATTTTTTTATTCAGTATTCAGCATTTACTCCGAGTTAATCGCACTTTCCTTGAAAGAAAATTTTTATTTACGTTATATATTTTCAAGTCGTCTGAAGATCGCATGAGCGTGAAACTCGAGTACGACTAGAGCCATCTTTTCCTATGAGTTAACGTTTTTAAGCGGACTTAATGACAATGAGAGCTCAATGTAAGTTAGAGAGCAATTTATAATGATAAATTAAGAAAACACCATAAAAATCCATTGTTATATTTATCTCTTCAGATTTTCTTAAAAAAATTCGGTTTGGAAAGGTGAATATAACAATATTAATAAAGCAAATTATAACCAATATGGATTGTTTCGATGTTTTCTTAATTTACATTACACACACACACACACACACACACACACACACACACACACACACACACACATATATATATATATATATATATATATATACATATATATATATATATATATGAGAATATGTATATACCTGAAGTAATCTCAGAAATATAGACAGTCTGAAGTAATCTTGAAATGTATTCTGTGGTTCTGAAGACATTTTACTTTTAATCATAATCATTATCATCATTCTCATTACTAAAATGACATGTAAATTGTGGTGACGGTGACAGAATTGCTATTATAATTAGTGATCTTGTTACGAGAAACTACTTTGAGTTTGATACTCTGCAGAATATTCCCGAATGAAACGCTTTCCTAACGTTCTGCTCATTACACAAAGCTTTTCAAAATTCATTTAAGCGTGAAACTGACTCTCGCCTGCCAATCATCATGGCCGACATCACGTGATCCACAGCCGCCTGCCACAATCAATTTAAAGGCCAAATGATTTTGGTTTGCACAGGTAAAAATCCAAAAAACAAATAAATACAGAGAGAATTCCAAACGTCAAAATTGGTAAAAATCATTGTATTCAAAACAAGAGCAAGTGAAATTCGGAGAAATGAACGCAGAAAAAATAAATCGTTCTAAATTTAATGCAATGATAAAAATAAATATAAAATATTGTAATGGAAGTGTTTAATATAAAATATTGCAATTTGTGATATAGCTGCATTATTTTATGCGTCTACACACATATTTAAGGAATGATAGAGCAAAAATAAGATCAATATTTGATGCAAAAAGCCTAAAGCAGAATTTAAAAAGGAATAATAATGGTTTCAACTCATTTTGAAAGTTATACAATTTTCAGATTGATTTTATACTCATAAGCAACCACTCATATAGACACAGACAACAAAGCATAGGCTACCCAAGAAAGTAAAACGCCATTAGATATGATATAAATAATAATAGCGTACACACAGCAAAGAGATTGAGAACAGAATTATATGGATGATTTGAAGCAATATTTAAATCACTGAGGATTGTGCAAGGTGATAACGTCGAAAATATCGAAACCAATACATTGCAAATTTAATATTTATACTGTAAAACAAATTTAATTAAAATTAAATAATTTATGTCTGGATGTATAAGATGAGGAGTTATTTACATTTTGTTCAGTTAGATTAATATACTCAACACAGTTAATGTTATATAGGAAGAAAGTGTCGCTGCCGACATTTGAGTTTGAACATAGATCGCCAGTGAACAAACACAGGAGATCCCATAATTGAATTAAGTGGACCATGTGACCATAGAAGGAACGCTATATTTATTCTATCTTCTATTACTATTAGGATCTGTATTTCTACTCTAGACGAAACGCTATTCTCTACTCTGTTCACTATACTGTTTTACTATCCAGATCACTATACGGTGGTTACTATTCGAGCGAGTATTATCGAGCAAGTACTATTAGTGCGAGTGCTACACGAAGGCGTCGGACACCAGTGTTGTTCAACGGCGTTACTATAGTTGTATCAATGATTACCAAGTTTCTACTACAACGAGCATTACAAAAGTGACAACGAGTGTTCGTCAACATCACAAGTTATTATAACGTTTCAACCTTTCTGCGCTCCAGCCTTCTTCATATGTGTCGATCCAGAAAACTTTCATAGATTGTTGAACAGATATCGTTATTCAATTTACGAGTTATAATGTTCTCATTCCATATAACATTTCATTGTCTTTTATTACTGCACGATTATTTCCAATCCCTTTTCCATCGAGCCTGAAAATAATCATACTGCCTGGTTCAGAGATTGAGCTCAACTAATTTACTACGAAATTTAATAACCAACTTTTTTTTATCTTCTAGACCAGGCATGCGCAAATTACACCCCGCAGCCATTGAGACTACACAATATGGCTGGCAAGATAATTTCATCAGGAAAAATCGTGCAGCTGTCAGCATGCGAAATATTCAGTTTTTTTGAAGCTTAAATTTATTCAACGAATATATTGTAGTTTTTCTCTCATTAATCCAGGCCAGCAATAACTGAGCAGAACAAAAATAAGAATTAAACGAGATATCCGTAAATATTAGTAGTGGAACAAAAATAGTGTAGCCCCATCGATTAAATAAAAGATTCAGTTCAGAATTGTCTGTCGGTTACCCAGACTGATGGACACCTGATGCACATGTGGTGCACACATGCAAGAGGGCACGACCAATACGTTGTGATAAAAACAAACACGAGGACAATAGTCCGAATGTAAATAGTATAAATAATAATGCTTTCAACTCTCCGTAGAAGAAAAAGCTTTTCCCGCCATTTCTTTTTATGCCCCTCATACTGAGAACCCAGCATCACTGTAGCGATTTGAAGGAATCCTTTTAAATGCCTGCGTCAGTGATGGAAAGAGATGGGGTACGCACAAAGCTAACATTCAACAGGTCTTCGTTTGAAGAAAGTGTGCGATTGGAGGAGGCTTGAGAAAATTCAACTCCATGAAAGAGTCTTAGAAAATGATTACTTTGTTACTCGTTGGCAGAGACAAGGCCGGAAAAGAAGTAAAGTCAAGCAAAGTCATCGGCGTCAGAAACTTGATCCAACGAATCTTTCGTTGGCGGACGAATTTAACATTTACCACAAAAAACTCATCCATCACCATTCAATCGTACAAGTTCCACAGTATCACATAATAACAGGGAACGTACAAAACATACTATAATGTAAAAAATTATCTGTAAATTTGTCCAATGTCTGTTTCTTTTTTCTTTTTTTTAAAAATGTATAAAATTTCATGAATAATAAAGTGAAGCGAGAGAGAATGAACTCAAAACAAAAGTAAAAATATAACAAAATCAAAATAAAACATAGCAGAAGCCGTCCACCCGTCAAAACTCATAAGAATGGCCGCTGTATTCTACCATTCGACAGAATCTAGAAGCACACTCACTAATGGAGTGAAGAAAAAAACAGTAAATGACAGTGGGAAACCAAAGACTAATCTACTCTGGATAAAAAATGGGACAATCACAAACTGGGGAGGTTGGGAATCTTGACATGGATCGTAACAAGAGAGAGTGCAGGGGACCGGCAGGGGACAATACATACACGTATTAACTAGGTAAACAAATAGTGTCTAACTTAATCAGGGGAGGGTTCACATGAAACCGACCCTAGCCCCGTTCACACGAACCAGGCTCGCCACACTTCAGCTTACCCACTTTTCGCTGAAATCGGTGGATAAGAAATCCTTTCTATCATCTTGAGCTGATACCCAAAGAATCTGACTAGATCCTAATACGACAACGTTCGTATCGCAAGATTCTCTTCATCGTCCACACCACCATCTTTGCCACGGCTAGCAACGTGAAAAACACCATCCGTTTCACCCCCAGAGTACTGGGACGACACATTATCACACACGTATGCGAGATCAATAGAAACGAGATGCTTGGGATAGATACGAGGCGTCAACTCGCTGACATAGTCTCAGAACGGGCACTCCTGAGAAAAATGATCAGTAGACCAAATCATCCAGCTCCCTCTGAAGGCTACGCCATTCTGAGATAGCACGTTCTGAATCAATCATCAAGGAAGCGAAAACTCAGGGTTGCAGAGATAATCCACCGCTGACGCCCAAGACCAGAAAGAGCAGGCCACATAGAGGATTCTTCGCGATCCCCTCCACTAATTCACGATACAATAGTCTACGCGGCCGTGAAATGTCACTGGAACAAGGAATGACCATCAATGCCACACGACACACTCGGAGGAATCTCGACTGGTTTCGGGGTTTAGAAGGGCGCTAATCCCTACAAAACCGCAAGAGTGATGTTACGGCTAACGTCTGGACCACAGTTCCGACCTTTGCCTGTGGTTCGGACTAATTCTTCTTTAGCTGGAGACCGAGCCCGAACGACACTCCGAGAATGCAGACGGGTCCGTCTGTCCAACTAAAGGGCCACGGAAGCGGGATCTCCTTCCAGGCACTTAACCGCAAACCGGAAGAATTGTTGCGGTTAATCTTGCGCTCCCCCCGTGAGCTTTTTCTACCGCTCAAGCGAATTCCGTACCAGCTCAATGTCGCTGCGATACGACACGAAAATGTATACTTCATCGGCATACGCAGAAAACCTGGCGCGAGTGCCTCCAAGGACAGCGATTTCACGCAGGGCCGAACGACACGTACTGACTCTTATTCGGCTAAGGAAGGGTGCAAGCGACAAAGCGTAAATTAGGGGCGACAACCCTGTCGAACCGGCTGTGAAAGCGCAAATGCTTTTCGTTCACTTGCATTGGGGTTGCGATACAGGAGGCTGATCAATCTGTAGAATTCGGGTTTGAATCCGGCGGCCTGCAAGACAGCAGCCATGTATTGATGGTCAACCCTGTCGAATGCATAGGACTTATCTAAATTGATCAGCGCGACTTGATTGTCGTATTTTACACCCTCTATCTCTGATGATCGAACCGGTATATATCGGCCACAATCAACTGTCCCCATATTGACATGGGTAAGGTTCACCCTCGCATGCAGGGAACGTTTAACTAACAAAGACACACACCCGAATGAACGACAATGTCGCTAGACAACACACGAGCATTAACGTCGCAAACAAAGTGTGTCTCCTGGATCGCGGCCACATGTACTGCGAAGGACAAGTCATCCCGAAGCCGGTTGGCACCCTTACCCCAATCTCTCAAGCCCCTAGCATTCAAGCTGGTAATTTTGACAGACATTTTGTGAGCGGAATCACTTAAACGAAGACTGACGGGAAACCTGCAAGAGTCAGGACCCCGACGGCTTGTCCTAGGCTACCAGTGCACAGGTTTGACGTAATCAGTTCGTCACTGACAATCCCGCCAACCGGGCCCTGTGTAATGATGTGTGTATCAAAATTGGTCCCCCTCTGATCAGGATTTGCCATTTTCCAAGATCCAAGGACACCACCTGAGCCATCCTGAGCTACGTGAATGACTTCTTGACTACCGCAATGAAATCCCAGGTTTTTGTGCTTGAAATCTATACAACCGTTATGGCCCCAGGTACCTTATCAAAGTTCCTGGGATCGTCAGTCGATTAGCGATCGGGAAAGTTCAATTGAAACAGAGGTCTTATGAGAGCCTTCATCTGAGAGCTCCCTCTCAAGCTCCTGTCTATCGCCCAGACAGTTGTACGCCCTTTGATAATAGCTTCTTTTTCTTTTGGGATGGAGTTGCGGAGGGGATATCGGAGCCCTATCCAGGGAAGAAGGGAGGATTCTAGCCTTACCCGTGGCTGCCTCATTTCTGGCTGGCGAATTCATTTCTATCCCATGACTTTTCCGCCCTGCGACAACCAGACTATTTCACATTTTTTGCTTCCTCCTATTGCTCATCCCCCCTCCCTCTTTTCAAAGAAGAGGACCAAGGTGGTGGCACTTCCATACCCTGTGGGAGAGGAGGAGCTGCCACTTTTTGTGTTCACTTCACAACCTCCCTCAAGTGCTCGGTGTGCTTATCGGACTTTTCCACTATGACATTTCTGTCATTGCTTTTATTGGCTATAGATAAGGGGACGAGTTCTTCACGAGGCACAACTTAGGCACATGTCCTGCTGCGCCAAAAGACTACCATGGGGTCGACATTGTCACCTGCAGAATTATATCCCCGGTAGAAATGCCCGTTTTACTTCCCACATCCGCAATTTAGTCCAGCTGCTCATATTCAGAAGTCACCAACAATACCCTCTTCTATATACATGGGCACACCATGCAAAGTGATCTTGGTCTTTCTGGTGCCCATATATTCAGTTTGCATCCTCATAGATGAGAATCTGCACAGCCTACTCTTTTGATGTCAACAAGATGTCACACATTGCGTTTGACCTTCTTGCCAACACATTGACTGCGTTGTTCAGGCGCCTGAGTGCTTTTTCCATTTATTGATGACAGCCACCAATTCCCAGATGTCAGCAGGGAAATTGTCCTTTTTGAAATTTTCTTCCATGTAAATTAAATAGGAGCAAAATAGTGTTTAGACATGCGGACAATGGAGGATATTTCCGATAATAAATAAAGACCATCCCCAGTTTTTTTTCAAAATTATCAAAAATCAGAAAATTAACAGATCTAAATGAAATTTTCAGTTTTTATTCATTAGTGAACACATTTTATGATAAAAATTTAATTTTAGAAAAGTTTGTGAAAATATCTGAGAGCGCAATTTCAATTTGAGTTTCAATATATCGTGAGTACTTGGAAATTTGATAGTGAAATATTTTACAGATATATAAAGAAAAATCTCCGAAATTGTTATTTCAGTAAAAAAGAAAAGAATAATGCAATACCAAACGTGAACTTACTAAACATTCGTCGCAAACCATGCAAAAAATCTCTTAATAATTCTCAGGAAATAATTTTTGTTCGGATTTCGTGCTTGTATAATTTAATAAAACTTGTTCTTTCAGATTTGACGGGGAAAAAAATTTATATTCAATATTTGTTTTAAAATGTACTCATAATTTTTCAGATCTGTTCATCCAGTTGATATTCCCGATGAGAAATTTTTATTAAATAAAGATATGTTTGATGAAGCTAAAAATGTAAAGTTTTACGTTATTTTTGAGTGTGAACATTAATTTTTTTATCCATTTTTGCAAGTGTTTGATTATTTTTTTGTAAAAAGATCAAAGTTCAAAATGAAATAATTCAATAATTCTGTGACTGCAATCAATTAACTGTACCAATTCTATGTCTATCAATTCCCCATTCAGAATGTAGAATGTAGAATGTCTTTATTTTATAAATTTTTAAATCAGAAAAATTAAAAACTAACTCATTCGACGCAATTAGATATTTTATATCAAACATGTAAGAAAATAATAAAGAAAATAAAAGCAATGAATTAAACTGAAAAGTGTTTATCATTTAATTTTATTTCAAAAATATTATTATTCATCCAACTAAGTTTCATAGATTCCGATAGAGTAAAATATATTCTTCAACAATTGATTATATAAGGTTAAAACTCATTTATTTTTAAACTATGGTGTAAAAGGAGATAGACGAGAGAGAAAGCAAAGTTAAACGTAATTCCTTTCCTACAAACAGGCCACTGAAGAACGGGAAACTGATTATATTTTGTTGCTTAAAAAAATGAAGTCCACAGAGAAGGGGATGATATTAGGTAAATGGAGGAAGTGAATTGCATTATGGGAGAATGGATGGAGGAATAAAGTGTGTTGGGAAAATACGGTTTATTTCCGCTAGTTATTATACATTATTTTGTCCTCTTTCGGAAGTCAGCTAACAGTTAGAAGCGTACAACTTCGAGAAGAGCGGGAATTAAATGTATATATTTTTATATACAATTTTTTTCCTGTTAATACAGAGGAAAGAAACTGATAAATTACTGGAAAATGGCTCACCACAATTGAGTATTGACAACATTTTTTTGTTCTTTTCCCGAATTACATAAACTTAACTCATATTAATTTCTCGTTTGCTTTTGTCCTCTACCCCTAAATTTTACGGGCGCTTGTTAAAAGTAGATGTTAAGTGTGCGAAACTGCTTTTTTTTACCCATGCTTTTAATGGCAACTCAAGGGTTACCTTGCGTAAATAAACGTTATTTTCACAGTTTTAAGCAGAAAATTTGTCATTCTTGCAAAACCTAAATAATTAATCCTAAAATCTACAAATTTACTTGAAAATATATCTCTAGGATGAACGTTGGATTTTTAGATTTACAAATTTTCCATTTTGCATCTGAGTTAATAATGGAGGTTTAATGTTTATTTTTTTTAAATTAGTAATTTTTCATCTCTTGCTTTTCGCGACAACAATAATTGGACTAAATAAAAACTGAATAATCGAAAATTAAAGTTAATGCAATTTTCAAGTGTGAATATTTTAAAGAATTTTATTTTCATTTTTTAAATAGTTTTTTGTACAGAAGTTCAAAAAGGAAATAACAGAATACGTCGTTGGTGGCTATCAAATAATAGCATCTCTTTAATGACTTTATCAATTCCCTCCAATTGTACCCTATTTTTTTTTAATAGACAATTTAAATAATTTTAAAATTAGAGAACTAAAAGAGAAACCTCATTGGGTGCAATTACATATGACATCAAATAGGTAAAAAAACATTCAAAAGATAGATGCAATGAGTAAAACCAAGTTATTTTGGGTAAACCAAGAAAATTTTACTAGATTTTATACTTCTAATATAGTATAAAATTAACATTATTCATCCTAATTTTCATGAAAGTCTATAGTATAAAGAAATTATATTTTTAACCTATTGATTAACTGATATCACTTTAAGGACAGTTTGTTTTAAAACTTATCCTAAATTCACGTTTTCCTCAAGTAATAAACTGAACATTTACTTTGTGGTCATCCCTATATTTTCAGATTGTATATGCCATTAAATAGGTATGAATAAATTGCTTTTAATATATTGTGTGTCGTGTCTCTTAGGAGATTTACAATCATGGCTCTCCACAATTTCCTGTCTTTTGTAGCTATTAAGAAATTGTATTCTTATCTATCCTTATTTGCAATCCATTTATTCAAGCTATATTAGTTAAGCATTGTTTTCCTTTCTTCCTCTTCAAACTGTCCGGTCTATATCAAATTTTCTAAGCTCCATCCTCCAAAGAATTCCAACTATCCATTACATAAGTATAAGTATCCTTTTTGTTTTCATTTTCTCTAAAATTTTGCTCATATGTTTGATATTGTCAGCATTTTTCTGTAGAACCGGATTTTTTCTTGATTCAAATCACTTTCTCCAAGAGGAGATTGTACAGCATTTCTTGGCATATAGTACTACTACTTGTATAGATAGGCAAGAATATTGATAGCAACAGCGAATTTTCTGTGGTCGATCGATCTTCATAATTTTTTAATTATGCGGGTCTGCTCTTAGCCATTGTACATTAAACCTTACCTTCTCGTTGCTCCCTCTACAGCTGCTATTTCAGCTTTGTTTTTAAATCTTAGCTCTCTTCAATAACGATTTCGGTAATTATGACATAAGAGAAAGGAAAATCGTACGTAGTGCATAGGGGTGTTGCACCAGGAGACTAAGTAAAACCGAATACAAATTAAAATAGTGAAATTATCAGGGCATTGCAAAAGAAGTGTGAAAACACTGCAATATAAAAGTAAAAATGTTTGGAATGTTTCCTAGACCCTGGAAAAGTTAGGCAATATAGAATAGCGAGGAAAAATTCAATTAATTCTGATTATACTACAATTAAAATCTTCGACAATATTGCTGCACATTGTTGTTATTCGATCTTTATGGCTGACCAGGGAAAGGCATGAATCCATAACTTCTTCCATCTATGGACTGAATAATACGACAGACTGGGCCCTATAGCCTTAGTTGTCAACCAGTCTACAGCAGAAAGAAACGGCAACCTACTTCGTCAGTCATGAAATAGGCACGATCGCCCGGCGTATGGCGCTTCACTGACTGACTGATGGTTGACCAACATCTATGCCTGATATAAAAATATGCAATGTTAAAATTAAGTGATATCCCATACCATTCTAGATGATTTTCTTATTACAAGATTTCATTTACTCTACGGAAGGTTTTGCGTACGGCCATATCATTTTGAAACACCGGTTTGCTTACTACTAGTGAAATTAAGCAGCGTGGAACGTGGCAAGTACCTAGATGGGTGACAGCTTAAGATGTGTTAGTGGTGTAATTGATAAAGGCTCTGAATTGGAAATTGGAGAACCGAGTTCCAATTCCAGTCGGTTTCGTTATATTCACGTACGCAGAAAATACACATTGGGAAAGTATGAATTCACCTTTTTTTTCTTCAAGCTATGGGTTAATTAATAGAACTTGTATCACTAAAAATCATTATCTGCAATTCTAACAATCTAAATATATCCTGGCTTTAAATAACGAGCAAAAGGTTGATAAGCCGTAAAAAATCATAAATCTGAGAACTTCTTCGACTTTCAAAGAAAATCGAGAATTCATTTCTTCATCCATCAGGAATAAGAATTTCAAGGATTTTAAGACACATAATGATTTTGTTTTGTTCGTGCCAACGAACTACGTTTGATTCGAGTGTATATTTTTGTATTGTCTGAGTCAGCGACTAAACTCACCTTGAGTCTTAGCCGAGATAATATTTCACTTAAGCATTCTTTTGCTAAATGTTTACTATTAAACTCTCTTATCTTGACTTAATGCGCATGATCAATTCCGCCCTCACTTCAGTCATTGGCCAAGAGACCATTTAAAGAGCATACGAGGCTGGCATCCCGTTCCCACCCCTTCACCGTTGAAACTGTTAGATGTAGACGTCTCTTCTACTCCAATAGATTCATGTCTCGCACATCTCACCTGTTGAACTCCCTTCCTTATTCCTGTTTCCCTGACAAATATAATCTCCAACTATTTAAGTGTAACGTCAATCGACATCTCCAGTTGCCTTGATCTATCCTCTTCCCTTCTCCACATCCTTTCACCTTTCATTCCTATCTGCTCTCGCTCCAAATCTTCTGTAACCCCCTTGCCTTGATCGATCCACTATCTTTCTCCACATCCTCTCCTTTACCACTCCTATCTGCTCTTCCTCCAAACCTTCTGTAACCCCTTGCGTGCTAGTGACTTCCAGCCTTGCTCGGGGTGATATGCTTAAAAAAAAAAAATACAATAATAGTCACGCAATGAGATGAGTGTAATAGTAAAATGACATTCTGTTTAATGAATAAAGACAAAAGGAAAACTTATCTTAGCCAAAACGTTCCGGCCTCTGATGGACTTTATCCACGCAAATGTAAGAATTTTATTTTGCAACAATTATTTATAAACAAAAGTAAAAATTTTAGTTTTACAAAAATTTTAAATTAAAGAACTCTCATAAATATACATCGGACGAAATGAAAAATCTAGATAAATTATGTAGGATGCTAAATGGCGTTACTCACTGTAAATGCTGTTAAACTTTTTTATAATGTAATTATTTATATTTTAGTCTGGGATCACTTTATGTATTTTAAATAAAAGAATGTTATGAAATTTAACCATTTTCTTTGATTTTTTTTTACATTTTTATACTTATGAATATTGGTTTGAGAGAGAAGTATTTCTTTCAAGAACGGAAATATTTGAAAAAATCCAGGCGCAGACTTATATTTTGATAAGATTTCTTTTTATTTGTCACTTTCTAAATATGTTCTCATATCGTGGTCATATTTATCCGAAGTCTACTTATTTTACTAATTGAATATAGCGTGTATGTCAATCGTCCTCATATTTCCTTGTATTATTTTATCGCCCTGTTTCTTTCAATCTCAGTAACCCCTTGTATTACAGTGGCACTTATTGCCTTGCTTAAGTCGAAATTATTTAAAAAATATTAATGTCTTTAATTGTTATATACATTAATATTGTTTTTATACGTATTATGCTGACGCAGATCTCGAACAAGTAGATGAAGTGGGCTACGCATGACAGACATGCTACAGCAGGCGCCACTCGAAATTATAAAAGTCATCGACTGTCCATTGCCGTTTCATAACTGGATTCTGGATGTCTCATTCCATATGTACTGTAGGGGTAGGTGATGAAATCAAGGGTATGAGTCACTTCCTGACAAGTTGAGGTCCACCTTAAATTCACACCATCGGCATTTTTATTTTGTTTCACTTCCAACCAAATTTTGAAAAGCGAAACGGCGATAGAGAATAGATGACGGGAGCAGGTTTTGGGTGAAACTGGAAGCTTCTAGTCTTGAACCTGCACGCTGGCGGCGAATTTAGTCATCAACCGCAATATGATAAAGGAAGCGATTAGCAATTAAATTTTTGGATACAAGATAAAGCCGACGACGATGAAGTTGACGTCGTTCTGTATCAGTTCATAAGCTAGATTTTCCTTTTACACTTGATTAGCTACAACTGAGATGGACATTTTTTGCACATTTTACAGATTTCTGGTATTTCTAAAGCCTGCTAAAAACACTATTCATAGCCAGAACTACAGGGAATAACTTGTTATTGCTCAGATTCTCTTTTAAGGAATCTTTAACTAAAGTAATGATCTGCAAAAAATCGAACCGTTAGGTTATCATAATTTCCGTTTGTTTATCAACAATCCGCTTTTTACTTTTCGGTATATGCGCGTGTGGAAACTAATATTCAGCTTACAGACTTTCCCTATTTTTTTTAATTCTTGGTATATCGTAGATTCTGGTGTGCTTAACAGTTTTGTTAATTCCCGATTACTTTACAGTGGATTTTTTCCACGAATGACTTTACAGATTCATCATCAAAGTCTGAAAATTTTTTCCTGTCTGGGTCAAACTTCTAACGATCTTATTCCAGAACAACAACAACAAAAAATCTCCTTGTCGGCCAGTTATAACTCTTTGCCTATAAGCACTAGACATTATCCTATGTAACTCCATAGCATTATTTCGTTCGTTAAAAACCGATAGCATTGTGACGTAAATGTACTTTCATTCCTTTCATTAGTGGGTTGAGAACATTATTTTTTAATCAACTGTATACGCTGCCCCTTCCGTGCAAAACTAATGAATGCCAGTGTACTCCAAAGTTATTAACTGCCGTGTATGATTAGTATTTCAGATTATACATTTGTCATTATAATTGGCTCTCATAAACGGAAATTGCTTAACCTAATATTTTTTAATACTGTCTTCATGTGTGAACCGCATGTATTTTTCTTTGGCATGCTTCTGGTATAAAAGGGAATGAGTGTAGCCGGTTTGTGGCTGTTATCTTACAAGCCTTATGCCTGTTGGTGGCTGCTAATATTGTTTTTATTAGATATCGAAGTCTTTAGAAGGTAACCTTTATGCGGGTCATTTCTCGTTAGTACGCGAGTCGCAACACGAATTTTGCTCGATGTTGTTGCCAGCTGACAATCCATATTTTATACTCTGGGTTTGATGGCAATCCGATAATTGCCAGTTACAGACTGCGGGGAATCTTGAAACCGTGATATGTACGAATTATGTGGACATCTAGGATAAGCATTTTGTGTATTTCTTTCTACGTCAGTGACGATTTTATTATTTTCTCTGTTAAGGTTTAATAGACGCCACACAGAAGAGTAATGCGAGGTTGCTTATGACAGCGAGAAACTAAAAGAACACTGAAAACAAAAGACTGTGGAACAGAAAATAAAAAAAACTCTAGAAAACAAAGGGAAGTAAACCATTTCTTAAGGAATTCAGAAGACAAATGAAAACCATTAGAGTGAATTTCTGGGATGAGCATTTATTATTTACATCATTTATACTCGGACTAATTCTTATATATTCCTATATAGTACTGCTCAGTAGTGAAATAACTGAGCAGTACTAATAGAAGAAAAAGACGAAATATCCTGACACATAGTGAAAGGAGAAAAATCTGCAATCGTTGATAAAAATAAAGTATTTAGTTACTGAAACTTTTCGGACAAAGCTTTATCTAAACGGGCAAGAATACCGACGAAAATATTGTATTTACATTATTTACACTGTTCGGACTCTTGTCCTCATCTTTGTAATATTCACAACATTTTGACCGTTGTAGGCTCCGAACTTCTGAAGTTAATATATGTTGGAATTTCAAACCGATTGAGGACGCGTGGGACAGTGGCAATAATCCAAGAGTTGTGAGTTCAATACCTGGCCACAGCAGAGGCAAACATAATAGTTGGAGAGTTGAGTTAGTAAAGGAAAATAACTGAAACTGAAATATTCAGAAACGGCATAGCGGGTGGAACTAGAACAATCAACCCCAGTGGATGAAATAAAGGGTCCCTATATCACCTGAAGAAAGCCAGAGCGTCGTGAATATGAGAAATATAAAGACAATAGTCGGAAAAATGTAAATAGTGAATAGTGTTACAATTTCTCAGTAATATAGACAGATATTAAAAGTAATGTTGTGAGAAAACAATATTTCATTACCAGCCTGGTTCACAAGTATGAAAACTTATATAATAATATTTCGGTATAAAAATTTCCACAACGTATGGAAGGAATTCTAACAATATTAAATGAAAGTTATGTCATCATATATATGATAAAATACCACAGCGAGTGAAATAGTCTTTTGACTATAATATTTAACTGTTCAACTCGAATACAATCGATCAGTACTGAACCCATAGAGACACCATCACATTGTATATATATATTATTATTATGATCTAAGAAAGGGACTTCAGTAGTACAAGCTAATAGTAGTTTCCGTAATATATTAGGATTAATTTTAAGTGGGGGTAAAGATGAGTTACTGTATATATTTCTTATAATTATGTCAATAGTTTCACTAACAGGGACATTGGTAAATAAGTTTTCAACATCAAGTGAAGCTATGATTTCATTGTCGGGTTTTTCACTTTTTAGGATTTGGATTATTTCTAATGTTGACTTAACACTATATTTACTAGGAAGGTAAGGAGTAATGAGTTGGTTGATGTATTTTGTTAGTTGATATACAGGAGTTGGAATTTGTGATATGATAGGACGGAGAGGATAGTTAGGTTTATGTGTTTTTATATTGCCGTATATGTAACCAGGCCTATAATCACCAACAATCTTAGGGAGTTTTAAAGAGTTCTGTTCGGCATTATTAGCATTAATGAGTTTATTAAGCTTTGATTTTAGTTAGTTGGTCGGATTCTTGTTGAGTTTTTCAAATTTTATGTGATCATGGAGTATGTGGTCAAGTTTTTTGTTATAATCTAATTTGTTTAGAAGGACGAAAATGTTGGTCTTGTCAGCTTTTTTTACGATTATGTCAGGGTGGTTGCGTAGTTCTTTTGCTGCAATTTTCAGTTGTTTAGTAAGTATTTTTGAGGAGTTTCGGCTTTTATCTATCTATATATATATCGCCAGTTTTCGATGTAATAAAACAGAACTATTAAGATTAATAAATATATATATATTATCGCTGCGAATTTACGACTTGCGTCTGCTATTCCGCGACCGTTATCGTCGCATAGCAAATTTCTATGTAAACAAAACAGGATGACATCTTTGACGGTGAACATATCTGTTGTAATGTCTATATAACCACACTAATGATGGCTCATGTGAGCGGAAAGCTTAGATCGACGACCAATATAATGAAGAAATATCCAAATATTGGACAGTTTTTGTCTTTATTTTCTCTTGAAACTAAAGCCATTATGCGATGTTTGGAAAGGCTCGTAATAAAAATAACATAATAGACATTTTTTTCTTCTGTCATATTAACAACATATATGTATATATATAAAGTATAAGTTTTCGAGTAACTGTTTCGTCAGTTCGTGCGAACGCCCGTAGAAATGTCCTGAACCACACACTCTTTCTCTAAACAACAGTGGGTGGCAGTCAGTCTAGAGATAAAGAAAACTTGGAATTCAAACCGTGTCCTTCCTGGAAATATTTTGTGTTAAATACACTTACTCTCCATAGTTTCTGACATTATACTGGAGAAGTGAAATTCCGCGACATTAATAGATTATTAAGATTGTCCGGAGATATTAATGAACTGCCCACCATTTCTGTGTTATTAGTCCTTCCAAAAAGTGTAACTGATTTTATACAAGCCTTTACTACACTAATCAAATCATCTGTGTGGTCAGTTTCGCGGTTCGGTTATAAATTATAAATTTACTTGTTGGGCCCACAAACGTAGGAGTTCATAATATATGACAATTGCTGCCGAATCCCCTGAAATCCGATGGTATTCGCTTGATTGTTTACAGTGATTCATAGTTTGGGTAACGCAATTTGAACACTGAGCACCAGACAGCCTTGATGCACTGACAAGTTGCCGTCAGTATAATTGGAGACTGAATAATACAATTCGGTTTGTCTGATAGCAAGATATCTGCAGGGTCATTGATGGCCGAATCATGTTACGATACGACATCTGCCATTATAAATTAGGGTATTTGGAAAGCAACTGCAGTTGACGAATAAGGAGATAAAAACAAATATAAATTTATATAAACATTATTTATCAACAAGTTAATCTTCTTTTTAAACGACTGAAGCCTAATAAGGAGGCAATGATTTCTACTCCGTTTAAAGAAATCTGTTTTTTTTTCCGAAAAAGTTTGTAAGACTGTTTTCAACTTTGTTTCAGAATGTTCTGCCACTTACGAAATATTCATGTGATCATTCTATGAGCTTTTGTTGTCGTCACTATTGTGTTTAAATACCCCACCTAACAAAGCTACGATTACGAACGAACTTAAAAATGATGGCGATAAAAAAAAAACAATAACAGGGGAAAGTTGAAGATTAGGTTGTGTATATAGATATATCGAACGGACACAATTTTAAATTAAGGTTAAGCGTCCCTGTATCGTGGTTTCTCGATGTACAGGGTAGTCCGAAAAATCCTATCAATCCTGCAATATATAATTTTCCATTTCAGATGGCTAACACGAAAATGATGGTGTTCATATAGACCTTCTCAACGTGTGACAACGTTAATGAAAGTGAAGAAACTGAATCCGGTACATGTGCTTTGTATAACTTGTTCTATTGTTCTCATTACTTTTCATATTGGTGACAAGACTTTCAGACCAGTCTGTAGAATTCTAACCGGCGTTTGTTTTATTTCGCTCCCTCCCATTACATGATGGTACAGAATTCCATCAATAAAAGGAAAACAGTGTGAATCTCCTTTCTAATATTGAAATGCGCACAATACGATTTTCCATTTTGTCATTCAATTACACTTTATTAGACTTATGTATAGACTTGTATGTCATATTACATACACACACACTTCTTTATTTCCCAACAGTAATTTGCTACTTTTCAGAAAAAAAAAGACACCCGAAATGTAAGTTTTTTTATCCCTTGCTTCCAGTTTATCATTGCTTTTCCAGTTCCTTCTAAAGTAGACTTCAGCTCTATACTCTTAACGTCTCCGCCTGAACTCTGAAATTTTATTTCCTATTTGATTTTTCCTCAGTAGAAGTAGATAGGTTGGGCTATCGGCCGTTTTATATTACTTCCCGGTCTTTTGAACAGGAGTAGAGGTTTATCCCTTGTTTCATGTGTAACATTGGTTTCTTTGTAAAGTCTTTATTTTATTCTTTCTCCTCCAGTAGCCCTCTATATCATAGTGGCATTATCGGCTTCCGTGAGGTGAATTATAATATATATATATATATATATATATATATATATATATATATATATATATATATATATATATATATATCAATTATGTAGTGCGTATTCAATTTATGTAACGTAAATCATTCAAACGAAAAACAAATACTGAAGCTAATTATACGGCAAGAATCACTCTCGCAAACAATATTTAATAATAAAATACAATCAACTTCGAATCCGTTAATGAATGGTATGATCCTTGTTTATAAATTCCGGTTTTATCAGGTCTTATTTTTTCTACGAGCCGGGCTTTCAGTCGTTTCGAACGACCATCATCAGGTAGACATTTCAGTGTGTTTTTGTTAAATTCCAAGTAGTAATGCGACATCGAAAGATTGTGCAATCCGAAAGAGAGTTTTTTTAGCAATGAGATATTTTTAAATGTAAGAATAATTTTGGAGCGTGCAGTCGCGACGCTGAGGTTGAAATTTTTTAAATTTGAAAACTGTGCGTTCTTGTACTGAAGAAAGGTGGCATGAACTAAATTGTTCAATAGTTACAGTAAATGTCACAGTTATTATCAGGAATTCGCACTTAGGATCAAGTTATTTTAATATCAATTATGTAGTGCGTATTCAAATTATGTAACGTAAATCATTCAAACGAAAAACAAATACTGAAGCTAATTATACGTTACATAAATTGAATACGCACTACATAATTGATATTAAAATAACTTGATCCTAAGTGCGAATTCCTGATAATAACTGTGACATTTACTGTAACTATTGAACAATTTAGTTCATGCCACCTTTCTTCAGTACAAGAACGCACAATTTTCAAATTTAAAAAAATTTAAATCTCAGCGTCGCGACTGCACGCTCCAAAATTATTCTTACATTTAAAAATATCTCATTGCTAAAAAAACTCTCTTTCGGACTGCACAATCTTTCGATGTCGCATTACTATTTGGAATTTAACAAAAACACACTGAAATGTCTACCTGATGATGGTCGTTCGAAACGACTGAAAGCCCGGCTCGTAGAAAAAATAAGACCTGATAAAACCGGAATTTATAAACAAGGATCATACCATTCATTAACGGATTCGAAGTTAATTGTATTTTATTATTAAATATTGTTTGCGAGAGTTATTCTTGCCGTATAATACATAAATTTATCACAAACTAAAATAATATAGATATATACATTATAAAAATGAAGAAGAATCACTAACAAATTTTAAATAAATATACATTAAATTACATCACTTAGCATCTTTCATAATTTGCCTAGACTTTTCAGTTAGCCTGCTGATTATTTATCAGTGTTTATATATTTAGTACTTTGAAAAACATACATTTTTACTTTGTTTATAAATACTTACTTGCATCATAAAAGTCCTATATTTGCCTTGATAAAGTCCATCAGAGGATAAAACGAATCTGCTAAGATAAGTTAATTTTTCTTTTAGTCTTCATTCTTATTGTCGTTTTACAGATACTTTTATTTATCTTAAATTTTACACACGCACACACATACATACATACATACATACATACATACATACATATATATATATATATATATATATATATGTACGTAGGTGCGTGAGTGTATAAAATAAAAACACTGAGTACTGGAAGTAATTAGTGTTCCATGTAAAATAAGTTAAGTCATATTAAAGACTTGTATCGCTGTTTCACAACGTTCGATTCTACTCTAACTTTTATACACATACCGATCGCCATAAACTAAAAATTGTCACTTCTTTCCTTCCCTCTCATTTTTTTCTATTTGTATATCTTAATTTTCTCCATCTATGTCTGTCATTTTATTCTTGTCGATTTCTATTAGATTTTAGTCCATCTCTCCGCCTCTTTCCTTTATCGCCCTCATTTGGTTTTCTTCTACATTTAGCAAAACTGTGCGTCTATAAATTGCCTCATTCGTATTCTGGGGATATAAGTTCCTTTGGACTTATTTGAACTGTTAATGACTTTCTGGGTTTTATGATAGATTTACCGTTCTTCGATGATATATTGCATTGAGTAGAAATCGAGCTGACGACACTAACAATGGATATTGTTCCCTTCCGCTTAAATACATATTAAAATTTGATCAATCAATCTAAAAGAATTCTGAATGTCAAAATACTCAACATGCATGAACTAAATCAATCATTTAACTATTAAAACATTTACACGCCCATATTTTTTTTGACTAAATCAAGAATATTAGCATTAAGAAATAAACCATTATTTTAGTATGAAAATGTGAGGCGGTTATATAAAAAAGCAAAACGAAAATGAAGACCGCGAAATGCGAAATAAAGTTTTAGATACTAAAAGCATTGTTTGTTGTTTTTGTTTTAACCACATCACCTCAAGCAAATTAGCAACTTAATATTGCTAGTAAGACACAAGGTAGCTACTGGGATAGAGAGAGAGGAAAAACGTGTTTAGAAGGAACCTAAGACCCTATCATAAGCAGGAAACAAGGGATAAATATCAGTTCCTTTTCAAAAAGGAGAGGAGTGTGAATCCGACGATAGGCGAACCGATCTGCTACTAGGAGGAGAAAAAAGTAAAAAGTAAATAAAATTTCGGAGGCAGCGACGTTAGAAGTATGGAATTGAAGAAGACTTTAGAAAGAACCGAAAAGCTCATCCTAAAGAGAAAACAAGTGATAAACCTCTAATTGTGTTCAAAAGACTGGGGCGGAGTGTAAACCAGGGGCTAGGTAATCCTATTTAATTCAACTTCTGAAAAAAAAATAATTCGTAAAAAAAATTTGATTTTTAAGGCAGAAACATTACAAGTATAGTGTGGAAACAAATTTTAGAAGGTATTGGAAACCCAATCCTAAACAGGAAACAAGAGATTTACTTTAAAAATGTTTGACGTAAGTTTTTTTTCATTTTAGACAAAGCCCCATGATTTGATAAAATTTTTTATATTAATTTTGACAAGAAACATCCTTCATAGCGCACAAGAGTAAAGCCACGCTAGCAACAAGTTTGGAGAACAGTTCATCAGGACGGATTTTTAAAGTCGTACGTAATTTAGTTAGTTATCAGGCCTGTACCAATGTCGAAAGTCAAAAGCATAAAATCGAAAGCCTGTATATTAACATTCTAGGTATATGTGAAATAAGATGGAAAATGAATTTGGAATTTAATATACGACCGTCACAGAATATGAAACGTTGGAAGGGATAAAAAATGAAAGAAGTTGAAGTAATATTAGATAAAGTCAGGAAGAAACGGGTTTGAGATAATGGTAATTGTCAGTTCTCCTAATGAAAGTGAAGCTGTTCAATATGATGGACATTGGTATGTACCTATGTTAGAAAGCATGAAGATTAGTTTTACAACGTAATAGAAAATAACAAATACCAGAGCGCGTCACGAGTAATAATTACCATGAGTGACCTCGACACAAAAGTAGTGAATAAGATAAAGAAATATTTTGTAAGTACCAGATTCTTGCAACACGCGTCAGCGTGTTGAATCTCTCACAGTATTTACTATTGTTGAAGTTAACATTTTTTGTAGAGATTTACAAACTCTACGTTACGTTCAATTTCCCAAACCAATCGATGAAATTTGAATAAGCTAATTTATTTGGAAAAATACTTTGGCAAAAGACCTACTTGGCGGTTTAATAATTTTTTTAATATAATTTTATAGGACTTCTTGGTAAACAATATTTTTTATCTTTTTCCTAGCGAAGAATAAATTCTTACATTTTCTTACGATTGAGCATGCAACATACAACAGGCCATGTGTAAATATTTCTTTCTGGAGCCAAATTCCAACTTTTTGAAGCATTTGGCCTTGTGATTTGTTTATATTTCTCACAAACATAGGGCTAACTGGAAAATGAATTCTTGTATATATAAAACTTGAAAGATATGCGTAAAACAATATTGCACGTTTATTAAATAAGTATATATTTTAATCATTAAATTGTTTTTAAACTAGCGGAAGTATTTGTATGTTAAATAAAAACTTTCCAAAACATTAGTAAATATATATTGTACTAAGCTACGCACCCTAGTATAACCAACAGTACTTTGTACCCCCTTACCTGTTTGCACATTTTTGCCTCAACATTTGATTTCGATCGGTCAATATATATTTATTTTAGAGGGTGTGACGAATTAACGGAAGACATAGAATTTTATATATAGATGGACTTGATCAAATAATCAATATGGACATAAGTTTGCTTGGTGCACTGGAAAGGGTCAATAAAACAACAATTATACCGAATACCTAAGTTGCTTTTGGAGACTTGAAATGTCTTGAATGAAATACTAACAATTACATAATATACTTCGGTATATATACATACGTATATATATATATATATATATATATATATATATATATATATATATATATATATATATATATATATATATATATATATATATAAATATATATATATATATATATATATATATATATAACGATCTAAAAATCCAAGTTTGCGCATTAAAATACATTGATTGTAGGACTCCACACTTAATCATGTGGAGACCAAGAGTAAATGTAACAAAAAAAAAAAAGAAAGCAAAAGCAATGTTTAGTGCAATTCGGCTATCTCATTTGCAAACAAACATATTGAATAAATCGAGTGCGAACGAAATCAAACTTCAAAAAATAAACTTGATGTTCAACATGGCAAAACTAATAAATAGGATTCCAATGATTACAAGTCCTTTTGGCTTACGTCCATATCCATTATAAAACACAGTTTCTCGTGCGATTACCGAAGTTGGGCAACATCGAGTTTGGTCAATATTTAAATGGGTGACCGCTTGAATAAACCAGGTACTGTAAGTTTGGATGAGTGGGTAATGCAAAGGATAACTGCTCGGAATTGGAAATCTGAGAGCAGAATTCCAATTCCAGTCGTGTCCGTTATATTCACTTAAGCGAAATTAACAGTGGGGAAGATATGAATCCACCTTCTTTCCTCTCAGCTATGGGTTAATTAGTAGGACTTTTATCAGAAACTCATTATTGCTAAAAACATTATTAAAAATAAATATATTTCCTGGATTTAAATAATCTACAAAAGTCTGATAAGCTATGGACAAAGACAAATCAATAGAAATCTTAACGTAATTAGACTAGAAATATGGTAAGAACAGTCTGGCTTTGTTCAAGACAGTGGAGCAAACAATTAATGCTATCAGAATGAACGACAGAAATATTTATACTTGCTTTATAGATTAATCAGACGCATTTGCAAGGAATACGTCTTCATTTCATTTTCACTTACCGCAATATGGCGCCAATTGATGAATCTTAACAGCTATTAGCAGAATGAAAACATTTTTAAAAATGTAAATGGAAAAAGATTTTGAATGATTTCAAGCTATTAAATTCCACTTGAAGAAAGTTGATTGCCTTTTTCACCATTATCCTTATATGCATTTTTTTCTTTCTTCCATCCCAGTTATAACCGTTTATGACAATCAAATTGATGGCTTGGTGACATCGAATGTCGTCACGATAGTCACGGTTATCATTATTTCCCCCATTGTCCCAATAAGGTTAATATTACTATTGTCCTAAACAATAAAAATATCAACAATATAAAAATAATCATAAGAATCATTGCTACTATTATCAAATTCATTGGAAAACTTGCAATAAATAGAATATGGAATGTCTTTGTTCATTGAACGAAATAACTCCGAACTAAGCAAGCGTGCCTCAATTCATTGTGAAATAGTGAAAAGTTTAAAAAGTGAAGCATTTTTTTAAATTTAAAAATGACATGAAATTTATAATGAAGCATTAAGTTTTCGAGAAAAATTAATCATAAAAAAAAAATTGTCAACGAGTTCTTGCTTTAAAATATAGTATTGCAAAATCTCATTCTTCTGTTCCGCTCACACGCGCAAAATCGATCAATTATTATATCTGACATTCTTAAAAGCTTGGAAATAAAATTTTAAAACACCCATTTTCCTAAAAGTGATCGAAGTTATTTTTTTATTTAAATTAATATCAGAAAATTGTTTCTTTTTCTCGAGATATCAAAAGATTGTGTGCTGCATTCTTCACCCAGAAAGTTCGTTCGGTTCTTCTATTTTCAAGCTCATGGCAATCTTCGCTCAACTGACACGTCCAGAAAATAAATTAAATCTTTAGCAACGATTTGTACTTCCATTCAAGATTTTGCTTTCGCTCATTCCAGTTTCTTCTGACAAGAAGAAACTGGAACTGATTCATTTTAATCCATTTAAATTCTGAATTCTCGCACCTGTTGCAACTGGTAACTGCAGAGAATGAGAAAGACTGACCAGGAAATTGAATTTTTGCCATAGGTTTAACCTGTTCTAATTGCCCTGTAAGGCATTGATGACCAATGGCAATTTGATGACATTCGGTACAATTAAAATATATCAGAATTCACTATATAAGATTCGGTTTAATATCAATTTCAGATTTACTATGCTTAAATGAAATTATTTTTTTTTGTTGATTTGTTCTTTATAGGTTATTAATTAGGTACCTCCCCTTTTTCGCTAGAAAAAAATTTATCATGACGAAAAAAGCCCCAAACGTAATAAAAACTAAGTTTTATCGTCAAAATGTTTTAGTATTAAAAGGATAGACCAAAGTATTTTTGATTATTTTATTAACTTTTATAATCTTTGCTAGCACGTTCGAAATTTTAGTTAATTTTTTCTTTCAGTTGCGATTAGGGATTTAGCACCGTTTTTAGGTGTTACTGATTTAGAAATTCTTACAAAAATCAAATAATTGTCGGATTTTAATAAAACTTTCAGGTCTTATTCATAAAGGAATGGAATTATTTTTCAAATATTTCTTTTTACTTATGTTACCCTACTTAATTAATTTCATGAATTTTCGAAAAATTAAATTTTCATCCGAAAATCTTTTTTACTAGTTAAAGTCTTGGAGAATGTAAATCTTTTTTTTCTTTCGCTATTTTTAAACTACTCATTATCCGAAAATCTGGTCCGAATCGTAAAATAAAAAGTGCAATAAAACTGATATTATTTAATTAGAAAATCTTTTAATTGCTTTTAGAAATCTGATTTATTACGGACATTATTTTATTGAGAAAAATTATTTTCGATGAATAATGAATTCTTACAAGAATAGTTTTCATTTTTTTTAATAATAATTCATACTATATAAATCTTTTAATATCTGCATGACTTTCATCAGGTAAGGTGATTTTATTATGTGAAACTATATACAGTGTAACCCGGATATAAGATACCCGGATATAAGAGACCCGGATAATGGAGAAACCCGGATATAAGAGAGATTTTATCTGGTCCCAAATTAGAGCCATACTTACCTAAACAAAATAGACCAAACCCTGATATAAAAGAAACCCTGATATAAGAGACTTCTTATCCGGTCCCGACAACTCTCTTATATCCGGGTTACACTGTATACTAATCAAAAATTGAAAGCTTAATACAAATCATTTTGCACCAAGATTTTAACAATAATTTTTATTTTTTTATGTATATACAATATTATGTAACGTGCCCATTTTTGAAAATATGGTCGACCATACACAACATTATCATAAAATAAGACCGTTGACTATAGTAAATTTAAAGTCAACATTCCTAAAATTAGATTACGGAGAACATTTTGCAACATTTTTAAGATTACTGCCTACTTAAAAATTATATGAAAAAAAGGCTCTCACGTCATTTTCTTAAATTATGTTTTACAGATAAAGTCTCCGTAGAACAACAATCATTATGTCAAGACCTGTTAACGCCTCCTCAGTTACCTAAAACATGGCAATGTCGGTTAAAAACAGCTACTGTTTTGTTTTAAAAATACGTTTCTGAGATATATATTAAAATTAAAGTAAATATTTTTTCCAATCAGATTAATTATATTTTAAATCAGCTAATATTCCTCAAATAAAGTTTCCGAAAAGTATATTTCATTTTTGGAAAATGTTTTAATACGGAGATTTACATTGCGATTAAAGTGGACTAAAATTGGTCAACAATCAGCTATTTTAACAAAAATGGATTCCAATCAATATAATTTCTGTTTTAAATACATCAGAGTATTTTGCTTACTGGAAATATTAAATTTAATTCATTTTAGCTTTCCATTAAAGCTAAATTGAAAGCTTCAAGAAAGCTTTTGCATTCATGAAGATTCCTTTTAAACCATAGTTACTGAAAATTAGTGGAAGTGTCTAATATTAATATGTTGAGGGTTATTGTAAGCTGAAAGATATTTGGGATTGTAAGAATTGTTTTGCCAGTGAATATTGTATTAAGTATTTTTTATTTTATTTTGAGAATAGTAATGACTTTTCTAGATACAAGTTTTACTTTTTAAATCGTAGTTGTCTGGAGGATATGAATTCATACATCTCCCCGCAATATTTACGCGTAAGTGAATATCACGGATACGACTGGAACTCGCACGCGACTATGAGATTTCTCATTACACCACCGGCGGCACATCCACAAATGGTTTTACAAAACATGCCTAACATAGAATGGGATGTTAAAAATATGTCTTTTATTGTTCTACATTAATTTTCACATTATTTGTTTATCCTTAAATTTAGTTATGCATATTTAAATTTACTTTCCTCTGAAGCGAACCCAACGTTTAATTTTGTAGAATTAGAGAGGCAACTATTTGACATGACAGGGAGTTTCGAAATGGAATTAGAGCAATTATGGCTCCTGAAAATTCGATTCGAAGGTGAGGGATTTCAAAATGTATCTCTATAAAAGTCTACTAATGTCAATGACCGATGACCAATTAGGAAAATCACCAAAGAACAATCCTTCGATGATAAACTAAACCTAACATGTGAGTTTGCTTTTTCTAGGAAAATTGCTTTCATAAAACAGGGAAAATATTCATCAAATTGAATATCAGAACGATTTAAAAAACAAACTCTGATAGCTTGCAGAGGACCGTGTGCGTTTGCGTATTGTTGTATTAGAAACAAGTGTGTAACTGCTGGTAGAATATTAAAAGGTCCAACTACAAGAAAATTGCTTAACTCAAGTTAAGTCCAACTGAATATGTAAAGACAAACAAACAAGACCGTTATATATATACAACGAACTATATGTATTAAACAACACAATTTTACAATGGACATAGACAATAATATTTGTGTCTGTGTGTGAACATTTATGCCTGTTCTTTGGTGAATGTTAGTACTTTGGTGAATGTTCGTGTGAATGTATGTGTGTATAATGTTCACGGCGTCTCCCACAAATGGGAAGACGCGGATCTTCTAAGAGTGCTTACATTGTAGTCGCTGAAATGAAGAAATGAAAAAGAGAGAACTTTTTGAGAAGTTGCCCAGTATTTATAGTGTAGGGAGAGAGACCCTAGTGAATAAATTAGGGAATTAAGGAGGAGCTAAATCCGACAATACCCCCTCATATTGAAAGTTGTAGGGACGAAAACTTTTAATATGTAAAAAAGTTATAAACTGAATAGAGAAAGTGTCCAAAATTGTTGACGCATGTTGAAGTTGAACGTGATTTCTGAAATGTTATCAGATGATAAGTGAATTGCTGTAAGCCGGCGTTGTTGTGTTTGCTTTATTTCAATGCTCCACGTAAGCATGCATACATGTTGGACTAAGAACGTCGTGGCGAGGTTGAAAATTTGCTTATTTCTGATAACTAAGTACTATTTAGTAAATATCGTCAGCAAAGTTTTATGTAAAAATTGCGACTCGTAGAGTGTATTTCGGGCAGTGGGTCGTCCGAAGATTGCGTCGCGTAGAATGTATTCAAAGACAGTGGGTCGTCCGAAGATTGCGTCGCGTAGAATGTATTCAAAGACAGTGGGTCGTCCGAAGATTGTTTCACAATTAAACTCTTCGGTGTAGAATATATGTTTAAGCATGTCTGCCAGGTGAAATTAGGTCAAACGTCACCGCGAAAAAGAAAGGGTCAAGCAAAATAGACCAGGGGGAGAAAGAGTGTTGTAAGGCTCGTGTCATAATAGTAGTCGCAGACTGTGATGGTGATTCGAGCTTCTGTGATTTCCGCGTGTTGTAGAAAAATTTCTATTTGCCGCGCCGGAGAAATGTGTTCTGTATAGATATGTTGTAGCGAATTAAAATTGTGATTTTGCACTTATCTGGTCTAATCACAAATTTTCTTGCTTTATAAAAGTGTCGAGCGTGCGTATTAGGATTTTTCAATATTTTCCTGACTGGCTCTCGTTTAGGAAGCGTGTGTAAAAATTTGTGTTTGTACATATATACCGTTTTGTGTCTGTTAGCAGGAGTTGAAAAATCCATCACGTCGGGGTCACCATTTATAGTGGTATGTTGATAAAGATGGTGGTTTGTAGATGTCTGTTTACGGCTGAGTGAATAACATGACCACACTATTTGACGTAAAATACCAAAAATAATGAAATACAAGAAGGAACAAAAATGATTTTAAAAACATAACATTTGTATTTATTTGTGTATATTGATGTAAATGCGTAGAAGTTAAAGATCTGTGGGTGTTATGTTCCTTAGACTGTGAATATTTTTATCTGAACTCACAAACGTTGAATTAATTACAAAGCTGAGAAATGCTGAATAAACTGTAGATTTAGAAGAATGTTTCAAAGAGAAAAGTTCTTGTTGCTTGTTTGGAAATATTCTGTATGTTTGTAATGTAATGTACTTTTGGAAATGTACGCGCGTACGTGCATGCGTGAATATGCTTTTAACGTCTGGCCGTCCATAGTCGAGACGAGAATCCTTTTGCAACTACATCTTGCAGCGAGAAGAGAGAAGAAGAGAACGAGGCAAGAAGTCGCCCAGTATTTATAGTATAGGGAGAAAGACCTCTAGTGGAAATTAGGGAATTAAGAAGGAGCTAACATCCGACAAGCTTATATTTAAGATTCATGCAATTAATTTTAAAAGACAGTATCTGATAATCGGAAAATAATATTTTGATTAAAATAATATTCTTTCTATCTAAATAAATAAACAGTAAATTCTGTCTGTCCACCCGTATCTGTACAACCTCTCTTACTCGGGCCACTCTAGCTCTACATAGACATATTATACCTTTCTGGAATCAGGATGATCCCGGGATTGAAAACTGCCCTTCAACTGGTGCCTGAACATCCAGTATTTGAATTTGTGTTCGGATGATGAAGGAAAATGTTTAAAAATCCAAATTTTGAAATAACTGAAAGAAATTAGTCATTTTAAAAGTTTTTAATTTATATCGAGTTTAAAATAACACAAAAACTTTGAATTCATTTTTTTTTGTTTTAAATTCAGTTTAAAATATTCCAAGGAATCAGAATTAAGGTGAGAGATTTCGTGACATGGAAGTTTTGAAGTTCCATAAAGTTTTATTTGAAGAACTCCACACAATTGAAGTTTCACGGAGTTTTTGATCTGAAGAACTGAATTTTAGGCCTGTCTTGGAATTTAGGCCCAAATCGGTCTTTTGGCCGGAATTGTACATTTCGCTCGAATCAGTGTTAAAGTGACGTTTTGAAGTTCCATGGAGTGAATTAAATTTTACTGGTTTTAATTTCCTTACTAAGACTCCACATATTATAGGAAACAAGCTAAAATTATTTTTGTAATGTATTTACATTTAAGATCATAAAAGAAAATCGCAATTTGGAAGCTTAGAATATTTGCAAACAATTGGTTCATCAATTTCTTTTTACATTCCTTTGAGAATATTTATTCTACTCCTTTTTACTCTAAATCAAAAAAAGTTTAAAATCGTTAATGCTGAACTTGAAATAAAAATGGCGATATTTAAATTGGCAAAATCAAACTTTCAAATTCAAATTTTATTCCTGTGAAAAGAGACAATATTAGTTTACAAACAAATGAAAGAACAAATAAACAAGATCAGTCAGTTATGTGGTATGCGTGATCTCATCATTCATCCAACTTAAATTTGAAATTGAATATACCATGGAACTAAATTTGAACATACTGCGATATATATCGTATATTTATATATTGAAGGACATTAAAAGTCAAAATCTTGTTTACACTATATTACTCGGACTGTTGTCCTCATCTTTACTGTCAGAGTCATGATGTTTCGCCCGTTGTACGCTTCAGTCTTTTCAGGCGATATATGTTGGAATTTCGAACCGAATCCATTATTTCGTCCATCGGGATAGATTGTTCTAGTTCCCCGTGCCATGCCTTTTCTGGATATCTAAGTTTCAGTTATTTCCCTTTAGTAATTCAACTCTCCAAGTTTTGTTCACTTATGCTGGAGAGTTGATTTACTAAAGAGAAACAACTGAGACTGCCAAGACATCGTGAATATGCCAGTAAAGAGGATGACAACAGCCCGAACAATGTAAATAGTGTAAATAGTTGCAATATCTCATCTCAGAAAGGTATCAAATTCTTGTAATTTGCATGGCTCTTTATGGCAGAAACTACAGACTCAAGTGGACGTGCGATGGGCAAATACATCTTCAAAACTGTTACATCGGGAATATTCTGTCATTTTTGCAGCATCTGCTATATCTGGTAATAGGTGAAACTTAAGCAAAGTAATCTATTTTCACTGTTTTAGTGTTTCATCTATTTGTATCAACTTTCATCTACTATTGCTTTTGATGTATCCACAAACGATGAAACTTCTGCCACCCACTTTTATTGTTTCTAAGATTGTTTCCTGTACCCACACGTCATTGTGCATAGGCTCAGATTTGAATTCAGTTCTTTTCTTCCTTTCAACACTATCAATTTTGTAAACTTTTTCATTATAGTACATGAAATTTCCATAGATTTTTATATTATTCGATATACTTTAGTTAATAATTGTTATTTTAGCTGCAATGTACAGAGTGCGATGGGTAAATTGTCGTTTTATATTTTGAATGTCACGCAAGTGCCTTGTTTGTTTTAGATTTTGTCGACCGCACACTATAATAGAGTCAGTTGGGCACCGTCTGTGGGAAAACGAGCACTATGACTCAATTCACACATCCAGAAATTTGGAAATTGCATGCTGTACTGCTTGGCATTCGTTCCGGAACCTCTAAAATGAACATTTCAGTGTGTTTGAGTGTCAATCTGAGAACAGTGAAGAAGATTTGGAAAGAGTTGGATGAGTTTAATGGTGATTACAGTAAGATGTCAGTGTTATTTTCATTTTCGTGTATTTCAGACAACAATTTACCTATCGCACCCAGCATTCATTTAGATTAATCTTACTTACTGTACCTCTTACTCTCGAGCTGTTAATTTTGAGTTGGATACTGATAACCTCACTAGTTTTATCGTCTAACTCCGAAAGTCTGCCACGTTGTTTCACATCCCAATCTTTCTTCAAAATCAGCATACCTCTTCTGGATGACTTGTACAGTATGTTATACATGTTCACCGTAGTCTGAATGTAGGAATCCAACGTAAGTAATTTGTTCAATCAAACACCACCAATATCCAGTAGCAGCTGTTCATTAATTCTTAAGGTCTTCCATATCAGAGGTTGGCAATGGATATTTGGAGAGAAAACAAAATGGCCGACTTTATACACGTCGGATTGAATATTCCAAGTCTTCTGATTGGTTAATATTCTATTGGTGGACTATAAAATGAGTCAGCTCATTTTGGTTTGCTCACTAGTCACACCATGTACACAAAAATTGTAAGCCCCCATTTTTGGGTACATTATGGAATCTTCTTTCAAAATATTAGTAAAGTCAATATTTATATGGAACAAATACTTTAGTATTAATAAAAGGAAATTTTTTCTTTTTTTTATTTATTTATTTTTTTTTTAGCATTCATCAAATAATAATTTTTTTCTCTTCTTAATATTCATAAAATGATTTTTTTTTTAAATGAAAAATTAATATCCCCCAAAATTAGTTATATCATTTGTTCACTGTTAAGTACTTTAGGTTAATAAACATTAATAACAATATTATAAATTTAGGTTGTGATCACAACAAAAAAGTGAAAAAAGTTGTTAGTTTACTCATAGCTGGGACCCATTAAAACAGACACTATCACACCGGGTCAGAGTGATTCTGAGAGTCATTCAAGAGGAGGATTGGACTATTTACGTTTATACCCCAATATAAGACAATAACTAATGGATGCAGTTTTACGTCTTACGCAGGACTATAGGACAGTAACTAATGGATGCAGTTTTACGTCCTTCCCAGGACTATAGGACAGTAACTAATAGATGCAGTTTTACGTCCTACCCAGGATTATAGGACAGTAACTAATGGATGCAGTTTTACGTCCTACCCAGGACTATAGGATTTTTAGCCAAAACAATACTGGCCTGATTATCACAGTAAATAGTTATAGGCTCACTTATTATTAGTGTTTTAATAATTTTTATTAGTAATTTAAGAAAAATAGTCTCTTGTGTTGCTTGCGACAATGCAACGTATTCTGCTTCGCAGGTCGAAAGAGAAATCATCCCTTGTTTCTTAGATACCCAGCTAATTATTGGATTATCTTTTGTCAATCTAAAGCAATATCCTATGATACTTTTACGATCTGGTGAATTTGCCCGATCAGCATTACAAAATCCTTCCAGATGTAGTGGGTTTTTTGATTGTCGAAATACTAGGCACTGATTCTTAGTTCCCTTTAAATAACGTAATACTTGCTTAGCTCTTATTAAATGCACAGTTCTTGGTTTATTTAAGTTTTGAGACAACTTAGTAACCGTATAACAGACGTCTGGCCTTGTTGATGTCATGACGTAAATAAGACTCCCTATCAACATTCTGTATTCTTTCTCACACGTCGCTATACCATCTTCATTATTCATAATTGTGTTTAAATCCATTTCACATGGAGTAGTCCGCGTTTTACAATTTCGCATGTTGAATTTTGATAAGAGTTTGTCGATGTATCTGGATTGATTCATTGTAATAGTATTATCCTTAAATTCCAACTGTATACCAAGAAACCATAATAGTCGACCCAAGTCGGTCATTTTAAACCTTATATTTAAGGAATTTTTAATTTTTAATAGAGTAGCTTTACTTTTTTGAAGCAATTAACATATTGCAAAAAAAAAAAAATTGTAACACAGTATGCCTTGATATTCCAAGTTTTTTAACAATGTCATGTTGACTCATTCTTTGTGACACATACATCATTTTCATCCATTTCTCCAAATGTACTCTTTCGGTTTAAAAACTTAAATCAACTACATTAAAAAAGACTGGAAATGGAAGGCTTCAGACTTTACGCCCGGTGTCGGCAACCATTTGGAAACCTTGGACCAGAATGCTATGCAGTGGCACAGAGAAGGACCATGATATCAAATGTTTTATAATACATTATCTCGACATCAGATCGCTCCGTCCAGAAGGCCGCCTTGGTCTGGAATTTTAAAGAAAAAACAACGAACTTAATGCTATTGAAACAAGGTTCTTTACTTTAGTGCAGGAATAAAAGGATAACAACACAATCACCGAACAATGCAAATTCTTTACTACAAATTAAATACTGTTAGAAATGTCAAATTATTTAATGAGACACTTGTTACTGGTTATTGTTTGATAACTTCTCCACATCAGGTGAAATATTTGTCGATGACAGGAGCAAAATATCATCCAGCTGCGCATCACCCAACCTTGTTCGTAAACGACTCTTGGTATAATTCACTTTCTAAAAGTGTTGTTCACAGACATATTTTTGTAATCATTTCACCGCAAGTAAAGCGGGAGTGCCACTAGAAGGCAGGGTGTTACAAAATGTGAAGGTGGGAGAAAAGACTGGGAGGAATGGAGGAAAGGATAAAAGATGAACGGGATTCAAGTCAACAGAAGATGGCGATTAACGTTGCATTTAAATTTGTGAAGATTGTAGTTATCAGGGAAGCAAGTAAGCGGAAGGGTGTTCCACTGTCAGGAAGTGCGAGAAAAAAAAAGCTGTTCGAGTAGAAGTGGTGGTTACATTTACCTAATTCAACGGTAAAATGGTGGAACCTAGATGCAAATCTAATAGCGCACTTAGGCTCACGGAGTCCGGGCTCGTCAGAGCAGTTACCATGAAAATATTTGTAGAAAAGACAGAGGCAAGCCACGTCACGTCGGTGAGAAAGTGACTGAAATGAAGATGCCATGTCAGGATCGATTACATTGCAGATACTTCTTTGGATTTTGTCAGAACCCCGAGATGAACAGCAGTGGGGCCAGACCAGATATGGCAACAGTATTCAATGCACGGACGAATGGTAGATTTGTAAATGTAAAAGATGAACTCTGGCGAGAAAAACCTTCTGGCACGACACAGTGAACCAAATTCTCTTGCAGTTGCGAGAGGTAAGATGTTTAACCACGCCAGCATTGATTAAAGCCTCGAATACTTTGCGTAAAAAGTGGCAGAAGACTAATAGGGCGATAATTAGAGGGGTAAGAAGGTTCTACAGAGTTCTTCACAACTGAAACTACAAAGGAAGACTTCCAACAAGCTATAAAGTCGGAAGCGCCGAGGCAATAGCTGTAGAGTGTAGAGAGAACTGGCACCAGCTAGGGAGCAAATTTCTTTAGGACGACGTCTGATATCCTCTCAGATCCAATTATGGGAGTTTAATTTAGAAATGATTTTTCGAGACAGTGACGGGTTTATACGCATATCACTCAGTATAGCCTCAGTTCTAGGAATAAGTCAAGTGTGGGTACTTCAGGTGAGTCGAGTGTTGAGCTGGAAGAGTATTTAATAGAGGAGGGGTGGAAGATTTTCTGATCAGCGCACCCTTGCAGAGCCGCCAATAATCTCTTGAATCGAACTTGCCAGATACTAACGTTTAGCGTGTGAGTTAATATTTGCTAACATCTTCATAAGGCATATTTTGGGGTTTAAATGTAAAGCATATTTTAGGAGATTTTATTGTTGCGTTAAATGCGTATTTTCTAACCATGTTCACCGCTCTCTCACTATTTCAAGATTTTATTTACATTGTTTGGACTGTTCTCTTCATCTTTGATGCAACATTTACGACATTTTGACCACTGTACGCTTCAGCCTTTTCAGGCGATATATGTTAGAATTCCGAACCGAACCCATTATTTCGTTCACTGAGGTAGATTGTTCTAGTTCCACATGTCATGCCTTTTTTTGTATATCTCAGTTTCGGTTATTTCCCTTTAATAACTTAACTGTACAAGTTTCCGTTCACCTCTGCTATGGCCAGGTACTGAAGTCACAACTCTTTGGGTCAAGTGACTGGATTTACTTCAACCAACACTGGGACATGTGTCTTTGAGGACATCCAGAAAAGGCATGGCACGTGGAACTACAGCAATCTACACCGGTGGACGAAATAAGGGGTTCCATTCGAAATTTTAACGTATATCATCTGAAAAAGGCCGGAGAATATAACGGTCGAAACGTAGTGAATATGACAATAAAGAGGAGGACAACATTTCGAACAATATAAATAGTTAGAATACCTCATTTCAGAAATATATAGGGATGTCCGAGATTTTAGTTTCATGGCAAACCTATAATCTTTACATAAATCAGCATATTTTCGTTCGCTTCGCTCAATGTCATCGTAAATATATTTCAGTATATTTTGCAAACGCTGTCGTATACAAATTGTTAGTAAGAAAAACATGAAGACAACGAATGAATTATTTATTCTGTTTCAGAAAGTTCGTTATAATTTATGGAAATTAGTAATCAGAGCGCAACTCACTTTGAATGGCTTGCGAGAACCTTCAGTTATTCACTTCTTGACAGTAAATAATATTGAGTCTTATTACTCGATCAGTTTCTGTGCGAGTGAAGGGAAATATACGTTCGCACGAGCGTAATGTTGGCTAAAACGTCGTCCTTCCCGGCTCCATTCTCTGCTTTGCCACTAGAGAAATTAACCCTGTGTCCCCACCCTCTTCCTATTTCAGGGATGGGCTCGATGCCTTCAGCGATCTAAACTGCGTTAACCGCCCTTAAATGGCTCCAATAAAGCATTCGGCTGTCAACCTAAGATCGCTTAATTAGAAACTATAAAAGCCGGATGGTGCCCCGTCCCATTTTCGAGTGCGCCTCTAACCAATAATTACCTTATCAGTGTCTAATGTTACCTTCAAGATCTTCCTCTCCTTGACTTTAGTCTGCCTACTCCGTGGACGCCGGAGCAATTTTTATATATTTCTCTTTTCTTGTTAAACTTATTTTAGCAGACATTTTTTTGCGTTTGTTTGTTTTCATTTTTATTGTATTGATTTGATTTTTTACAGATTATAAGTGGGTTTTATGAGCGGTACGATGTGTGCAGATGCGTACAATTTTGCAAAAGCTTTTTACCTATCGTGTACGTGTGTCTTGACGTGCGGGTAGTGGAATGGTTATTGGCACGAAAAGTGAAATCGTCAAACCGAGTTCAAAATCCGGTTGATTAAGTTTCGTTCAAATGAAAAAGGAACGAATCTATCTTACCTTTTTTTTATATATCGGTTTCACCCCAAGCAAGGCAGTAGAGCCACTAAACACAAGGGGTTACAGGGTGTGGAAGAATTAGCAACAAAAACATTAATAATGAGTGGCAAGGGAAAGGTGTAATCAGTAGGACAAGTAGAGAGCAAGTGACATTGCATTTAAATTTTGGCAGATTAAAGTTGACTGGAAAGCCGGAAGCGAGAAGTGCGAGAAAATAAATTGTTAACTTACGGCTTATCTAACCAGCTCAACTGCAAATTGATGCGATCTTCACGACAGCCTAGTGCTGCGCTAAAATTAAAAATAACTCTAGGTACAATAGCGAAGAGCTCATCCAAACAATTACCATGGAGGTATTTGTAGAAAAGGCACAGAGAAGCATGCTTAGGGAGGTGGGAAAGTGACTAAATCCGAGCCGCCAGATCAGGACCAATAATATTGCAGATTCTTTGTATTTTATCAAGGAACACATGTTAAATATCAGGGGAACCGCACCATATGTGGCAGTAATATTCTGAGCGTCCATTAGCCATGGGTTAACTAGCAGATCATATTGGTCTCTCTTGCTCTCTGGTGGCAACAAATCAAGAGAAGGAAATTTTGGCCAAAGCTTATCTTGCTCCACTCAATGACATGGTTTTCCCCTTCTTTTGGTGTTTGCCTTGTTGCTTTCTCCCTGCACGGATGGCTATGAAGAGCCCACCGGAGCCCACCGGAGCCCACCGGATCTTAATGCAGCGGGTTTTAGGCAAATAATTATACAGCTAATTATTAAACAGTATAATTTCAGTTATTAACACACACTGTGTTTTAAGGATGAGCGGATAGTGAAACGGTGAGCGACGCGAACAAATTAAACCGGCAAGACGGGTTCAGTCATTTTTCTCCCATCCTAAAGTAGCTTCCCATGTCGTTTCTATACATACTTTTTTTTTATGACAATTGTTCTTATTCGCTCACTTAATGAATCTAAATATACTTCTAGATTGGCAACTAGGTCACTTCATTTTATTATTGAAATAAATAAATGTAACCATAAATTATATTCTAACATTTTTTTCGCGCACTTCTCGCTTGTGGAAATCTTCTTGATTTATGTTAACTACGACCTTCAAAACTGTAAATAGAACATAATTTGGCATTTTTATTGTCCTTTCTCTTCACTACGGTTTCTCATTTTCTTTCACTCTCGCTAGCCACTTGGCATTCTAGCCTTGTTTGAGGTGAAATGATTAGAAACAAACGTCTCTCAATTCGGGGAACCTTCAGGGATATTTGAACCGACAGCTTCATTTAATTTGTGCGAGTAGTTTAGTCTCTTTCCACGGACCATGTCTAGGGATATCTCAACTAGTTTTTATTTAGTACTGACCAATTATCACTCTTCCATTTTTTACGGTAATGTTCGCCCGGTACAAAACCCGTGAGCCACTCGAGGTAGAGGGGTGCATTAAGTTTATATGGATAGGAAGGAAATATAACGGTTAACTCTAGGTTTGAACAGGTTAAGGTTGTAGTGATCGGGGAGGCATCCTCTTGGAAGACCGTTACACGGGTTGATGGTTCGCGAAAAGAAGCTGTTTGAGTGAAACTTTTCGCCGATGAAATACGGATGGAACATGCGTGGTTTGCTACTGTGTAAGTGGCGTGCCGGGTCCTAGACGTTACGCTTAAACCTGGCGTAACCAAGGAATATAGTTCGTGCTAGCACATTCCATGGAAGTAGCGATAGAGCATTGAGATAAGATGGTGGGGGAGAAATAATTATTCTCCAACAAGGATACGTGGACGCTTTTGAACTCTATGAAAACTTCTGTCCCCACTGAGCCTATGTCTTTACCACAACGCCCAGAGATTAAACTCGCAATTACTATGTCATCACAGTTACAAATCAACGCTCCAATCCACGAGGTTATTGTCCCGTATCTAATAAGCTGCCAAAAAGTGTTTTTCTTAGTTGTGGGATGGGGAACCGGCTCGATTTTTTTCTTCATGAATACTCACCATTGATGATTTTATGATAGACTCTGCATATTGTTTTCATTGATGTTTATCAAAACAGGTTTAAGAAGACATTAACATGCCTGTGAAACATTGTAGAAGTCGAATGGTAAAACGAAATAGAACATTTTCCGTTCAATCTGATATCAACTTTACTGCTTCGAAAATTGCGTAATATTCGAAGCAAGAGTCCTTCGCGGGAATAGACAAGCAAGAAATGTTAGGGTTAGGCTGGTTTCAGTATAAACAAACGTGCCGGTTGTCTGACCTGTTATGTATAAATGTCAAGTGGACCTAATTGAGATAGGACTGTTTCGATTTTCCTTTTCTAACTAAACATTATTTTTTCTTGTCTTTTTCACTCGATAGACACACTTACTGATATATCTAATCCCCTACATGGGCACCTTGAGGTGGTGTAATGGTTAGCAAGCTTGTCTCGCTAGAACAATTACGTCTGAGTAGTGAGTTCGATCCTCACTGGGTGCCCCTTACTTTCGGCCTTGTGCCACACCCAAGCGTACGTTGTAAAATCACTATCTAATCTCCTACATGTCAATGAATGATAGACATTTTCATCCCACATGAAAAGAGATTCGAGAGATGGATTCTAATGCGGCTTAACGACTGAGTTCGAATCGAGGGGAGAATGGGTAAAGTGCCGTCACTTAGACAAAACAGGTTGTGGAGAGCTATGGTCGCTCAAGTTCTGAATGGATTCGGCATATATAAAAAGGCTAAAACAATTCTTTCTTTCGGCTCTGCGCATCCAGTTTTTTTTCTTTCATCGTTATCTCTCTAATGCACCTTGTATTTTGTTTACTGTGAGTTCACTCAATAGAAGGTCCAAGGGCTACTCAAGGTAGAAGGATTCCGAGTGAGGTTGTGAGGGAGGACGAATTAAATGCATATTATGAAAACAGTTCGGATAGATATCGGTTGACCCAAGACTTGGATACCAAGATTGAAGTTGTTAGGGAAGTACCCTCTCGGGAGTCTGTTCATCAGATTAAAGGGGGAAGAAATTGTTTGAGAGGAACTTGCTCCTGATCAAAGAAACACGAGTGGAATGGAGGGTTGTTTGCCATCGTGAACCTGGCATGGAGGATCCTAGGTATGAAAGTTGGAACTGGTGAAACTAAGGAATATAACTCTTTTGTGAACATATCATTATTATAAGATAAAGAATATATAGGAAAAGTTTATCAATCTAAAATGTTTTACTTTTATTAAAGCATCATAAAAGAATAAGATATGAAGAAAAAAGGATTCTGGTATTTTGACTTTTGTGTTTGATTTTCATTGATTAAGCATGTTTCATGGGCTTTCGACTTGTTAAACGAACGTTAGTATAATTTATGTGATTCCGAAGTTTCAAGAAATTAACGGATTAAAAAAACTAAACTAAAATCTAAAAAAACCCCGTAAATATTGCTTTATGTATGTAAATATATAATAATTCTCGTTTGACTATGTGGCATTTACATGATAATATATATCCGTATATGTATCTATGTTTGTCTAGAAGACATTGTCTGGTGGTTTTTCGCATGTTGATTTGATAACGTTCTTATGTATATATCGTTTGTTTCAGATAAACATATTGTTATGTTTCTTTTACGCAGTATAATTTCTTTGCTCTCGGTTTATTTCGTAACGTACAATCATTTCCTTTATAAAAGATATATTTTTCTGTTCTCTCTAACTTATTACTGTTTCTGTGTTTGGTGCCCAAGATCTCATTCCAATCATTTAAGGTCTGTTATTTATTTCCGTTTTTTTTTCCTTCTCTCTCTATGTATTCTCATCGAGCTCCCTTCGTCCAGATATTCTCAAAGAAAATATTGTTCTTCTTCCTGTTTTCTTCTCCAATCGAGATGGCTTACTTTGCCCCGCTAAAATTTACTTATACCGCAGAGACTTGTAAGGATTCCAACAAACGAGTTTAAGGCTAGTCATCTCGCCACATGCCGTGTTCAGACCTACTGTCATCTCACTGCTCGTGACAGGCGAACTAAATTGCATGACTCTCGATCACGTGTTTTATTTTATCCAAAATGGAAACAAAAATAATAAATCTCTGATTCTCCATTATTTGATGAATTTATGCCTAAATTTCTCGTTTGCAAGAAACAAACTGATTTTTTTTATTTCACTTTTCCATTGAAAACTGGTCTTTTAAGCTATTTCTGGAGACAATCCTTTCGAACGACCATCACTTTTTATTGTCACTTAGAATAATCTGAAATTTTTCAAGGCAGGTTTGTTTTTTATTGGGATACTGACTTCACTTAATCTAAGTTTAATACTGCTTTACTGTCTTGTTTAAGTTTAATATTGACTCACGCTACTTTGTGCCATCTCAAATATTTAGAAAATAATCAATATAAATTGATTTTAAAGTTAAAATACTCAAAATGCTGCTAATTTACACTAGATTGTTGTGGTGGGATCCACCTAATCTGCATAGGTGACTATCAACTATATAAATAATGGTTGGTACCGGAAGACGAGAGAAGGAAGCGGAATCACGAGATCCAACAAGAGACTCTGATCGACTGCGACTAGTCAACACATTCTCCAGGAACGTCTTCCCAGAAATATACAGAAATACTATATGTACTTATTGTGTACACTTTCTTGTTATACATTCTTGTTCTAAGTACATTTTGCGTTGCATTATTATTCCATGCAATAGGCGAGATTCAACATTGAGTCAAGACTCAACATAGATATAAGTTTGTATTTTACAATTTAACGCACGTCACATTTGTGAAAAAATTAAGACGTTTGGTGTTAAAAAACCCCCAAAAAGTTCTAATTTCATAATAATCTTACATTTCATACTAAATCAATATTTTTTGTGTATGTATTTACAATTTATCTTGGCTGTCAATGAGATAGTAAATCATGAATTTCAATTATAAAAAAACTACTTCACCTAACATCTTCAAACTCATTCAGGGTATAATTGTTTTTTTACGGCTTTGTCACTTTACTTGAAGCCAAAAAATATTTTTTAGATTGTAAGAAATTTAAGAGGATAATAATTAACTGATATAAGTCCTACTAATTAACACATAGCTCGGGGGAGAAGAGGTGGATTCATAACTTTCCCATGGCTATTTACGCGTAAGTGAATATAAATGGAATTGGAACTTGGAACTCCAACTTCCAATTCAGCGCCTTTATCCATGACACCACCCGCACATCCAAGCTAACAGCACCTGGTATTCCGAAGGTACTGAACAGACTCAGCGTTGATCAACATCGATGATCGTATGAGAAGATATGGCCGTAAGCCAACTAAATCTCCGAATCTGGTGTTTAAATATATACCCTGGCTCCAATTTCATAATAAATTATATGTTTTTGTTATACGAAAGCAAACACATCTCCCATTTTCAAATTAATTGAATTATTTTTTAATTTACCGTGTCTAATATTCTTAAACTGAATTAAAGGTTTCTTACCGATAAGTTTCCGGTCTCGCATTTTCATATTAAAGTGGTTATTTTATTTAAATTTTACCAATAATAAATTTAATCAATATCCATATAAAATTATGAAATGGGGTAATTTTGTAAACCTGTATTCTTGATTTAGTTTAAAAACATTATAAGCGAATTCAGAAATCGGTTAGACCGTTCAAATTTTAATATTTGAAGCGGCGTCTATTGGCACAAAAGACTAATACGCAGTTTAATAGTTTGGACTGTTTGTAGCCTTGTTTCGGTATCATTAGCAGTCAGATTGCTTCTGTTTTCTTGTAGGAAAATTCAAGACATTTATTTGGTGGAAACGTATTTTTGGTCTTAGTTGTTTGTGCTAGTAAACTAAAAGTTTCAGTTCAAATCCATCTGGGTCAGTGTCGATTATTTTATTTCGTTATTATACTCGAAGCATACATAACAGCAAACACTATATTTTCCTCTTTTATGTGAGATTTTCAAAAACTGTCCGGTGTTCAGAGGCAAATAACAGACCTAAGGAAATGCTTTCATCTTTGTACAATGTCGATGACACTTCCGATATGGATATCCGGAAGACTTTAGTCCACAAGACTCAAACAAGATGAAAGGTATTTAGTTTTTCTTTTTGTCTACATACATGAGCATCAATAAATTATTTAATATATAAGTGTAGCTTTTAAATGTTAATCTCAGTTTGCCAATCCTTTGCCTCTTCCGTATTCTATCTGAAATGAAGTTAAAAGCGATCTTTGGAGTAGTTACGCATTTCTCACCGGAGCCGTTGTGTTCGAACTCAGGTAAAAGATTGGAGCTTTAATAACGTTTTTTCAAGCAAGCAGCTCCTTTGCATTCAGATTTGGGAGCAACAGAATACTTACTAATTTTATTCCAATCAAGGCATTAAAGCCACTAAGACGTAAGCCGTTAGTGAGTGTGAGAGAACATAAAAAAACGAAAAACATTAAAGAGAATGGAGAATAAAAGATGAATTGCAGACAGAAGATAACGATTGACATTGCATTTAGACTTTTGAAGATCAAACTTGACTGAAAAGCAAGAAACGGTAATGTACGAGAGAAGAAACTGTTTGCATAGAACTTACGGTTACATCTAGTCATCTCAACTGTACAATGAAGCCTTGCCGCCAAACTCGCAATGCGCTTACTGACCACAAAATTATGTAGACTAAGCCTTGTGAAGTTGTAGGTTTAACTAATATTAATATAATATTTAGATAACTGTAAGCGGGTGTTTCTTGTGATCATTTTAATAAATGCTAATGAAAAACAAAGCAATGTTGCCGAATGGAGACTTTTTAGCCGCGTAGGAGTAATAAAAAAATAGAAAAATCTCAGATAAATGCACTCACATAGATAAATAGTTTTAGCTTTTCCTTTTTTGTTTTTCTTGAAAGTTCATAAAATTGCATTTTTATGTAAATATCTCCCGCTGCGTAAGGATGTGCGAAGGAAAAGGAAACCTGAAGTTGGTGAGAAGAAACAAAGTTTTAGTGGAAGAGAGTCATGAATAATGGAAATACTTCCTTACATTTGTTTTATTTACAGGCATATCTTTTACTTATGCCTTTGGAACGCGTTTTAAATTCGCATGTTTTAGTCATAAAGCCTCCATTTTAATCTTATTTTTCGAATAATTCTATTCGACACTTAATATATTTTCACCTATTTTTAAGTTATTCACCTGTATAGCTATTTACTAAGCTTACTATAGTTCATCACAAGACCAAAACTACATAGTCCTGGTTATAACGATAAACTACATTCGGCAGCAAAGCTTCTGATCGGGAGATTGGAGGTTTTCACCTCTTAATTGCTCTTGTCCCGAGGTCTACCCTGAACCGGCTATAGGTAAACAGTGAATCCCCAAACACAAACAAAGCACTATGATTGTATAAAAATACGTTTTTATAGTAAAAATACCAGCAATATATTTTTTATAAATAAATTACCAACAATACAATTTATAGTAAGAATGACCAACGATACAATTTATAGGAAGAATGATCGAAGATACAATTTATAGGAAGAATGACCGAAGATACAATTTATAGGAAGAATGATCGACGATACAATTTATAGGAAGAATGATCGACGATACAATAATAATAAGAATGACCAGCGTTACAATTTATAGTAAAAAATGACCAACATGCAATTTAGAGTAAGAATGACCAACAATGCAATTTAGAGGAAGAATGACCGACGATACAATTTATAGGAAGAATGATCGACGATACAATTTATAGGAAGAATGATCGACGATACAATTTATAGGAAGAATGACCGACGATACAATTTATAGGAAGAATGATCGACAAGACAATAATAATAAGAATGACCAGCGTTACAATTTATAGTAAAAAATGACCAACATGCAATTTAGAGTAAGAATGACCAACGATACAATTTATAGGAAGAATGACCGACGATACAATTTATAGGAAAAATGACCGACGATACAATTTATAGGAAGAATGATCGACGATACAATTTATAGGAAGAATGATCGACGATACAATTTATAGGAAGAATGACCGACGATACAATTTATAGGAAGAATGATCGACAAGACAATAATAATAAGAATGACCAGCGTTACAATTTATAGTAAAAAATGACCAACATGCAATTTAGAGTAAGAATGACCAACGATACAATTTATAGGAAGAATGACCGACGATACAATTTATAGGAAAAATGACCGACGATACAATTTATAGGAAGAATGACCGACGATACAATTTATAGGAAGAATGACCAACGATAAAATAAGAATGACCAGCGTTACAATTTATAGTAAAAAATGACCAACATGCAATTTAGAGTAAGAATGACCAACAATGCAATTTCTGTAGTTGAAAGCATACAATTGCGCTCAAAATATATGTAGTTGAAGCCATAAAATTGTGTTAATATATTTAGATTTCGGCATTAAATAACGCATAGATGTTGATATACCACTAAACAAAATCAACTGACCAAGAATATAGTGAATTCAGTAAATACAGTAGGCACTATCGTGTACATTCTCTGGGTGATCGTTTGCTAATCATCCTTATTCGAAAATGACGTCTCATCTTTTTTTACTAAATTTCACCCAATACATGTCTCAACTGCTACTCAAAAAGGGGGTTACATTTAGAATTTTAACATTGAATGTATCACATAAATGTAAGGGTAAGTGGTAGGGTGTGGAGATAATGAAAATAAAAAAGATAACGATCGGCTCTGGACTTGAAGAGGTCAAGATACCGACAAGAGTCCACGTGAGCGACTGTCTCATAAAGTGGAAGGCTTTGGGAAGATGCTGTTTGTTGGGAAATGTTAATAATGCTCTATTTTTGGACGACTCTGACTCTTGTAAAGATAAATCCTGGCAGGAATCAAATTAATTCCTGGGTAATAAAGTGAGTCGACCATTTTCCGCTTTCGCTTCTTTAATAACGGGTTATATATATATATATATATATATATATATATATATATATATATATATATATATATATATAATTCCACTTAGGATCTGGAATGGGGAAAAAATAATTATCATCGTACGCCAGACGCAATATTACAGAAACATGTAAGTTTTCGTCCTTGTAAATATTTTAAGGAATTTTATACGATTCATCATTTCTGTAACTTAAAATTTCACTGTATGCAAATTTTTTCATGTTGCTTGTTGTTCGATATTTTCCGCAAGATGTAACAACATACAACTTAATCTTGTGATATGAACTTTACATTTTATTGGCAATTATATTTCCATCTTTTTGATACGCAATTATTTTATGTGTTTTCAACAATTTTTATAAATGCGCGAGGAAAATCGAAACGAAAGAAATGGCGATCGAAAAAACTTTATAAGTATTAAGGTTGATGCCATATATAAGGTTACACTTTTGAAGGAGTCAATATGAGGGCATTTTGTGAATATGTTATGGAAAAGGTTTTGTATATGGAGGTATATATATATATATATATATATATATATGTACGTAAACATGTAACTATTTGCGTGCACTATTTAGTTATGAATCGGAAAAGTTGAAATAAATGAAGAAAAATGACAAATGTTTATAGAGTTCGAAAAGAAAGTTAAAATTTAAAAGTACAAGAAGTTATAGAAGATAATAAATAATAAATATTATGACAAAATAATTATGTTATAATAAATAATATATGATGTTAATGTAATGTTATAATAATAAGCATTGACAGAATAATTTTAATATAATAAAGTTATAATAATAAACATGACAATACAATGATGTTAATGTTATAAGCATTGACAAAATAATGTTATGACAATAATATAATGTTAATATAATAATGTTATAAAATAGTAAGCATTATGACAATATAATGTTAATGTTATGCAGTAAACATTATGATAACAATATAATGTTAATATAATGCCATATAATAGTAAACATTATGGCAATATTATGTTAATGTTATAAAGTAAACATGACAACAATATAATGTTAATACGTTATAATAATAAATATTATGACAATTAAATAATGTTAATATAATGTTTTAATAGTAAACATCATGATAAAAATATAATGTTACTATGCTATCATAATAAGCATTATGACAATAATATAATTTTAATATAATGTTATAGTAATAATATAATCTTAATTTAATAATGTTATAACAATATGTTATTTTTACATAAATTGTCATCACGTTAGCAAGAATCTTGGTAGCCATTGCATACAAATGTTTTAAAAAATGCAATGCGTGAAGATATTCACCCATTCAGGTGTGTATAATCAATGTAAAGAAAATCAAGAGTGTATGTGTATCAATTGACATCACAGGCAGAATGGATATAGTTACTCTCTTATCTTCTCATTTTTTAAAAAAAATATTATGCCTCTTCAGAATCTAGGCGATTATTACATTCCATAGTTTTTCTTTATCTATAGCTTGCCCTTAATTCTTGGGATGAAGTGCGGGGTCCTTTCTTGTTGCTTTCTCCGTGGTTTGGAACTAAGTTCACTTACCCTGAGAAAATGATAATGATAACACTGAAGAAGGTGCATTATGCATTCTTACTGTCATTTGATATCTAGAGAAAGTTGTGGCGGGGGGTGCTTGGAACATTCTTCATTAAGAGATCTCGAAGGAGTGAAAATCTGAAGGAAGAATAGCAACCGATTGACGGCAACTCGATCTTCCATGCAAACCAATCAGATACAAACATTCTGAGTGAACAACAACAACAACAACAACAATAATAATAATAATAATAATAATAATAATAATAATAATGAACATCTATCAACAAGTGGATTCGGAGAGGTGCAAATGTCACCTACGTACTTGCGCAGAAAGAATACAAGCACCGCAATAATGAAATGGCCACCCGTCTGCATTGGTCTCTATGTAGGACTTGAAGTCGAACAGAAATTTTGCCGCCACAAGTCAAAGAAGGTGACTGAAAACGACCTAGTTAAGATTTTGTGTGATTGCCCACATCGTTGAGGTTACCACTCCAGACGTCATCGTCGTAGAAAAAAAAAAAATAGAAAATGCCTTTTCACGAATGTGTCTGTTCCTGGTGATCATATAATATAATAAAGATTGAAGAAATTGAAAAGCTTAAAGCTACAACGCCCTCAGGATTGAGGTTACAAAGAATGTGCGACGTTCTTCCACTTATCATTGCTGGCGTCTATCTCACAGAAACTAAATAGATACATTATAAAAATCAGAATAAAATCTAGTACTTCATCGCTTCAGAAGTCTCCGTTATTTGGTTGTGCCAATATTCGGCGAAAGGTGATATATGTTTGAGATCGCACAACTTGAGCGCCTATAATGTTTAGAAATACAGATGAAAACGAGAAACCACGCGAAAGAAAACATAACCGATAAATATCTACACCGCGAAAAGGATCATAAGATTCTTTGAAACCAGAAAGTGACGCCCCTTCCCGTTTTTGAAACGATCCAATATACTTTGGAATGATTAAAAGAACGTAGCAAAAATGCCAGAAGAACTGTAACTCAGTGCAAGAATCGAATCCATTAATCTCATAGAAAACAACTAGAATACTGAAGAGAGTACTAGTAATTTAAAAAGACTTATATTCACTTAATTTACCACGTAAGCCATCAGTTCCTAGTGGTGTGAAGACACAATGCATCGTATTGTAATGTATGATTTTGAACAATAGAATAAAACCTAAAATAAAGACAGCAAAAAAAAAAGTAGTGTCAAAAAGTCAATTGTTTTGGAACTAGATGAAGTTTTCAGTAAAGAAAAATGAATTTACTGATGGATTTCTCTTTAAAAAAGATCAAAATGAAAGGTGGTTTGGGGGATTGGATAGTTATGACGTTCTGAACTCTTAGGACAAACTCCTCCAGTCCCGAAGTACATTGTTAGTGGTCGAACAATGTAAGGCAGATCTTTGTTTAACCTCGTGGGGATAAATTATTTCTTTAACATATAAAAATATGGTCTGTTTTTTTAACATCTTTCATTACATGTTCATTCATTTTTTTGGCAACATTTGATCATTTTTAAGGTAGATATAAAATAGATCAGAATCTGAACATAAAAAAGGTTTAAACAAAGCGACGTCAAGAAATGGTCAGGTTTTCGTACTAAGTAGAATTAAGCATATTTGCCTGATGCAATTTCCATGCAAAGATGTACTCAAGTATTTACCGTGCAAAAAGTTTGAAAGCAATGCGAAGATTTGCTAATAAAAAAATCGTTAACTAAATCTGAACTCCTTTTTTGTTATTTCTGGTGACATTCCTTTATAAATAAACACACAGGCAACTATGAAGAATTTAATAGTCACATAGCTATGTATATCAAAGGATGTTCCAGGCTGAACATTCCTTTTTGTCCCTCCATCCCTGTCAACTTAAACCGAAACGTTTCAAATTAATGATTTGCAACATTAACCGAAAAGGAATAATAAAGGGAATTGTTGAATACAATACGATTTTTAATATTACTGTTTCTAAAAATAAAAGAATAAAAGATTTCAATGTGATATCGCAAAAATTCGCTAAGCCCAAGCATTGTTGATGACAAAACCAAAAATAAAAGTGAGTTAAAAAATATACGAATTATCGGAATGGAAACAATGCGAAAACAATGAAGAACAAGTGAGAAATATTGCATGATAAAGAGCTTTTGGTTCTTTCGAGAAATAGAAGAGAATGAAATATAATTTTCAATCAGTTTACGTGACATTAATGAAATTTAAATGATCTTCCAAAACGATATTTAGGCGGAAAACAAAAGAGAAATGCAAAAAAGAAAAGGAAAGAAAACTGCAATGAAACTTTAAAGATATTTTAGCATAAAATAAGAAGCAGAGAAAAAACAAAATAGTCACAAAAGAATGTGTGCGACAAAAGATTAGCAGAAAATAGCAAATAGGAAAGAAAATAACGTCGGAAAAGAGTAGTTCGGGAATAAATAAAAGATGGCGGCGATAAATAGAAATGCATTATGTGAGGAGAAAGTCGTGTTTTTTTTTTTTTTGAATAAACAGGAGTAATCACTAATGAAAGGAAGGAAAACAGGCTCGATAAAGGAAAATGTAAAGCACCTAACAGAAATAATAAAATGCATGCAGAATAGGAAAAACCCAAATAAAAATAGAAAAACAAAGATACAAACGAATGTTAATAATATTCCACCCAGCCCTCCATTTGCAATTCTGTTCATCTTTTATGAAATTGTTTATCATTGTTGTTTTTGCAGCACATGCTACTGTTTTAGTTTTAAACTTAAAGCATCGCGAGGCCATCGTTGCTGATATTGTGAACGTTCGTTTCATAACTTTAGTTTTCTCTACACATTATTACCGTTTCTAATAGTACCATGGTACCTCACGGTCTCAAGGCTTGGCAATGTATATAACGTTCTCCTTCGAAATTAAAAAATAACTTTGCCAAAACGTTCTTCAAAAAACAAAATCATGTAATTGAATCAATTAGTCATAAAAACCGTTTATTTTACATAAAAATATTTATGTTTCAACATAATCTCGTTCCTTTTCAGTGCACTTCATTTAGTGGGGAATATTAATCTTATAAGCACAATATTATACACTGACAATTTCAGATCAAAATCCAGTTAGAATTTATGTCAGTCTATGAAGTAATTGATCACCCAATTTCTTAAATGCAGTACACTAGATAAAGACACAAAAGAGAATATCAATTGCAATATAAAACTACATGTTAAAATCACACAGGAAAGAATAGCAAAATATTGATTTAAGCAGGTGCGTCAATAGATCTGTGTTAGCAATAGCCGAGCATTTGATTTTTTTAAACGTCATTTTGCCCTATCCTATAGACAAGGTTCATTCGGACTTGCACCTAAAGACCTTTTTAGCACATTCAACATTATCAGTCCCATTAACCACCATACAATCTTAAAATCAATAAAATTTTACTAACAATGCGGCTGAAATAATGGAGACCCGACAAACAGCCAGAGGACATTGTTTACACCTGTTTGCGCATCTAAGATCCAAAAAAAAACTAAGAGAGAGGTTCGGTGGAATATGGAGGATAAGGAAGGAATTTGAGGCATAACACCAGAAATTATACTGGATGACTTGGGAAGTATGAAGTCTTGCATTATTCTGCAGCCGTATTGGACATTTTCTGTTCGCCAATGTTATCGAAAACCGTATTGAATTTAATATATCAGTTCTAAATATAACTCTGACCTGATAGTCTGATCAATTTGCAAGAGTCTATTTATTCCCTTATAGATCAACAGTCAGGAGTAAATGAAGATTTGTTTGGGGAAGGTTATGGGATAAGCAATGTTGTCGAGTCAAATGAAGCCACTTTTATATTTATAAAAACAAAAAGAACAACTTGTATGGACATGATCAAGAAAATTGTTATCTTGGACAAGAATAAATAATCTAGCGCAAATATCAAGTCGTAAAAACTGTTCATCAGTCAGATCATGGGATAGCCAGTTCTTATTTTTCTTCAATTAATCTGTTCTAGGCACTTTTTGATTGTTGTATGGCGTAAATCCCAGTTTGGTCCATTGCCTGAGAGCTTCTTCTTGAATCAGCTCCCATGGTTCTCACCAGTTCATCATGGTGGTGTAAAGCCTTTCACCAAGGATCATGCTCAACTTTGAGATCCAGATCTCCACAAGTAAAATATTGGATTAAACGGCAAATCATCTTTTCTGAAACCGATCCCAGAGTATGAAAGCTTAAAAACATCCACTTATTTTGTCTCTAGCTTATATTATGAAGCTCTTCATTTATTCTTTCATATAAATATAGGAGAATCTAAAACATTCCATTTTATATGCACTAACTTGTACAAATTGACTCAGCCGGTTATGTGAGTTAATACTTAAAGTCTTGAGGCTGTTGCAGTCACTAGATATGGACAGGACTTAACAAATGCGTAAACGTAGATGATTTGGGGTATCAGTAATATGAGCCGCTGTACATCATATTTGGTAAAAAGCTGCAGTTTTCAAGCAAAGAGATATGTGATTTGTGAACGGCAACGCACATAAAAACTGTGGGTACACATAGCTAATGCAAGAACGAAACCGCAAGAAGATTGACAAGGATTGTCACTATCCAACAAATGGGAACATTTGTATAAAATCTCATTCCAGTTTGACGCATGTGCCACTCACCCTATCAGTCAACGCAATAAATGTACAATTATTGACATCAAATTAACAATTATATACATTTTACATGACAACGACATTGTAATGTTTCCAGTGGAGTCTATTTTCAGCTATTTGTTGCAAACTGTCGGGTTTGTGTGACACGGAAGTCATCAAGACTGTCAACAGGATGTTGTGCAAGCTGTAGAAACTCTGTAATGGTGTAGCCGGATTCTTTTGTATTCTATAAGGACCATTAATGAAAAATTAGTCTCTCTAGATCATACACAGAGATCTTCAACAAAAAGTCATTTGCACTCTTTTTATTTGACATGCTTTTCGGTAATGATTGTTCCAGCAAGATACTTCTCTCTCACATCGTGCAATGGTGGCAAGAAACTTGGTCGTGGAATACTCTAATGAGTACAGGTATTCCACTGTTTAGAATTTAACACTATTTAACTGCAGGAAGATTATTGGGATCACAAAAATGGGACACTCTCTCACCGAGGTGAGAACGGCTCTCTTCTCATGATATGTTCCATAAGTTTCACCTATCTCTTTCTGATTCTCACTGTAAGTGGCCATTTTGTTTCCATTTTCTTTTAAAAGATTCCTCATTGGTCACACACTATGCCTATGCTATTTTCAGCATCCTTATGTAGAATTACATTTGTCGTTTCAAGTCTTCGTTTGATCCGTGAGGAAAATGTCCAGCATTCATAGCCATATGGGATGGATATCACATCGGAGTTCAACCGTCATCTCTCTGTTTCCAACGAAATGTTATACTCACTATTTTGCCTAGAGTTTGGAAGGTATCTTTCGCCATTCAATCTGCGTGTCTCATATTCCATCGACTGTTATAACAATTACCAGTTAGCTAAATATCTGTATTTGTTTTAATTTGATGTCTATAATTTTTAGCTCGCATCTTGGCTTGTCTCTCTCTTGCTAAATACCAGATATTCTGTTTTCTTATAAATGATGGTTAGTCATTTCTTCTGCCTTTCCTTTACTAACTTGTCTAGAAGCACCTGCAGTTTTCTTTGTTTCTACCATCTATACATTGTCATCTATATAACATGTTAAGGCTGTGTCCACCTGTAACTTCTGATGGAGTTTCTAGTTCTCTTGCTGTATAGGTTAAATAAATCCGGTGAGAAAATGCATCCTTGTCTTAGGTCACTTTCTGGATTCGAATAGGCTTATATAGGTGACCGCTTGGGAATACCAGATGTTGTAAGGTTGATTGTCCGTGTGGTGTAACGTGTAAATGGCTCGGAATTGTTAATCGGAGAGCCGAGTTCAAATTCCAGTCGGAAATTTACTTACGCGCAAATACCCTTGGGAAAGTTATAAATCCACCTCTTCTTCCCCAGCTGTGGGTTAATTAGTAAGACGTGTATCACTAGATTATTATTTAAAAATATTCAAGCAAATCTAAAAATATTTTCTGGTTTTAAATAACCTGGAAAGGATTGATAAGACGTAGAAACCGAATCAATCAATCAATGATTTTGAGTTCTTGCACAACTTATTTTCTGTTGATTGATATGATGAACACTGCTACGATTATATACACTTAAAAGTAGAAAACTTAAAAGCTTATCCTTAATTAATATCAATCCAATTCACTCAATTATATCAAATGAAATATAAGTGACTCCGATAAAGTGTGAAAATTGAATAAATTCTCTATATACAATTTCTCGCTAAATTGATAAGATTATTTCCTTGTGCCAATATTGAAGCAATAAAATTAATGAAAATACGCCAATGTCTAGTTTAATTTCCTTCTTTCGTAAAAAAAATTACCAGGCCTCAAGAGATGGTGAATTTTCAACGCTTTAGCTTTACTTGAAGACCATAGCAGGTCAGTGTGAAAGGAAAGCGGTGAAGCACAAAATCGATTTGAGAATATTTTCACGATATTTTTTTCCTGGAATCGTTTTAGAAATTAAAAGCTT